>OY728155.1:804738408-805166172 GCA_963277665.1 Viscum album
GAAAATGTAAACTCAGAGATACATCACCATTTGAAAATACTAGTTCCTATCATTCTGCTCTCCGCTGCTATCTATCTGCTTGAATTTTCCAGAATATCTGATTTCTCAGCGCACTTAATCCGTCTCCTTCACCGCATTGGATCCGTGATCCTTCTTCCTGTAAACAAAATTCAACACCAAGAAAAATTACACCATTCGCCACGGCTTATCTTCAACCAAACACGAATCTGCAGCCTCGATTCAAAATCTAGAATCATGGCATCCTCAAATCAGCTCTACAGGGAAGATCAAATTTACAATTTGAACAGTTACCTCCTCGGGCCGTCCTCTTCTTCTTCGTGGATGAACATCTTCGAACAACACTCCCGATACCAATTTGATTCCGGGCTTCGGGTGTTCATCGGTCATGGATCTGGTCCATAGACATCAACGAGATTCCAGATATCAGTTCTTTAGAAATGAGAAAACATCAGCGGTGGCCCTCGGCCTCTAGATTCAGTCGACAGCGGAACCAGATTTCAGATCCGCGGCGGCGGTGGCCTCAGGTCTCGACGGCGGCTCTCCTTCAGCTTCAGATGATCTTCACAGGTTTTAGATTTCTTCTTCAGGCTCATCATTTTAGTAAACTCAAATCTGGATTCGTCGTGGAGGTTTCAATAGCCCTTGATGAAAGCTCGGCCTTCGGTGGCCTCATCAGAAGGACGGCAGAAGATTTTTCCCAGGGTTCGTCGAGCTCACCGTCAACCATTCAGCCTCAAGCTTCGATGGCGCGAGCTCTGCCGTTGGCCTTCATAGATCTCACTCGGCGGGAGAATAAAAACCCATTCATCTATGTGGATACACGGCACACAGAATTTTACATTACAGAAGTTAAACCAAATAAAAAACTTAATTATAATTTGAATAATTAATTTATTTATTTATTAGGTAAATAATTAATAGAACAAAGAAATATTAAAAATTACAAAAGTATTAAATTAATAATTAAAGTTAAAAATTTATTAAATCATTATGTCATTGGTCAAAAAACAAAATTGAAACTTCTGTAAACTAAATCAAAACATGGAAATGAGTGATAGATTAAAATAAAAAACATAAAAATTATTACTTTTAAAGAAATAAATGAAAGAGAAATAAATTAATTAAAACAAAAAATAAAAATTTTTGATTAAAGAAAAACAATCACAAAAAAGAACAAGGAAAAAATAATTCCAACATCTAAAAAGAAACAAGATCAACTAAAATTAAATAGTTAAACACATATTTTAACATGCTTAAAAAATAAATAAAATTTTTAAAAAGTAAATTATTAAATTAGAAGCATTTTTTTAAAGACTAAAACACAATTAAATTAATGAAAAGATGCGGCAAAATATTTGAATAAAAGGTTGCATCATTTACCCTAACTGAACATCTAAGCTAACCCTTTCTTAAATTTATATTCCAAAGGTTACGATGAAAGTTATTATGTATGATATGTCTAAGAATGGTTCAAGTTATGAAAAAAAATTAGCGGAAAATGATATAGTTCACATATGAACCTGTTGTTTACGTATTCATGTTTCCAAAGGCACTAAACCTGTATGATTCTAGTGTAGATCATTATGTTGTATAATGACCAATCATCTATGAAGATGTAATATATATGTATGAGAAGTTTGGGTTATTACATTGAAACTCCATGAAATTAAACCACAACGAAACCATGTATCCTTCCAAAAATTAACACTATCATTAATCATCAATGGGTAAAAAGTAAAAAAAATCAACCATTATATACCACAGTCCAAAAAATTGAATGAACATTACCAAAAAAAACCATGAATCACTTTTCAAACCTAATGCTACCAATATTATCTAACTAACTTCTTCAAAATCAATCAACCCTTTATTATCTCAACATCAAGAATATATTAAACCTAAGAATTTTCTGTAGCACAATCATGTATTCTCCAATAGTTATCCCAAAAAATATAACATTGTCATAAGATTGCTTTTCAAGGTTGTTGACACCATTTAATATATGTTTCAAAACCATTAATGTTGAACTACTAAATAACAATCCTTAGATGTCTCACATAGTACTCATAACTTTTAGAATATACCAAAATACCATTGATAAATATAAGTCACTAGTGAAAATAGATAAAAGTATAAAATAATAATTTTCATTATGATATCATCATCACTACCCAAGGAAAGACTAAGATACCCACATATTCTATCTTAACAATAATATAATATGATTCTGAACCATTTAAGTATTGCACCATGTTCACTTAAAAGACAGTGGTTTCTAGATACATACCTTTCTCAGCTTTATCTTCTTTATCATGTTTCAACCAAATAGAATTACCGAAATGATTATAATAAAATCATGAGGGACCCCATTAGACTCAAATCTGCTTTACACTGTGTTTGGTTGCTGATTCTAGTCTACCCTATTCCGATTTGGTCAGCGGTGTCGATGGTCAGGATCGAGACGGTGAAGGGCTCCAACGATGGCGAGATCTATTGGTTTGTTGGGGTCTTCATTCGCTAGAAATCTCCATCGGTTCAACAGGTGGTCGAGGACGTGTTGTGTGGGCATGGGTGGTGGTCAACGACGTGGCGGAGCTCGGGGCAACGCAGTTGTTGCTTGGCCGGATTTTGTGATTGTCACAAACCAGCTCGAGTACCCTAGTAACCCGATAACTAAGCAGACACCGACATAGACCGAATGGTGTTCCTGATCCCCACGAGTTGGCAACTAGCACTTGACAACATACAATATGAAAGTGGGAATGAATTTCCCACAAAAACATAAGAAGAAAGATAACCAAGTCAGTATACATATAATAAAACTCTATAGGGATAAGTGTATCATAAGTCAAACAGGTATAAACAACTCAAAATACTACATCAAAGTGCTAAAAACAGGATAACTGCCAAAGTTGTAAAGACCCGTAAAATTCAAGGAATTTTTTTTCTTAATTTTCTTGGGAATTTTACAAGAACGCAGTTTCTGACGGCACGTGATTTCGAGGCCCGGTGTGCCCGGAATCATTTTCCGATGTTTTGGCTCGGGTACGTTCAGTGAACGAACGAGCAGGTTTTTCTAACTTTTGAACCGGTGCTCGGAATCGAATTCCGAGGGCACCGATGGAATCACAACACCGATACTTGTTTAGAAACGCCTCTTCCGGAGTTGCGTTTGCTTGGGTGTAGTTTTTAATTTTTGGGGTTAAGTGAAGAAAATAAAATAAAGTGGTGCGACAACTTTATTTTATTTCACTTAAAGTCACTTAAAGCAACTTAAAGCTGCTTAATCTAAGTTGAAGCGGATAGGGTGGAACCCAAAATATCCTACCCTCTAGGTAGGATATTTGTGAGGTGGGGCCCGCACGAGCCCCACCGTTTCTTTTCCCCTAAGCAACACACCCGTGAAAACTCCTCTTTAATGAAAGTCAACTGGAGCGTTTTCTAAAACTCTTAAACGCTCCTATTAAATGGACAGTTAAGTCGTTACCATTAATTCACCAAATTAATGGTTCGTTTCTTAACCTGTTTTTCAAACTGTTGGCATAATAATAAAATAAGACCAACGCATGTCTTCTTGAAGATTGCTTGTTGAGAGGATTTGGAGAAGACTCCAAGGCTTGAGATCTTCATCCCCCTTCGCGAAGAACGCGAAGAACGCGAAGAACGTCGGCCTTCGACGAAAGGCGACGAAGAACGTCGAACCTTCGGAGATCGACGACGCAACGCCGTGTACCACGACGCCGACGAATCTCCTCCCCCGACGTTCTTCTGCGACGATTCTCCTCCCGCAACAAATCTTCGATCAATTGCTTGAGGTAGGAGATTGCGGATCTTTTAAATTTTCCTTTGTGGATTTTATCCTCAACATGGATTTAATTTATGAAATTAAATCTGTGTGTTTTCTTTAACCCTCGAAGATCGTCGATGCGACGCCGTGTATCGCGATGACGCGACGCCCCTTCCGCGACGCGACGATCCTCTTCTTCCGCGACGGTCAATCCCGCGAAGAACTCACGTCCGACGACTACTACGAGGTAGGGGTTGTTCATTTTAAATCTTTGTGATTTATATCCCCGGTTGTTAAATATGATTGTTGTGAGACTTTAAAAACCGCTAACACGGTGGGTGCGGACCAACGAACAAGTCCGAACCCACCGCCCTTTTTTGTTGTTATGCGCGGATTGGCGGACGATGAAAAACGGGGCCGCAAGTTAATTTTGAAGGCTTTGTAGTGAAGAACGAGTCCCGGGGCGAGCACTGGCGAAGATCGCGCGCAAATCGGACCACCGGATCGCGTCCGGTGGTCCGCGAAACCCCCCGCCGGCGGCCGACCGCCAGGATGCGGCGGCGCCCGGCGTGCCGCCGGGAAGACCCGCCGCGGCGCTGGCCGGTCCCACGGCCGCGCGGGACCGCGGAGAAGGGACGCGGCTTAAGTCGCGTCCGGGTGTCACGGAGCGGCCCCCGCGCGGGGGGCCGCGACTGCCTTGCGCGGCGCCTGGCCAGCGCCAGCGCGTTGGCCGAGCCGCCGGGCCGGACCGCCGGGCCGGGCCGCGCTGGCCGGGTCGGGTCAACCCGGTTCGGGTCGACCCGGGGGGGGGGGTGGGCCGGGTCGGCCCGGGCCCAGACCCCCCGTTTTCGGCACCTTTTCGGTCTTTTGCCCGTATCTTGAGATACGGGCCTCCGATCGACGCTCCGTCAGCGGCGATACGATCCTTGGATCGAGACGGTCATTTCGGTATATTACACTCAGGGTTTCGGAATACTTTGGGTTCGGCCGGGTTGGTTCGTACACGAAACCAACCGGGCCCTCGGAACGGAAACACTCATAACTTGAGCTCCGGACGTCCGATTGACGTGCCATCGACTTGGTTGGATTCCTCTAAGTGAGACGGATCTTTTGGCTCACTCCGCCCAAGGTTTGGATGCAGGAGGAGTACAGTCAGGCTTGTTTTGACTTAAAAACCAACCGGGCCCCTGGGACGAAAAAGCCAATAACTCTCAGACCGGGCGTCCGATTGGCGCGCCGTCTGCGACGTTGAGTTCCTGTTGACGATACGGAACTTTTGGATACATCAACTCTGGACTATGTATCAGTTGATGTATCAGCCTCTCGGCTCGTGGAGCGGACCCTCCCGAACGAGCTTGCTGTGTGCGGGAACCCTAGAGCTGGCTGCGACTGCGACGACGACGACGACTGTGCAGAGATCCTCAGTGGATTCGACGACGATGACTACAACACTCAACGATCCTACGTGGATCAGTGCTATCGATCCTGTGTGGGTCCGATCCTGTGTGGGTCATTGCGGGGGTTAGTTACCTATCGATCCTGTGTGGGTCAGACCCTTCCTGGGTCATTGCGGGGGTTAATACCTATCGATCCTTTGTGGGTCCGACGACTTAGATGAATCAGTGGTTATATCTGATCATCTCTATCGTCATTCAAGAAGTATACCTGTGTGAGCTGAATCCTGTTTTTCTTTCCTATGTGGATTGTGTTGTGCTATCCTGTGTGGATTTACGTTTTGCTTTCCTGTGTGGACTGGGTTGTACTTGAGCTCGGATGTTGGAGCGTACTGGAATTCATGACTTAGGTATGTGTATGGGCATATACCTAAGCAGTGTCGGATGTTACTTCGTGATTGTATCTTTCCTTTGTGGTTTATCCTTTGTGGATTCTGGGAGACCTTCGGGGGTCTCGGGGTCCCTACTGAGTAGCTTATACTTACCCCTACATGGGATATGCCCGCACTACGTTGTGTTGGTTGCAGACGACGGACAACGCTGATCGTGGTTGAGGCTTGCGGAGCAGGACGGTACCTGGAGGTGGACCATTGGGCGAGACGTACTCGGAGCGGACGGCTGGACCCAAGGAGCTGTGGAGGCTATTTGTACCCACCCTTCAGGTGGGATTTCCAGTGGACGGATCGAGGCCGCGACTTTACTTTTCAGTTTCTATTTTCCCTTTCGAGTTTTACTTTACTTTCAGTTTGGGTTTGTATTCTGGCTCACTTACTTTTCCACAGTTACTGTTGTACTCAGTTTTTACTTAGTGTTTACTTCTGCTTGCTTGCTCTGTGGTGTTTGTTTACTTTATAAAGGCAATGCCTTCCCTTTTTACCGGGATTTACGCCTTGGTGCTAGTCGCCAGCCCCTGGCCTATGGAAGGCGGGCTTGGGGTAGTCACGACACGGGCCCCGAGGACGGGTCGTGACAAATTGGTATCAGAGGTGTTCGGTTCTACCGCAGACTCTGATCTTTCTTCTATGTGAAGCAATAATGTTAAGCGTATTGGGTGTGGTTATCAGTTCAGGGAGTCCAGTGTTGGTGCGGCGACCGACGTATCCGTACACCAGGACCCTGACTTCTGATTTCCGACTTAATGCACGAAAACATTGATTGCATGTGTGTTTCAAGTTTTCTTTGTGATTACTTTGTGTCAGCTCACCAGGTATACTGTTCTGACCGTGGCGCACCTGTTTCTTTTCAGAATGGCTCCACGACGGCAGCCAGCTAGGGTTCCGAGAGTTGAGCGTGACGACAGCCCACCGAGCGACGAGGCCTCGGTACAGGGCCCTTTGACAGCTGAGGCACCGGCGGTACTGCTACCCGCCGAGCCACCGATGCTACCAGCCCCAGCTGCTGACGATGCACGTCGCCTCAGTGCACTACATGAGTTCCAGCGCCAGCGACCGCCCAGGTTCCGCGGGGAGACGGACCCCCAGGCAGCCGAGGACTGGCTGGAGGCAGTGGTACGAGTTTTCCGGTTAGTGAGGACACCAGCAGACCTCATGGTGATTCTCGCAGCGAGCCTCCTACACGCGGCAGTAGGCAGATGGTGGAGCTTGATGCTCCAGGTGCACGACGAGGCATCTCTTCTCTGGACGGACTTTGAGAGCCTCTTCCGCTCGGAGTTCGTCCCAACCACCGTCCGTGCGGTGCGCATCCAGGAGCTTCTTCAGCTGCAGCAAGGCAGCTTGACGGTCGCCCAATACTCGGCGAGATTTACCGATCTATCGCGCTACTCGACAGACATGGTACGGGACCCATTCTTCCAGTCCCAGACCTTTGAGCAGGGATTGAGGCATGAGATCAGGGCATCGCTGATCTCCCTCAGCATTCCGACTCAGACAAGAGTACTGGAGCGAGCCCTTTTGATCGAGAGCTTTCTTGCTGAGTCTTCTTCAGCAGCGAGACCTACCGCAGGGCGGCAGGTAGCAGAGTCTTCCGCAGTAGGCAGCCGACGGATGACTCATGGGTCTAGGCAGACCAAACCCTCAGGCAGACGACCTCAGGACACTGTCTCAACAGTGCGGGGCACACAGCACAGAGCCAGTCTTTCGAGAGGCAGGCAGTGCCACGCATGCGGCGGGCAGGGCCACATGGCTCGTGACTGCCCGACCCGCCGTGCCGAGGAGCAGCAGACGGTTAAGGGGCCGCCGAGGTAGAGGCAGAGGGTCGACCATGGCGGTCCGCATGGAGGAGACAGACAAGGTAGAGGAGCTGGCTGAGCAGCAGGTGGTGGGCGACGCTTTGAGGCTCTACCACCACCACCACCAGGAGGTCCACCCCGACCACAGGGAGCTGGCGGGCAGAGACAGGCACAGCTCCAGGCAACGGAGGCCTACGACCACGGCGCGCCCGAGATGATTCGAGGTACTATCTGTGTCTATTCCACCCTTGATGCAGTTCTTATAGACACAGGAGCGAGTCACTCTTTCATAGCCGCTGCCCTTGTTCGGAGCTCGAAGATTCTGACAGAGCCGTTGGCTCGATCCTTACGGCTAGAGACTCCTACGGGAGCAGACTCGACGATTACGCACTGGTGCCGGCAGTGTGAGCTTACTCTAGGAGGCGAGAGATTCATCTGAGAGCTTCTTATAGTGGCGTCGATGCCTTACAACGTCATCTTGGGCATGGATTGGTTATCTACAGTCCATGCTCAGATCGACTATTTTAGGCGCAAGGTGCGATGTGTACGCACCGACGGGAGCAGGTTCACCTTCACCGACGAGAAGGGAGCCTTCACAGCACAGGATGGACTTCCGCAGAGGAGAGGACAACCCATCACTCATCAGTTGGCTAGCCTCATCCTAGGAGCAGTTGACGTGCGGAGTCCTAGTTTTCCTGCAGTGGTGGATCAGTACGCGGACGTCTTTCCCGACGACGTTCCAGGGCTACCTCCTCGCAGAGAGGTAGACTTTTATATTGACCTGTACCCCGGGACAACCCCGATATCGACTCCAGCGTATCGGATGGCCCCCGCTGAGCTTCGAGAGCTACGGGTACAGTTGGAGGACTTGCAGGGAAAGGGATTCATCCGACCCAGTGTTTCACCCTGGGCTTCCCCGATATTGTTCGCCAAGAAGGCGGACGAGAGCTTGTGACTTTGTGTCGACTATCGTCGCATGAACCAGGTGACAGTGCGGAACAAGTATCCGTTGCCGAGGATTGATGACCTCTTCGATCATATTAAGGGAGCACAGTGGTTCTCGAAGATAGACCTCAGGTCAGGCTATCATCAGCTCAGAGTTCGGGACGAGGACGTGCAGAAGACGACCTTCAGATGTCGGTATGGCCACTATGAGTTCTTGGTTATGCCATTCGGCGTAACCAATGCTCTAGCGGTGTTCATGGGCCTCATGAACAAGATCTTTCAGCCATACCTCAATCGATTTGTCGTGGTCTTCATCGACGACATTTTGATATACTCGACGACTGAGGAGGAGCATGCCTACCACTTACGGGTTGTCCTAGACACACTCCGAGAGCACCAGCTTTATGGAAAGCTCTCAAAGTGTCAGTTCTGGATATGCGAGGTCCACTTCTTGGGGCACGTCATCTCTGAGGTGGGATTTTCATTGGATCCTGCGAAGATCGAGGCAGTGCTAGCTTGGGAGCCACCCAAGAGCGTGACAGAGGTGCGGAGTTTCTTGGGACTAGCTGAATACTATCAGAGATTTGTGACAGACTTCTCCAGAGTTGCGGCACCACTCTCAGCTTTGATGAAGAAGGGGAAACCCTTTGTGTGGTCAGACAGATGTCAGCAGAGCTTCCAGGAGCTGAGACAGAGATTGACCAGCGCCCCTATCTTTAGGTTTCCTGAGGAGGGAGTAGGGTACGTAGTCTACTGCGATACATCAGGGACCGGACTCGGATGTGTCCTGATGCAGGAGCGGGCGGTGATCGCCTATGGATCACGTCAGTTGAGACCGCATGAGCAGAACTACGCTACCCATGACCTGGAGTTAGTAGCAGTGGTCTTCGCTCTGAAGACATGGAGACATTATCTGATGGGCGAGCACTTTAGAGTCTTTTCTGACCATCAGAGTCTCAGGTACATCTTTTCTCAGAAGGACCTGAACCTGAGACAACGGTGATGGCTCGAGTTCCTCCAAAGACTATGACTTTGAGATAGTCTATACTCCTGGGAAGGGGAACGTGGTAGCCGATGCTCTCAGTAGGAGGACGGGCATTCAGCTACTCGAGGAGGCGACAGAGCAGCTAACCACTTTGCGGATATCCTTTGTGGATAGAGATGGAGCAGCTTTCCTTCAGTCACTCACAGTCTCTCCTCCCCTACTACAGCGGGTCAGAGAGGCGCAGCGTAGGGACACTGACTGTGAGACGTGACGTGCACAGATATCCTCAGGACAGGCACCTGATGGTTTCTCCTTTGGAGCAGATCACGACGTCCTTTTCAAAGGACGTACCTTGGTACCATTCTCTTTACGAGTGGAGGTGCTGAGAGATTTTCACACTTCCCCTTTGGCGGTACATCCTGGAGTGGCGAAGATGTACCAGGATCTCAGACGACAGTACTGGTGGCCGGGCATGAAGAAGGCTGTGGCGGAGTTCGTTTCTCGATGCCTCACCTGCCAGCAGGTGAAGGCATAGAATCAGGTACCAGCAGGCTTGGTATAGACCTTGGAGGTCCCAGAGTGGAAGTGGGACGGGATATCTATGGACTTCGTCACTGGACTTCCACGCACTTCCAGAGGTCACGACTCCATTTGGGTAATTGTCGACCGACTCACCAATTCGGCTCACTTCTTACCCATCAGAGAGCAGGTCTCAGTGGAGAGCTTGAGACGTCTCTATGTTTAGGAGATTGTACGGCTTCACGGTGTGCCATCATCTATCGTCTCCGATCGAGATGCTCGCTTTACTTCCCGGCTTTGGAAGGGGTTGTAGGAGGCGTTCGGGACGCAGCTACGTCTGAGCACCGCCTTTCACCCACAGACGGATGACCAGACGGAGAGGACCATTCAGACTCTTGAGGACATGCTCTACGCATGTGTCCTTGACTTTGGTCGCAGCGAGGAGGACCACCTACCCTTGGTAGAGTTTGCATACAACAACAGCTACCACTCCACCATCGGGATGGCACCATACGAGGTGTTGTACGACCGACCTTGCAGATATTTTTTGTGCTGGAAAGACCCTGGGGAGTCAACACTTGTGGGACCAGAGATGGTCCGAGTCACGACAGAGAAGGTTTAGGTCATCCAGGAGCGGATGAGGATAGCTCAGAGCTGGCAGAAGTCTTATGCTGACAGGAGGCGGAGGCCACTAGAGTTTGAGGATGGTGACCACGTCTTTTTACGTGTCTCACCTCGACATGGTTTACAGAGATTTGGCCGAGGTGGAAAGTTGTCTCCACGATTCATTGGACCATTCCAGGTCCTCAACAGGATTGGCGAGGTGTCTTATCGCCTGGCTCTACCACCTCAGTTGCACCGGGTGCACGATGTCTTCCACGTATCTCAGCTGAGGAGATACGTGCACGACCCGACGCACATCATTGACCATGGGGAGCTGGACGTTGATGATGGGGCGACTTTTGCGGAGGTCCCGATGGAGATCGAGGATTGACAGGAGCAGGTCCTACGTGGATGATCGATTCCTCTTGTGCGCATCAGATGGCAGCACGGGAACCACCAGGAGAGCACTTGGGAGCGGGAGGCTCAGATGCGTGCTCAGTACCCACATTTGTTTCCCTAGTTTATGATGTATCTTTATAGGGACGTAAAGTCCTGAGGTGGGAGTGATGTAAAGACCCGTAAAATTCAAGGAATTTTTTTCTTAATTTTCTTGGGAATTTTACAAGAACGCAGTTTCTGACGGCACATGATTCCGAGGCCCGGTGTGCCTGAAATCATTTTCCGAAGTTTTGGCTCGGGTACATTCAGTGAACGAACGAGCGGGTTTTTCTAACTTTTGAACCGGTGCTCGGAATCGAATTCCGAGGGCACCGATGGAATTGCAGCGCCGATACTTGCTTAGAAACGCCTCTTCCGGAGTTGCGTTTGCTCGGGTGTAGTTTTTAATTTTTGGGGTTAAGTGAAGAAAATAAAATAAAGTGGTGCGACAACTTTATTTTATTTCACTTAAAGCCACTTAAAGCCACTTTAAGCTGCTTAATCTAAGTTGAAGCAGATAGGGTGGAACCCAAAATATCCTACCCTCTAGGTAGGATATTTTTGAGGTGGGGCCCGCACGAGCCCCACCGTTTCTTTTCCCCTAAGTAACGCACCCGCGAAAACTCCTCTTTAATGAAAGTCAACTGGAGCATTTTCTAAAACTCTTAAACGCTCCTATTAAATGGACAGTTAAGTCGTTACCATTAATTCAGCAAATTAATGGTTCGTTCTTAACCTATTTTTCAAACTGTTGGCATAATAATAAAATAACACCAACGCATGTCTTCTTGAGGATTGCTTGTTGAGAGGATTTGGAGAAGACTCCAAGGCTTGAGATCTTCATCCTCCTTCATGAAGAACGCGAAGAACGCGAAGAATGCCGAACCCTCGGAGATCGAAGACGCGACACCGTGTACCACGACGCCGACGAATCTCCTCCCCCGACGTTCTTCTGCGACGATTCTCCTCTCGCAACAAATCTTCGATCAACTGCTTGAGGTAGGAGATTGCGGATCTTTTAAATTTTCCTTTGTGGATTTTATCCTCAACATGGATTTAATTCGTGAAATTAAATCTGTGTGTTTTCTTTAACCCTCGGAGATCGTCGACACGATGCTGTGTACCGTGACGACGCAACGCCCCTTCTGCGACGCGACGATCCTCTTCTTCCGCGATGGTCAATCCCTCGAAGAACTCACGTCCGACGACTACTACGAGGTAGGGGTTGTTCATTTTAAATCTTTGTGATTTATATCCCCGGTTGTTAAATATGATTGTTGTGAGACTTTAAAAACCGCTAACATGGTGGGTGCGGACCAACGAACAAGTCCGAACCCACCGCCCTTTTTGTTGTTATGTGCGGATTGGCGGGCGATGACAAATGGGGCTGCAAGTTAATTTTGAAGGCTTTTTAGTGAAGAACGAGTCCCAGGACGAGCACTGGCGAAGACCGCGCGCAAATCAGACCACCGGAGCGCGTCCGGTGGTCCGCGGAACCCCCCGCCGGCGCGCCACGCCGGCACGGCGGCGCCCGGCGCGCCGCCGGGAAGACCCACCGCGGCTGAAGCCATGGCGGCGCTGGCCGGTCCCGCGACCGCGTGGGACCGCGGAGAAGGGACACGGCTTAAGCCGTGTCCGGGTGTCATGGAGCGGACCCCGTGCGGGGGGGCCGCAACTGCCTTGCGCGGCGCCTGGCCAGCGCCAGCGCGCCGGCCGAGCCGCCCCGGCCGGGTCGGCCCGGGCCCTAACCCCCCATTTTCGGCACCTTTTCGGTCTTTTGCCTGTATCTTGAGCTACGTGCCTCAGATCGACACGCCGTTATCGGAGATGTGATCCTTGGATCGATACGGTCGTTTCAGTATATTACACTCAAGGTTTCGGAATACTTTGGGTTCGGCCGGGTTGGTTCGTACACGAAACCAACCGGACCCTCGGAGCGGAAACACTCATAACTTGAGCTCCGGACGTCCGATTGACGTGCCGTCGACTTGGTTGGATTCCTCTAAGTGAGAAGGATATTTTGGATTACTCCGACCAAGGTTTGGATGCAGGAGGAGTACGGTCAGGCTGGTTTTGACTTAAAAACCAACCGGGCCCCTGGGACAAAAAAACCAATAACTCTCAGACCGGGCGTCCGATTGTCGCATCGTCTACGACGTTGAGTTCCTGTTGACGATACAAAACTTTTGGATACATCAACTCTGGACTATGTGTCAGTTGATGTATTAGCCTCTCGGCTCGTGGAGCGGACCCTCCCGAACGAGCTTGCTGTGTGTGGGAACCCTAGAGCTGGCTGCGACCGCGACAACGATGATGACTGTGTAGAGATCCTTAGTGGATTCGACGGCGACGACTACAACACTCAGTGATCCTACGTGGATCAGTGCTATCGATCCTGTGTGGGTCAGTGCTCAGCGGTTCTGTGTGATCCAGCACCTACAGATCCTGTGTGGGTCTGATCCTGTGTGGGTCATTGCGGGGGTTAGTTACCTATCGATCCTGTGTGGGTCAGACTCTTCCTGGGTCATTGCGGGGGTTAGTACCTATCGATCCTTTGTGAGTCCAATGGCTTAGATGAATCTGTGGTTATATCTGATCATCTCTATCGTCATTCAAGAAGTATACCTGTGTGAGCTGAATCCTGTTTTGCTTTCCTATGTGGATTGTGTTGTGTTATCCTGTGTGGATTTACGTTTTTCTTTCCTGTGTGGACTGGGTTTTTACTTGATCTCGGATGTTGGAGTGTACTGGAATTCATGACTTAGGTATATGTATGGGAATATACCTAAGCAGTGTCGGATGTTACTTCTTGATTGTATCTTTCCTTTGTGGTTTATCCTTTGTGGATTCTGGGAGACCTTCGGGGGTCTCGGGGTCCCTACTGAGTAGCTTATACTCACCCCTGCACGGGCTATGCCCACACTACGTTGTGTTGGTTGCAGACGATGGACAACGCTGATCGTGGTTGAGGCTTGCGGAGCAGGACGATACCTAGAGGTGGACCACTGGGCGAGACGTACTCGGAGCGGATGGCTGGACCCGAGGAGCTGTGGAGGCTATCTGTACCCACCCTTCAGGTGGGATTTCCAGTGGACGGATTGAGGCTGCGACTTTACTTTTCATTTGCTGTTTTCCCTTTCGAGTTGTACTTTACTTTCAGTTTGGGTTTGTACTCTGGCCCACTTACTTTTCCGCAATTACTGTTGTACTCAGTTTTTACTTAGTGTTTACTTCTGCTTGCTTGCTCTGTGGTGTTTGTTTACTTTACAAAGGCAATGCCTTCCCTTTTTACCGGGATTTACGCCTTGGTGCTAGTCGCCAGCCCCTGGCCTTTGGAAGGCGGGCTTGGGGTAGTCACGACACGAGCCTCGAGGACGGGTCATGACACAAGTCCCAACGGACGCGACTCACCAAGCCTAAGGATCAACAGCTGCCGCCATCTCCAAGTGGTGCATTGCCCTTTCTCGAACCTGGAAGAAAATAATATACAAACACCAGAAAACATAAGTATGTTGTGAGTTAAAAGCCTAGTAGGGTCTCACCAAGGATTCCATAAGAGATGCCAACATTTAATTAACCAAATAAAAAAGATTTCAATTTTAAATAAACAGATTTTGCATTTCAAAAGAATATTTCAAACAAATCATAGTTTACATTTCAAATGATGGAAATACATTAAACAAATGGATTATCAAACACTTTAATATAAAACAGTATATATTAATTAGAAGGTATGTAAAACAATTTACAATAATGACATATATTCATTTCAAATACAAACAAGCGGGCAAAATGGACATATACCGAAAGGTATGATAGTTCCAGGTTAAGGGAATCCACACACACAAAGTGACACAACAATATGTGTATACACACACCCATTTGGTATGACCAAAGGTGACCCAATCACCATCCCATTCGGGATGTGATGTGTTGTATTTATGTTTTGGAACATTGTAAATCTTAAGTGTTGTCCAAATAACTCACTTACTACCTGAGGATTTCATGTGCTCTAATAAAAATCAATGATGGGTAATTTACTTTAAGACTACTTAAAATACAATTCATCCCATTCTCCATTTAAAAACCAAAACAGGTTTTTAATCAAAACATGCCTTTTCCACGATAAAACCCAAAGGTTTATATCAAAACCATTTTAATCCATTTTTCTCACACAAGAATTTGAAATAAATTTCACAATTCACTTTCACAATTTAAATTCAACAATTTAAATTACACAAAATTCCACCAATTTCACAATAAATCCCCAATTCAATGGAATTGAGGGTTTTCCCCAATTTTATGCCAAAACCAATTTCAAATCTAAATCCCCCAATTCAATGGAATTGGGTTTTTAATAATTTAATTTCATAAGAATCAAATCCCACACATTGAATTGAAAATAATTTAATCAAATCAATCAGTTTAGGGTTAATTAAACTGGCCAATCAAAACAGAATCACCTACCTCGGGATCTCTAGATCTTGAAACACCAAACCCTAATCAGGATTCACCAATGAAGAATGAAGACAATGGGATCCGAGAATCAAGCCAAGGTTTAAGATCCAAAACAAAGGCTATTAGATCTTCCAACAACATGGTGATCCACAAAACCCTAGGGAGGAGAAGATGTATAGTGGGAGATAGAGAATGAGAATAGGGAACCTACCAGGATAATATTGAACATCATTTTCCTAGCTTTGATTCTCTTCTGAAAGGGTGTAGAGGGGCCAAAAACTACTCTTAGGAGCCTTAAGAAAGAAGAAATCTCTATGGGGTTGTATAAGCCCATCGAGAACCTAAAAGGTGGATTTCAAGATTTTTTTTTTAAAAAAATTGATTAAAAAAACTCATACACACGATTAGATAGGCATGGATACACGGTTAAACCAAACTATGCACCCTAGTCGTGCGCCCAATTTATTGGGTTGCACGGTTTCTCCTAGGTGGGCAAATGACTTGTCAAACTATGCGTCAACCATGAGAAACCTTACTTCCACTGTTTGCACGATTTTCTCTAGTAGGGAACAGAGTGTGTGAAACCTGTGTGCCAGCCATGCATAGCCCAAAAACTTTCAAAAAAATCCAAAGTTTTCACCCAAAACAACCCCAAATGAAAAGAAACCAAATAAATTATAAAAGATGTGTTTATAAATAACTAAAAATAGTAATAGGATGTTACAACCTCCCCACCAAAGAAAATTTCTATCCCCAGAAAGTATATTGAGAAGCTTCCATGAAAAAAAAGATAAGGCTGATGCTCTCTCATCAATGCCTCCCTATCTCACATCTCATGATTATCATAATAGTGCTACCACAACACTCAAACCAAAGGTATCTTCCTACCACAAAGTACCTTGGTTTCAGAATCAACTATCCTGACTGGTTGTTCAGTAATGGACAAATTAAGTTCAACATAAATATCATTCCATCTCAGAACATGAGATTGATCAGATAGATACTTCCGTATATGAGATATTTGGAACACGTTATGTATCAACATCAGATGCGGTGGAAGTGCTACAAGGTAATCCACTTCCCCACCTCCTCAACAGCCTCAAAAGGTCCCACAAAACAAGGAGAAAACTTTACTTTCATCCCAAGCCGTCGATGACCCAACTGGGGTGAAACATTCAAGAACACCTGGTAACCAATTTAAAATTAAAATGGTCTATAGAGATGATCAACATAAGACTTGTACCAGATATGTACCATCAACAATCTCTAACGAATTAACTAAATCTTTTCTATCATCTCTTGAACCAAGCTTGGTCCGACCAAGGAAATTTCACCAATCTCTGACAAACACAATAGTGACCTGCAAGTCTATCCATACAAGTTATTAAAAGGATCCATTCTAATCAAAAGATCATAACTACTATTATAAGAAAACACAACTAGCCCCAGATGGTCATCCCAAGCCCCCATAAAATTCAAGAACGCAGGAGCGGATCATATCCTCAATCATATATATAGATCTTTCTGTTTTGTCCATTTGAATACAGATGATATGTCATTCTCAAAAAAGCCTGAGATCCTATTTCCTCATGAAGGCCTCTCAAAAAATTAGAAGTGAACTGAGGATTGATGAGCGTTGTCGCACACACTCTCAAAAATATTTATTAGTGATTTTACTAAGTGCAACACAGTGGCTGACCTAGGTCATTCTCTTAAGGATGAAGTGAATTAAAAAAATATTAATAGGCTTTAAGTAAGTAAGAAAATAGTTCAAAACAAATTAAAAGAAATATGGGGGGTTTGTTTTGTGACTTTTCGAACAATAAACTAAATAAGAAAATGAGAAGCAACAATCAAAGAGACAATTTCTTTTAAAATGATTATATGAGAAGATGTAGTTGATCTAATCTAACCCCATCACCATTAATTTATCATTATACCATATAATTATAATTCATTCAATTATGACCCTCTAACCTTGTTAACCTCCAAAACCTACTAAAATTAACACAACCACAAATATTTTTGAAAATGAGCCCTAGGTTAACTTCGGGACCTCTTATCGCAACACCCTGCTTTGATTGTGATCCAAAAGAAAAATTATGGTAAATGTTCAATTAGGGAATCGTCTCATCTTTATAGTGTATAATTAATTGAGTTTGAGTATGATATTTGAACACTACAATTCTATCCCAAGATGGTTGGAGTTTGTAGTTAAAGTTTCACTCTCATGATTTACACAAGTCTGACCACGCAGTCGAGTGAAAATCGATAAAGTTACTTATAAATTAAAACTCAATTAATCGATCGAAATTTATGAATTAAAGTATTTTTATGGATTCAAAATAAATAGATGAAGGGAGCTATGATTAGATCAACTATGAAAGGAATCACTCTTCCATGGGTGGAGTTGTCATTGTGGATTCGTTTTGCATAAGAAATGGATTGATTGGGAAACACCCAATCTCAAATACACTTTTAATTTCTAGCACCAATAATAAGAATAAAAATATTAAAATTTACTAATATAGAAGATTAATTGAATAAAATTCAAGTTACAAACATGAAGACAAAGAGACACAAAGAGGAGGAGGGAGAGGAGAGCCTTCTTGGAAGAGATCTTTGCACAAGGAATCACTTCTTCCAAGAGGTGTGAGATCTTATGAAGATCCAAACCTTCTGACCAACCTTCCCAAAGAATCTACCATCCCTCCCAAAGAGTGAAAATATTCTTTAAATAGAGTTTGGGGGGGGGGGGGGGTAGGGTTACAAAACTTTTTTAAATGTGAAATGGAAATTCGGTCAAATTGTTTAATCCCACTTTAACTACATAGTTGACCTTCAAAATGCGTGAATTGGTGGTACTTATAGAATAATTATTTGTGTGGAATCATGTCCTCGATCCTCCCTAAAAATTTGGGCCCAATCCAAGCCCATTTGAAGAAGATATGGCCCAAACATTGAAGTAATATCCAATCTACTGAATCCATTCCATCTTTGACTTCATGGCCCATTTAGACCACTCAAATGCACGATCCAGCTCCCATGTCCTGAATCGAATTTGTATCCCATTAAGTTAGAAACACAGTTACAAAATTTTAAGTTAAAATAATTTATAGAAAAATATTTATTCCCGAAATACTACAGTAAATTTTAAAAGTGTAAAACTAGAATTTTCATCAAATTTTCAAATGAATGATCTAATACCAAATATTATATAAATAAACATATTTATTACAATGTGAGGAAATTATTTCATTTATTATCAATAAAATATTCAATAAAACTATGTTTTATCAACTCCCCCACACTTATACTTTTTCACTCCTGGGAAAAATCTCATATCATGTATTCGAAAAAATTATGACAAGATATGCATGTTCATATTTCTCAATCCAAAGTATAAATACAAGCAAAGAAATAATTTCATCAAGAGTAAATATCAATAAATTTTAAATTCAGTATCTCATAAATTATGTCAAAACAAAATCCAGTGAGATTCATAACTCTAATCAGAGTGAAACAATTCATGGGTCTACCATGCCACTAATTCTCCACGTGTGTGTGTGCCAACCATTCCAAGCTCATAAATCCACCCATTATTCAGTATATTCAGGTCATGTAAAACAATTCTTCTTACTTGGTTTAATTCACCGAACTTTTTCTGTATTCCTTTGCAATCAAATTTCAAGACCCACTCACTTAAGCATTCCCAAAAGTCAAATCTTATGCTCCCAACCTAGATATCCCCATATGTTGTACATTTCATTAGTTCCCTCATTTATTATTATTATTTTTTGTTTTTTTGAGTTGCACTTGGAACAAATATCACACTCAACTCTCAACCCGTGTTTTATTTCCTCACGAAATTAATTGTAATAGTTATAACAAGATCAAAGGTTGAAGAAGAGTGATTTTTGACTTGTACAAGACACACCCCATATTTTTTTAGGGCATACAACAGTCAGATAACAGGTACACACGCATATGTCAATT
Source organism: Viscum album (assembly GCA_963277665.1). Taxonomy (NCBI): domain Eukaryota; kingdom Viridiplantae; phylum Streptophyta; class Magnoliopsida; order Santalales; family Viscaceae; genus Viscum; species Viscum album. The sequence goes on from OY728155.1 coordinate 804,757,803, forward strand.
TGGTATAGTAATGAAACCGATAGGAAGATAAACTAACGTATGGATCAACCAATTATTATTTTTACCTAACTTGACTATACATTCAATTGAGTAGGAAAAATTTCACAAGTCATGGTTGAGTGAAAAAATTGTGTGGAGAAATAAATGAAACAATTTACCATGGACAAATATCACAAATAATGATGTCAAAATCTAAAAGGATTTATAATTAAACAACCATTCATATCATCGACGACTTCAATTTTTAGAAAAATCAACCCTTGATGATGAAATATCACTCATTCTTATCATTCTACCAATGAATTTTGAAAACATGCATTTTCCATATGTTCCATATGAGAAAGTTACATGATATATATATATATATATATTATTTTTTTGTTTTGTTTTTTTTGAAAATTTTAACCAAAAACTTAATAGAAAATACACACAAAACACACAAATAAAAATCCTAAATATACACCCCAAAATGTTGTCCCCTCCCCCCACTTAAAATATTTCATTGTCTTCAATGTGAACCCATGAGATGATATGTGCATATGAAATACAGAATTTTAAATAGGACAAATAATATAAAATTGAAAGGGTTAGGAACAACCTGGTATGCTCAAATGATAATGGGGTCATGTAGTGTGATGAAATCCACTACATCAGTAGAAAGTCTGTCAATGTATTTATTCAAGCATTTCCCATTGACTGTGAAGCTCCTTCCAGTGTCCTCTTGAGTGATCTCTATTACACCATAAGAAAAAACATTAGATAAAATATAAGGATCCAACCATCTGAAATTAAACTTACCAGACATCAGCTTCAGTCGTGAACTGTATAAAAAGACTTTTTATCCAATATGAAACTCCCTTTGTTGGATTATTCTATCATGATTTGCCTTTGATATTTCCTTGTAGATCCTTGATTTCTCATATGAGGACAATCAAATCTTATCAAGCTCTTGAATTTGCAGTTTCCTTTGAATTCTAGCTTGGGCTAAATCCATGTTGCATTTCTTTATAGCCCAATAAGCCCGATGATCAACTTCCACGGGGAGATGATATGCCTTCCCAAAGAAAATATGAAATGGGTACATACCAATGGGAGTATTGTATTCTATCCTAGAAGCCCATAACACATCATCCAAGCGCTTTCTCCAATCCTTCCTATTTGGCTGTGCAGTTTTCTCCAAAATTTGTTTCAACTCGCAGTTTGAAACCTCAGCCTGTCCATTTGTTTGGGGGCGGTACGGTGTTGAAGTTTTATGTATCACCCCATACTTATAAAGGAGGGAAGAAAAATTCTGATTGAAGAAGTGTGTCCTCTGATCACTGATGATATCCTTTGGAACTCCAAACTTACAATTTTTTTTTGTTTTGATAAAGTCCACAACAACATGAGAATCATCAGTCCCGATGACCTTAATCTCTACCCATTTTCTCACACAATCAATAGTGACCAAAATGTACAAGAAACCAAAAGAAATTGGAAAATTACCCATATAATCAATTCCCCACACATCAAAAATCTCATAGAATAATATGGGTTGTTGAGGCATCACATGTCTCCTAGAAATGTTTCTCGTGTGTTGGAAACGTGAGCACAACTTACAATACACATGAGCATCATGGAATAAGCTAGGTCAATATAATCCAAAGTCTATAACTTTCCTAGCTATCTGTTGGGGTCCAAAGTTTCCTCCACATGAAAGTGTACGGAAAAAATGTATAACAGACTCAAACTCATGATTAGGAACACACCTCCTAATGAATTGATCACTACACATGTGCCAAAGATAGGGATCATCCCACACATAATATCGAGACTCACTTTTTAATTTTTGGACTTGATGTTTCTTTAAATTTGTAGGGATTTTGGATGAAATAAGTTAATTCACTAAATTAGCATACCAAGGATGCATACCTGAGATGGAATAAAGATTCTCATCGGGGAAAGTGTCCCGAAGTGGTACCTAATCCATAGTGTCAGCCTCTAGTGTGTGAGTAATTCTACTCATGTTTTCCGCCACAAAGTTTTTTGACCCCTTATTATCCTTTATCTCAATATCAAATTCCTAAAGAAGAAGCATCCATAATATGAGTCTTTGATTTGCATATGGATTCTTCAAGACGTACCTAAGAGATGTTTCTTCAGAGAAAAAAACAACAAATTTAGAGCCCAATAAATATGAATGGAATTTATCTAAAGAAAATATGACAGTAAAAAACCCCTTTTTTTTGTGGTTGTGTAGTTTAATTGAGCTGAATCCAATGTCCTCTAATCATAGGCAATCACATTTGAACATCCCTCCACCCTCTTAGATAAGACAACTCCAACCGAGAAGTTGGATGCGTCACACATAAGCTCAAATGGAATGTCCCATTGCTGAGGCTTTATGATCAGAGGAGTGGTCAAGCACTTCTTAATCTCATCAAATGCTACGCTAAATGAATCATCAAACACAAAATCTGAATCCTTTTGAAGTAATCGTGATAAAGGAAGAGAAATATTACTAAAATATTTGATGAATCACCAATAAAACCCTGCATTCCCTAGGAAAGATCTAACATCACACACACACAAAGGATAGGGTAAGGATGAAATGATATCTACCTTAGATCTATCAACCTCTATCCCATGTTTTGATACTACATGCCCTATCACAATGCCATTCTATACCATGAAATGTAAATTTTCAAAGTTCAAGACCAGATTCTTCTCAATACAATGATTCAACACCTTTCCCAAACTACTTAGACATTGATAAAATGAGGATATATATACTATAAAGTCATCCATAAATACCTCTATATAGGTCTCAAGAAAATCAGAAAAAATACTCACCATGCATCTCTAGATGGTACTTGGGGCATTGCAAAGTCCAAATGGAATCCTCCGGTAGGAAAATGTGCCAAAGGGACAAGTGAATGTAGTCTTCTCCAGATCATCCGGAGATGTAGGAAACTAAAAATATCTAGAAAATCTATCCAAGAGACAATAATGTGTCTTACTAGCTAGTCTCTCGAGAATTTGATCAATAAATGGGATGGGGAAATGGTCCTTGCGAGTGGATTGATTTAGTTTCCTTTAATCAATACACACAAGCCAACTATTTTTCACTCTCATTGGAACTAACTCATCTTTCTCATTTTTCACAACTGTTACACCACTTTTCTTAGGTACAACCTAAATAGGACTTACCCACTGAGAATCTGAAATGGGAAAGATTATACCTTCCTCGAGCAATTTCTTAACTTCTTTTTAAACAACTTCTAGAAGGGTTGGATTGAGTCTCATTTGTGGGTGACTCACTAGTTTAGCCCCATCCTCCAAAAGAATCCTATGCATGCAAATGGATGGGTTAATACCTAATATGTAACCCAAGGTCCACCCAATTTCCCTTATGTTCTCCCTCAAAATATTCAAAAGCTTTTCTTCATGTTCAAAAGAGAGATTGTTAGCAATGATAACGGGTAATGTTTTACCACTCAACAAGTACGAGTATTTGAAATTAGGTGTCAATGGCTTGAGTTCCAATATAGGGGGGTGCTTTATGGATGGATATAGTGAAGGAACTGAAATATGCTCACAAAGAGCATCAATATCATAATATACATCATCAAAATCAGAGAATAGTTCATTAAATCCATCAGGATACTCAATAGCCATGTCATAATCAGATTTCACATGATCAAAATCAGAATATGATTCCATTTCAAAATCAAATATAAGAGAGTCTTGTTCATTAGAAATGGGTGTGGAAGTTCTCTTAGACATCAAACTAGAACCAATTCTCATAATCTCTCTAAGCATAGGAAAATCAAATTCCATGGGTTTTTTACTTGGTGGTTCAAAATGGGAGATAACAAAAGTAGAATGGTCCTCCTAGGGGTAATTCATAGAGTCCATAACATTAAATATCACAAATTCATCTACACACTCCATGGAAAGTGTACCATCATGGAAATTTATGATAGTTTTTACAGTTTTGAGGAAGGTCCTACCTAAGATAATTAGAGCACTAGAACTTACTTGATCATCCTCCATGTTAAGAATGTAGATGTATGCTGGAAAGATCATGTCTCTTACCCTAACAAGTACATCCTCAAGGACTCCCACTAGATATGTTGTAGCTCTATTTGAAAACTGCACCACTACTCTTGTCAGCTTCAACTCCCCAACCTGTAAAGAAGAGAATACAGAGTGGGGAATCACATTTATAGAAGCTCCTAAATCACATAAAGCATCATAAAAGTGTAAATCCCCTATGGTGCATGGGATGGTGAATGTCCCTGGATCCTTTCACTTTGTTGGCATTACTTGAGTTTGTGTAATGAGTGCTGAAAAATTCCTTCCAAGATTGATCCTCTCATTTCCATTAAGTCCTCTTCGATTGGTATAAAGTTCTTTTAAGAATTTGGCATAACTTGGGATTTTCTTAATGGCCTCAATCAAGGGAATGTTTATCTATACATGCTTGAATGTGTCCAAAAACTCTTTTTTCATTGCCTCTTCAGCCATCTTCTTGGTTTGAACAACCCTGTTTGGAAAGGGAAGGGGTTTAGGAAGAACATCATCAATATTTTTCTTACCTTTATCTTTATCCTTTAGTTACTCGTCTGTTGGTATGGAATGAGACTTATTCAGAGTTGAGGTGAATCCTGGTGGAACAATAGGTGAAAATGTATCATTTGTTTGCTTCCCACTTCTCAATGTGATGACACTGACATTCCCCTTGGTATTTGGAGTAGGTTGGGAAGGTATATTTCTATAATTCTTACTTACTAGTTCATGGAGGGCAGTGGCAATCTGGCTCATTTGAGTCTTCAACTCTCTCAGCTCCGAACCTTGAATCTTCAGTTCATTCTGTTGATTAAGAATAATTTTTTTCAAAAGGTCATTCGTGTTAGAATCTACATTTTATTGGGTATTCCTTTGTTGTTTCTTGGTTAATTCTTGGGATTCAAATCTTCTATGGGGTTGTTGGAAACCCTGCTGGTAAGGCGGAGTCTGCTGGAAGTTTTGTTGAAATGTGGGGAATTTATTGTTTTCCAGAGCCATACCTCATGTTCATTTGACCCTTCCATCCTCGGTTGTATGTTGGTGCAAAGGGATAATACTTCTTTTGGGGATGTAGTTGTTGCTGCTGCTGATACGGTCTCCCCGGAAACACTGCTGCACAATCTTCTGTTTCTTATAGTTGGGGGAAATAGTCAATTGGGTGGATTGTCTTAATGAAAATTCCATAGGGCCTTAAAGGAGGGGGTTGGGATGTTTTCTTTTCTAAAGAAATCTTCCTCACCATAGTGGTAAATTTTCCTAACTTAGTATCAATTAAATGACTTTCAAGAGAATATGGACTTACCTGATGTACTCCCATAACATGTGGTGCACCTCAATTGCCAAATTGTTGAGAGTTTTGTTCCATCTTGTCAATCAACACATGTGAATCTACTGGTGTTTTGTCTACTAATTCTCCTCCAACTACAACATCCACCATGATACTCTCCATAGGTGTGAGTCCTTCATAGAAGTATTGGATAAGGAGTTGCTCACCGATTTGGTGATGCGGCCAGCTTCCACACAACTTCTTGAATATTTCCCAATACTCATACATTGACTCCCCATGTACTTGCTTGATTCATGAGATCTCCTTTAGGATATATTTGGTCCTTGATGCTGAAAAAAATCTCTGTAAGAAAAGATGTTTCAAATCGTTCCAACATGTTACATATTCAGGTTGTAAATAATACATCCAATCCTTAGCAGTTCCGTCAAGTGAGAATGAGAATGCTCTAAGTTTTATTTGATCTTAAAAGACATTTCTTGGTTTCATTTTTGAGTATACCACATTTAATTATCTATGGTGTTTGTTGGGTTCCTCAACAGATAATCCATGAAACTTTTCAAGTAGGTGAATTAATCCAGATTTCAACTCAAAGTCTGATTTGAGAGTTCGATATGCAATGCATATAGGTTGATAATTAATATCAGGTGAATCCAACTATCTAATTGTCTTATTGAGTTAATTGTTATTATTTTCATCCATTGGGGTTGGTTTAATATACATTTCAGATGAGTTTTCTATATCAAAATTACTAGAGTGTAAGAGTTCCCCAGTTGGGTAAATGTCGACACTTCCTGTAGACAGAGACTGTCTGATTCGAGCCCTAAGGCTGCGCTCAATCTCATGGTCTAGATCAAGTATATACATGGATGTGATTGTATCATAAATCAAATAAAATAGGTAAATAAATAATTATATACCATAATATCAAGAGTATATTTTTCAATTGATGGTCCAAAAGATACGAAAAGAGAGAGAAAAGAAATAAATAAAAACAAGAAAAAATGAGAGAAAGGGGAAAGGATAAATAAGAAGAGAAAAAAAGGATAAAATAAAATAAAAAAGTAACTCTAACTAGTTTAATAAAAAACTTTCCAACCTAGAAATATCACCAATTTGATGAGCGTTTTCCCACATGCTCTCAAAAATATTTATTAGTGATTTTTCTAAGTGCAGCACAATGCCTGAACTAGGTGCTTCTCTTAATGAGGAAGTAAATTAAAAAACTATTAATAGGATTTAATTAAGTAATAAAATAGTTCAAAATACATTAAAAGAAATATGGGGGGTTTGTTTTGTGTTTTTTCAAACAGTAAACTAAACAAGAAAATGAGAAGCAACAATCAAAGAGACAATTTCTTCAAAAACACTTATATGAGAAGACGTAGTTGATCTAATCTAACCCATTCACCATTAATTTATCATTATCCCATATAATTATAATTCATTAAATTATTATCCTCAAACCCTTTTAACCTCCTAACCCTACAAAAATTAACACAACCAAAAATATTTGTGAAAATGAGCTCTAGGTTAACTTTGAGACCTCCTATCGCAGCACCCTGCTTTGATTGTGATCCAAAAGCCAACTTGTGGTCAGTGGTAAATTTTGTAAGAATCAAATACTTAGAGTTTATAATTAATTGAGTTTGGGGATGATATTTAAACACTACAATTATATCTTAGGATGATTGGAGTTTGCGGTTAAAGTTTCACTCTCACGATTTACACAAGTCTGACCACACAATCTAGTGAAAATAGATCAAGTTAATTATAAATTAAAAATCAATTAATTGATCAAAATTTATTAATTATAGTATGTTTATGGATTAAAAATTAATAAATTAATGGAGTGAGTATTAGATCAAATATTAAAAGAATCACTCTTCTATGGGCGGAGTTGTCATTGTGGAGTCATTTTGCATAAGCAATGGATTGATTGGGTAACACCCAATCTCGAATCCACTCTTTATTTACAGCACCAATAAGAAGAATAAAAATACTAAAAGATAATAATATAGAATATTAATTGAATAAAATTCAAGTTACAAACATGAAAACAAATTAACACAAAGAGGGGGAGGGAGAGGGGAGCCTTTTTGGAAGAGATCTTTGCACAAGGCCTCACTTCTTCCAAGAGGTGTGAGATATTCTCAAGAGCCAACCTTTCAGAAAAACCTTCCCAAATCCTCGACTATACCACCCAAATAGTAAAAATATCCTTTAAATCGATTTTTTTTTGGGGGGGATAGGTTTACAAAATGTTTTTAAATGTGAAAGTGGAATTCATCCAAATTGTTCAATCCCACTTGTACTGCATAGTTGACATCCAAAACTTGTGAATTGGATGTACTTATAGAAGAATTATTTGTTCGAAATCATGTACCTGATACTCCCTCAAATTTTGGACTAAATCCAAGCCAATATTAAGAAGATAAGGATCAAACATTGAAGTAATATTTAATATACTGAATCCAGTCGAGCTTTGACTTCATGGCCCATTTAGACCACTCAAATGAATGATCTGGCTCTCGTGTACTGAATAGAATTTGTATCCCATTAATTTAAGAACACAATTAAAAAATTTTAAGTAAAAACAATTTATATAAAAATATTTATGCCCAAAATACTACAATGAATTTTAAAAAGGTAAAACTGGAATTTCCATCAAATTTTCAAATGAATGATCTAATCATAAATATTCTATAAATAAAAATATTTATCAAAATGTGAGGAAATTATTTCATTTATTATCAATAAAATATTCAATAAAACTGTGTTTTATCAAGGATCCCTATCAGATACTAGAGTGGATGGAACTCCATGCAAACAAACAATCTCTTTCACATAGAGATTTCCCAACTCCTCAACATTGGTGGTATCACGAATGAGTACAATGTGGGTCAATTTTCTCAGCCAATCAATCAAAACCCATATTGTGTACTTATTTTTCTGGGTATGTGGAAACAAAAACATAGATTCCATAGATATATCATCCCAATTCTAGGTAGGCACTAGAAGTGACTGAAGCAATCATGAAGGTTTTTTGTGCTTGACCTTGACATGTTGGAACGTAAAACAATGAGAGAAAAATTCAGAAATTCCCCATCTCATACTTGGCCACAAGATTCATCGCCACATGTCATAGAAAATCTTCATGTTTCATGGGTCACAAACCACTAAGAGTTATGGAAATCCCCCATCATAGATTTCCTTACCGCTAACGACACATCAAAGCGATTCCGACAGAATAATATTCCCTTAGTGGAGAATGAAGATTCAGGCATGGTCTCCCCACCATAAAGAGAGTCTCTAATACTATGGAACTCATCATCAAGATTTTGATCCTGAATAATCATATTAATAAGAGAATATTTCAACTAAACACTGGGTAAAGAAACATCGACTCTTGATTCCTAGACTCCAATATGCAACTGTGCAAAGAGATCCATCAAGTTCCACTCTTCTGATGATTCCTTTAGTGATTGGGTCGAAAGATTCCTTCTTAATGAATCTACAGTTATATTCCATTTCCCTGGGGTATAGGTGATTTCAAAGTTGAATGAGTGCAGGTATTCCACCCAATGCCTCTAGCGAAGATTAAAATCTTTTTGAGATAAGATATAACTCATGCTCTTGTGGTCTTAAAACATGGTAAAACTTTCTCTGTAAAGTTTATACTGCCAAATCTTAAGTGGGTGCATCATAGCCACAAGTTCAAGGTCATGGGTTAGAAAATTATTATCTTGTGGACTGATTTGATGAGATTTACATGCAATGACATGATCACCTTACATAATAACGTATTTTAAACCCTTAAAGCAGTCATTGAAAAATAACACATTGAGAAGTCCTTAACAAACCAATGATAATACCCAACTAGACCCAAGAATCTCCAAATCTAAAAAATATTTAGTGGTTTCTCCCATGTCGTAACACATTTTACCTTTTTAGAGTCAACTAAAATACCATGTTCTAAAACCACATGTCCCAATGATTTTCCATCCATAATAAAAAAAACACATTTTGAAAGCCTAGAATAAAGTTAGTTATTTCTCAACAATTCTAGAACTACTCCCAGATGGTCCACATGATCCTCCTCGGAATTGGAGTAAACAAGGACGTCATCCACAAAGACTACAAAAAGGCATCAATATACTCATGTAAAATCATGTTCATTAAATCCATAAAGACTTTAGAAGCATTGGTTATACCAAATGGCATGAAAAGATACTCACAATTGTCATACCCGCTCCAAAAAATAGTTTTTGGAATGTAAGATTCTTTTATCCTCAACTAATGGTAACCAGATCAAAGGTAAATCTTCGAGAACCACTTCACCCCATTCAAATGATCAAACAAATCATTAATCCATGGAAACAGATACTTGTTCTTTATCGTGACTCTATTGAGTTTTTGTTAGTTAATGCAAAGGCAAAGGGAACCATCAACATTATTAACAAAGAGAACCAACATCTCCCAAGGTGACACACTTTGGCGTATAAATACTTTCTCTAGAATATCATCCAACTGAGTCTTAAAATCTTTGATTTTAGATATATCCATGTAGTAAGAAGGAACAAACACTAGTTTAGTACCAGGAACTAAATCGATAGAAAAGTCTACCCCCTTACCGAAGGAAGACTAGAGAAGTCATAAGGAAACACGTTGGGAAACTCAACAAAACAAGAGGGAGATCACCGCTTAAAAAATATCTCTCCAGATCAAATTCTAACATAAATATCACTTTCCCCAACTCTAGATAAGAAGGTTTGGCCCTAATCGACCTAGGGACCCATTCTACTTAAAAGATATGGTAGACACCCTAAGTTGTATTAAAGGAGACTCATTGAAGATAACAATCATTCCAGATTTACTAGAAATGAACCAATCCATCCAGAATATGATGTTAAGCAGTTTGATGCCAAGAACTAGAAAACTCCTAGAAATATCGTCATCTGATAGAGAGAAAACACAAATGGGACTACAGAGACCATATTCTCTCTTCATTCCAAGGGGTGTAGTAATATCCATCACATAAGAAAAAATCTCCATAGAAAGATTTAGAAAATTAAAAATTCAATTTAAAATAAAAGAATGAGATGAACTAGTATCAAATAGAGTAGTCACTAATTACAAAGCTACAATTATGGTACCTCTCACAGTCACTAGACCCATATCTGTTTCCTCTAACGACTCTTCCATTGTGTGAAGAAGCTTCCTTCTATATGACTGTGGTTGGAACCCCTTCGCATTTCAAGAATATGATTACAATTCAGTTTTAACAGGTGTTGATGATCTTGTTCCACTAAAAAGAGAGTAATAAACATGTAATAACTTCTTTAGGTGACATGAGCGTATGCAGGAGTTACATACCTTGGGTGACTCAGTGTAAACCCACTTAGAATGACTAGGATTTCCACACCGATAGAAAATCAAAGGGACTATACGAGGCAATGAATGAGTTCTATAAAAACCCTATTGTAGAGATCCACCATGAGAATCATCATGATTCCTCTTTCCCTTAGAGGAAAACACACTGCCACTAGGAGGAGAAGAAACTCCAAAAAACACTAACATGCCATATAGGTCTAACTCGACCATCAACACTCTATCCAACTGATTAGCCACTAAATGAGGATAATATTCAATGTTAATATATATAATATTCATGTTATTTATTATTAATATACACCATTTTAGTGCATTTTACACTTTGAACATTAATTCACATTATGATTATAATTCCCTCTTAAAATGAATTATTACATGGTACATTTTTGAACACCTCCTAAAATAAAAAATGGTTTTGATTTTATTTTAATATTTTATTTTCAGGTATCCCATTATATAAGGAACAATTAATGATTGTGGAGCACTTGAATATTCACATTGGAAGAGCACCAAAATGATATTTCATGCCAACACATTCTGGGCAAAGTAAATTGGACAAAATCCCAATAAAGAGACTATAGCTGCCAAGATACAAGCCCAATGATTCTCAAAATTTAACTGAAGATAGAGGAGGTCATGGGGAACATTTAATAAAATAGTTAAAAGAGATAATTCAGATGTTTTAATGGATTTATAGGCAGACCAAGTGGAAGATGAAATATTGGGCTAGATTCTATGGCCCATAAAAACATCCCACCAATTTAATCATATATCGGAAACCAAAAATTATTTTGGGCTGAAATTTTACATAGAGTTATTAGAAATCCATAGATTCATTTTTCTCTTCTATGTACCACTCTAATTATTCCATCTAGAAGGTCATATAAGTGCCTCTGTTCGGTGGATGCAAGCTGGCTGCAACTTTGGGTCAAGGGTGGAAAAGTCTCCTCTCCCTTACTTTCCACCACCCTAGGACTACCATATCAAGTGGGATGAATTTAACTATTGGAGGATATACCCAAGGATCCTAAAATTCCAATTTAAGTCATTGGTTTTTGAGGATTTATTCATCTTTTTGTGCTTGGTTTTATTGTAGTGTTATGCTGCTGCTTTGTGTTTATAGTTGCATTTCTTTCTCATGTAAGTTATTCAATTCACCTTAGTTTCTTAATATAAAAGTTCTTCTTTTCCTATTATTATTTTCTTCTCCATATCATGTTGATATAGTTTTCTCAGGGTGTGAATTTATTCACACCCATACCTTGTGAAATTTATCACATAACGGTGGAGTGATCATTATTTGGTTGTTTTTACTTCCACCCTCATAAGTCTAATTTCTGCTTCTATAGAGAACATGTCATCAATGGAGGGATAAAAATTTTATGGGTTAATACAAGGGAGTAGGAAGGGGATAGATTGGATGTTATTTATCACTCCATTAATTTCTAATAACTTATTTTAATTGAGATTTTTATTTGAAGATTTTAAAACTTCTTTGTCCTTGTTGAATTTTAAGGCCACACACTTCAAGTGCTAATACGAAACTTTACCATTGAGTGATAATAAATATGATCCTATAGGCATATATATGATTAGTATTATGGTGTGAAGTTATTAAACCATTAAGTTATTAAGTTGTATGATCTTCTTATGAACCCATCTCAAATATAAGAAATTGAAATCGTTAAAAAGGAATTCATCCAATCCACCCCAAGCGATAACCTAGGATCAAATCATTATATTAATTTGAATTAACTTAATTATATTAGTGTTCAATTAAAAATATCTAAAATCAACCCAAAGTTGGGCAATTAATATTCAAAATCATTTCATATAATGTGCGTGTCTATAGGTTTCTTCTTTGGTCTCTGAGGAATCGACAACCCTAACTACTCTACATTTGACCGCTTAACCCTAAAAACTTGGGTAAATTTGGGTGAGACCAAATTTTGGAATCTTTGTCAGGGACCCAAGTAAGTCATCTCAAAACCAATTCTATTCTCCCAAATTTCTTCTATTCTCACCCAAATTCTATTATCTTTTCCCTTTCTCATTTTTTTCTTTTGGCGCATGTCCACCTACACCCGTGACCAATCAAACCGTCTAGTTAGGGTGGAAAGTCATGGGGTTGGGGAGTCAAGTACACTAAGGGAACTATTTAAATTAGATAATAATATTCCCAATAATCCAGAGTCAAAAATTAATCCCATTTCAATGGAAGGTCTTCAGAGAAACTAACTCATAAACCCGGGTGGGAACCAAAATGGAAATCCAAATGAGGCAGTCCCAAACTTGGGGAATGCAGCCAATCGAACCATGAATGAATACCTCACACCTGCCTAGAACAATTACCCCTCATGAATTAAACACAATTACCTATGAGATACCAACTACATCTTTAAAACCCATGTCCTAAGCCACCTTCCCACATTCCATGGAATGGAGTCTGAGATGCCCTACCTTCACATTAATGAGTTCAATTGAATTGTAGAAAATATATGTCCCCCACATCAACTAGAATAAGATAATATGAGGATATTTACTTCTTCTTTAAAGGATCAAGATAAAAATTGTCTAAAAAATTTGATACTATCATCCATCAACTTTTGGGACCAATTACAAAGAGAATTATTCAAAAATACCTTCCCCACCACAAAACAATGGCACTTAAAAAGAGAATCCAAAACTTTTTTGAAAAAGAGGGAGAGTCATTCTATGAACCATGGGAGAGGCTCAAAGACACCCTAAACATGGTTCCACATCATGGTTTTTCTATTCCTGAACAAGTGAGAATTTTCTACGAAGGGTTGGGCCCAGGGAACAAACAATTAATTGACATGATGTGTAATGGGACCTTTAAAAACAAAGCCCCAAATGATGCTTACGATTATCTAGAAAGCCTCACTGAACAAAATAAAACATGGGGAATATAAACAAAATATGAGAACCCACCCAAATATGGGGTAATTCACACACTTAGTGAGGAGGAAATACTTAGGGTGAAACTTTTGGCATTCACTAGGAAGGTTGAGGATATCGATCTTAGGAAGGTCCAAAAAATTCAAACTGTTGACCCTGTTTGCACAATTTGTGACAAAAATGACCACAAGACTGACAAATTCCCAACCATACCTTCCATTAAAGATGTTCTTCTAGGAGGACCACTGGCGGAGGTCAATGCTCTGAACTTTCAAAATCCCCAATACCAAAAAACATTCAACCCAAGGTATAATGACCACCCAGGCTTCCACTGGAAAGATAACCAACAACCTAGCCAACCAAAAGGACCAAACCCCTACCCTACACAAAATTTACAAAACCATAACTAGTTACAAATACAACCATTCCAATATCAACTCCCTCCTATCCAATACCAACAACCAATGCAACAACCAAATTATTCTCCTGGGATAAACTAACCAACACAAGCCCCCACTCAATCTATCCCTCTACCAATCATTGAACAATTGTGTAAACAAATGGAGAAAATGAACTAATAAGTTTCATCCTTTAAACATAAACTACAAACCATAAAAACTGGGAAGTCACCCATTCCTACCCAAGAGGTACCATCCTCAACTTTAAGGGGAGAGTCAAATTGCACTCAAACAACTCATGAACAACTAAAGGCTATGACAATTTTAAGAAGTGGGAAATCAATTGAGAAACCTGAAAAAATAATTCAAAAACCATCCAAAGATTCAAACTCTAATAAAAATTCAAATGAAACAAAAGATCATACTGAAAAAACTAATAACAATGTGAAAGAAACAACTCTTGAAAAAACAATCCCACAACCTGCACCATTTCCTCAACACATGAGGGGGAAAACCAAGCTTGAATTGACTGAAACATTAAGGGAAATATTCTCAAAATTCAGGTTGAACATTCCACTCCTCGATTCCATTCAAACCATCCCTGCATACTCAAAATACCTTAAGGAAATATGCACATATAAAAGGAAATTATCACATAAGAACCAAGTCTTTCTGGCAGAAAATGTTAGCACAACAATCCAATGAACCCTTCCCCCAAATATGAAAAACCCATGATTCCCTTACATCAATGTTGAACTAGGAGAGAAAAAAGTTTTCAAAGTATTGTGTGACCTAGGTGACAGTGTCAATATCATTACCTATGCTATGTACTGCTAGTTAGGACTGGAAGAGCTCCAACCTACATCTATCACACTTCAACTTGCTGATCATAACATTAGGGTTCCAAATATAATTTTAAAGGATGTTATGGTAAAAGTAGAAAACTTCATATACCCTGCTAACTTCATTGTTCTTGACAACAATCCAAACTTAGGCAACAAGGAACAAACCCCAATCATCCTTGGTCATCCCTTCCTTGCAACAATCAACTCTGTTATCCAAGTCCGAAATGGGAACATGACCATCACCTTTATAAACACGAGTCTAGACTTAAACATCTATAATGAAAGATCAAAAATAGGAGATGATGAGGATATTCATGAAGTAAACACGATAGGAAGCATTGGTAATGAATCCATAGAACATCAAGGAATGTTTGAGGTATTTTTAAGTCAAGTTGAGATTAATTTCCTTTTTTCACATGAAGGAAGTTTATCTCCTTGGATAGAATTTTCATATTGCACCTATGATAAAATATTTAGACCAAAAATTAGTGAAATATTTTAGGAAATCACATTAATAGAGACCACTCCAACTCCCTTCCCTAACACTGATCAAACTAATCTAGTATCTGAAACTTCTACACATGTGGAATCAATCCTATCTGAAACTCAAAAAAAAAAAGAAATTGATCTTGAGCCAATGTACTAATATTCTGTTGAAATTTTGAACCAACCTGATATTGAATTGAAATAACTTCCTTCTACACTTAAGTATTCCTTCCTAGGAGAAAATGGAACACATCCTATTGTCATTTATTCTTCTCTTCAATCCGATCATGAGAGGATGAATCTAGATGTCCTTAAGAAACACAAGAAAGCCATTGGATGAACCTTGTTTTATATTCCCGGGATTATCCCACTTATTAGGACTCATAAGATTGTTCGGGAATCTGATTCAAATCCATGTCATCGACCTCAATGAATACTCAATCCTAATCTCATATAAGTAGTGAGAAAAGAACTTCTGAAATTGTTAAAAGCTGGTATCATATATCCTATAGCTTAGAGTGAGTGGGTCATCCCAATCCAAGTGGTTCCAAAGAAGGATGGAATCACAGTGATAACCATTAAGGATAGAGAGATTATTCCAACTAGGGTGATTAGTGGCTAGAGAGTCTGCATCGACTATAGGAAGCTAAACTCATTTACTAAGAAGGACCATTTCCCCTTACCATTCATTGACCAAGTCCTTAAGAGATTCACAAGTCATGCCTTCTATTGTTTCTTAGATGGGTACTCAGGGTATAATCAAATCGAGGTATCCCTATAGGATCAAGGGAAGACTACATTCACCTATCCATTAAGAACCTTTTCTTTCAAACACATGTCCTTCGGGTTATGCAATACCCCTGGAACCTTCCAGTAGTGCATGATGGGAATATTCTTGGACATGGTAGGGGATTTTCTAGAGGTCATCATGGATGGATTTTCTATGTTTGGGGATACATTTGAGGGATGTCTGAGGAATGTGGAGAGAGTCTTGTCAAGATGTAAAGAAAATAATCTAGTCTTAAACTGGGAAAAATTCCATTTCATGGTTAAATAGAGACTAGTCCTTGGCCATATAGTCTTAATTAGAGGGATTAAAGTTGATAAATCAAAGGTTGACATCATTCGTCACCTTCCATCACCCAAAACTGTCAAGGAAGTGAGGTCTTTCTTAGGACATGCTGGTTTCTATAAAAGTTTCATTAGGAATTTCAGCTCTATTTCTCGACCACTTTGTGCTCTATTGGTGAAAGATGCTCCATTTTTATGGACAGAAAGCTATGAGGAATCAATCTCTACACTCAAGTCATCTCTTCTCTCTCCACCTATCATGCAATCTCCAAATTGGAAACTTCCTTTTGAACTCATGTGTGATGTGAGTGAGGAGAAGTCTTAGGACAACAGTGTGAGAAAAATCCACGTGTCATTGTTTATACAAGAAAATATTTAAATGATGCACAAATAAATCACACCACCACTAAGAAGGAGTTACTTGCTGTTGTGTTTTACTTAGAAAATTTTAGGTCTTACCTCTTAGGATTCCCCATCACTATGTTCACTAACCATTCTTCACTAAAATACTTCTTCCAAAAATAAGATTCTAAGGCTAGATTGATTAGGTGGGTCATTCTATTAAAAGAATTTGACCTTACAATCAAGGATAAAAAGGGTGTTGAAAATGTTGTAGCTGATAATCTCTCTAGGATATAATTTAATGAAAAATCATCTCACCTTTATCTGTCTAATTCATTCCCTGATGAACACCTATACTCTGTGAGTGATTTCCCTTGGTATGCCGACATAGACAACTTCTTAGTTATAGGAGTAATTACAAAATTCTTAGGGACTCAAGATCAAAGGAAATTCCTTTCTGATGTTAGGAACTATGTGTTTGATGATCCATACCTCTATAAGTTCTACCCTAACCAAGTCATCAGGAGGTGTTTCCCAGAATCTGAACAAGAGTACATCCTTAAATTCTGTCATAGTGAGGTGTGTGGAGGTCACTTTTCCTCTAAGAAAACTTATGATAAGGTTCTTTAGTGTGATATCTTCTGGACCACCCTCTCAAGGGACTCCTACACATTTTTTCAAAGCTATACTAGGTGTCAACAAGTAGGTTCCATCACAAAAATGAATCGAATGCCACTCACTCCCATCTTATTGATTGAAATCTTTGACTACTGGGGAATCAATTTCATGGGTCCCTTCCCAAAATCTAGGGGATATTTGTAAATTCCTTTAGCTCTCGATTATGTGTCCAAATGGGTTGAGTACATTCCTACAAAATCCAATGATCATCACACTGTGATTATATTTCTCAAGGAAAACATCCTCTCTAGATTTGGAATTCTTAGGGATATCATTAGTGATCGTGAAACTCATTTTTGCAATTGTCCATTCTCTTCACTCATGGAAAAATATGGAATTTCTCAAAAAAGAGTCCACTGCTTACCACCCATAGACCAATGGTCAAGCTTAGTTAGACAATAGATAAACCAAACAAATTCTTGATAAAATGGTTAATCCATCTAGGAAAGATTGGTCAAGCAAACTCTTAGATGCTCTTTGGGAATATAGAACTGCATATAAAACCATTTTAGGAATGTCCCCATATAGGTTGGTTTATGGAAAAACATTACATTTACTAGCTGAAATTAAACATAAGGCTTTTTGGGCAATTAAGAAAATGAATTATGACCTCTCATTGGCCGGAAAAAAGGAAATTAGATCTCAATGAACTTGATGAACTTAGGATGGAGGCTTATGAAAATCAAGGATAAATAAATCTAGAGTTCAAGCCTACCAATCTCAAAATCATAAAACCAAACACATTGTACCGGGTAAACCCATTCTTTTGTATAGATCTAAACTTCATTTACACCCAGGAAAGTTGAGGTCCAGATGGTCGAGTCCATACATAGTGCATAAGGTGTACCCCAATGGGGCTGTAGAAATTCAAGATCCCACCAATGGTCAAACATTTATTGTTAATGGTCATAGACTCAAACCATTAATTAAACCATTCAAAAAACATTAATTAGATGAAGAATTGTGTGAAACAACCTTAGATGAGGAAAATACTCGAAAAATTAGGGTCCTATGTCGAGATAGTAATGTTAAACAAAAGAGTTTCATGGGAGGAAACCCATGGTTTTCATGTTTCCAATATTTTTGAATCATCTTTATTTTTCAAATAGGATTAATAAATAAATTTTATATTTTTAAAAAAATATTTAACTCTGAATATGATAGTACCATAGATTATTGACCTGTTCTTCTATTATGAGTATGGATGGGTATGAAA
Organism: Viscum album; assembly: GCA_963277665.1. Classification (NCBI taxonomy): domain Eukaryota; kingdom Viridiplantae; phylum Streptophyta; class Magnoliopsida; order Santalales; family Viscaceae; genus Viscum; species Viscum album. Next base: position 804,776,487 of record OY728155.1, read on the forward strand.
GGGGAGCACCATATTCATCCATGTCACGTGGTGTGATCCTTGAGTAATACCTTACCCATAAATTTAAAAAGAAGACAATGTATCATTATTTTATTTTTATTTTTATGTGTTTGTAAATTAATATATATATATATATATGTATATATATATATGTATATATATAATAATAATTAAAAAAAATTAAAAGGACACATTGTAGGTAATGGGGAAAACCCCGTCACAACTAGCAAAGCCGTGGGGACTCGAACCCAAGACCGAAGGGAGACACGATCGCACGCTTTCCACCGACCTATGGCTTATAGTGCTTCCTTCTTCTATATATTTTTTATATAATTATATTTTACTTATATATATATATTATTTTATTCTTTTTTAACATGATACTAGTATCAGTCTTTGGTATGCCAAAATAAATAGGTATGTTTTTTTTCTTTTTCTGTTTTTAATTAAGGAAACCTCTCAGAGTTTCCATGGTTTCTAATTTAGTTTTCGAGTGAGAAGAAGATTCTATTGAGGTCAAAGAGTTTTATAGGGAAATCAACTATATCCAGAACTTACAAAATTTCCTACCATCAACCACTAGGAGTCCATGAGTAGCATGGAGACTAATGGAATAATTAGGAGCATTATGAACTTCAACTTCATAAACCAGGTGACTTTGTTCCATGTTTATTTATTCAAATTTATTTTAGAACTCCTCTCTTCTACCTATACCCCCTTCTAAATTTCATTTCTTAAAAAATTGGAGACAATTTTATTTTAATTAGGGGGGGATGAAATAAAAAAATTGCCTTTGTGTAAAAAAATTGCTTTTGTGTGAAAAAAAATGATTTGAAAAAAAGTGTGCCTTATGGAAGGAAATGTTCCTTTAACCTTAAACATGATAATAAAAATTGAACACTTTTAAATTGAATATCAAATAATTTTTCATTCCTTGATTATGATTTTAATTCATTTTTAAGTTCATGTGCATAGATTTTGGAAAGTGCGGTTGTCTGATGTGAATTTTCACCATTTATATTTTTATCCATTTAATAAAAAACTAAAAACACAATTCACGTCCTCTGAATTGTGGGGTGTTAGTTTGAGTTCATGGATTCTCTAAAATAAATAGAATAGGTTTGGTGATCATTTTAGTTTTAATCTGAGTATTCAAAAAAAAAACAAAAAAATAATAATACATTTGCTGTAGAGCAATGAAATGACCTAATGCGTGGCCTTCAACACTTGGGGATCGTGGCTCCATAGTTGTTTAGCCCAGAGTTAGTAATTTTTTCTCCGTTTGTGGTAATTTGACTTTTTTTTGACTGAGTTAACTCAAGATGATGCCCGAGTATGTGGGCTTCACTTGGTGCCCTAAGGTCTTTGAGCTTGGGAGTCATCGGCAAAGTCTTGCTACATGGGTTGACTCGATTGAGTTCAATTTCAATTAATATAAAAAAATTGAATATATATATATATATAATAAAAATTTAATAGTAATATAAATATTGAAATGCGATTCTTCCTAACGCTTCCATCATTTCTCCCTTGAATAAAAATGAACCCCCATGTCTATTGTGATACACAACACATTTTCATGCTTAATTGATATTGGATGAAATATGGTGATCAATTTGAACAAAGGAATGGGCTTGGGATTGGGATATACTTATGAAACTATATTTTATTAAAATATTTTTATGGGTTTCATGATTGTTTGATATAAGGGTTCTTGGTGATCATTGTGTATTAAAATGTTTTTGAAAAATGGATTTCGAATTTCATATTTTTGAGATATATTTTGCTCGAGACTAGAAAAAATCAAGTTGGTGGGTGTGATTATCCACTTAATGAGGCTAATATTCATTGAAAACATATATAATATTCATGTTGTTTATTATTCATATACCCAATTTTAGTTCATTTTACACTTTTAACATTAATTCACATTATGATTAAAATTCCCTCTTAAAATGCACTATTACATTGTACATTTTTGAACAACTCCTAAAATACAAAATGGTCTTGATTTTATTTTAATATTTCATTTTTAGTTATCCTATTCTATAAGGAAAAATTAATGATTTTTGAGCACTTGAAGATTCACATCGGAAGACCACCAAAATGGGCTTTCATGCCAACACATTCTGGGAAAAGTAAACTAGACAACATCCTAATAAAGAGACTCTAGTGGACATGATACAAGACCAATGATTCTCAAACTTTAACTTAATATAGAGGAAATTATGGGTAACATTTCATCAAATAGTGAAAAGAGATAATTCGTATTTTTAATGGATTTCTAGGTGGCCCAAATGGAAGATGAAATTCTGGGCCAGATTCTATGGCCTAGAAAAACAGCCCACCAATTTAATCATATAACGGAAACCACAAATTATTTTGGGCTCAAATTTTACATATAATTATAAAAAATCTAGAGATTAATTTTTCTATTATATAGACCACTCCAATTAGGCCATCTAGAAGGTCATCTAGGGGCCTCTGTTCGGTGGATGCAAGCTGGATGCAATTTTGGGTTAAGGGTGGAAAAGTCTCATCTTTCTTACTTTCCACCACCCTAGGACTACCATAATAAAGTGGGATGACTTTAAATATTGAAGGCTCTACCCAAGGCTCCTAAAATTCCAATTTAAGTCAGTGTTGTTGTAGGATTTATTCATATTTTTGTGATTGTTTTCATTGTAGTGTTATGCTGACACTTTGTGTTTGTAATCACATTTCTTTCTCATGTAAGTTGTTCAATTCACCTTAGTTTCTTAATAAAAGTTCTTCCTTTACTCTTATTACATTATTATACATATCACGTTGATACTGTTTCCTAAAGGTGTGAATTTATTCACACCATACCTTGTGAAATTTATCACACAATAGTGGAGTGATCGTTATTTTGTTGTTTTTTAATTCTTCAATTCCACCCTCGTAAGTCTACTTTCTGCTTCCATTGAGAACATGTCATCAATGGAGGGATAAAAATTTTATTGGTTTATCCAAGGGAGTAGAAAGGGGCTGGATTGGATGTTATTTATCACTCCATTAATTTCTAATCACTTATTTAATTGATATTTTTATTTGATGATTTTAAAACTTCTTCGTCCTTGTTGAATTTTAAGGCCACACAATTCAAATGATAATACGGACCTTTACCATAGAGTGATCATAAATATGATTCTCTAAGTGTATTGGTGATTAGTATTAGGTATTAAACCAGTAAGTGATGAATTTGTTTGATCTTCTTATGAACCCATCTCAAATATAAGAAATTAATATTGTTAAAAAGGAATTCATCCAATCCACCCCAAGCGATAACCTAGGATCAACTCATTATCTTAATTTGAATTAACTTAATTATCTTAGTGTTAAATTAAACCTATCTAAAATCAACCCAAAGTTTTCCACTTAATAGACAAAATCACTCCATAGAATGTGCAGGTATTTGAGGAATTGACAACCCAAGATACTCTACATTTGAACGCTTAACCCTAAAAACTTGGGTACAATTGGGAGATACCACAAACACATCATCATTGAAGATATATTAAGCAAGAAAACCAAAGAAAAAATATCAGATCATATCCACAACCCAAACAATCAATTATTCATCTTCTCATTCAATAATATCTCAAGTGCAAACTACACTAGCTCATCAAAATAGTTTACATACTCTGTCATAGTCCTTATAGCCTATTTGAGATTTAAAAAATATACAGACTTAGACAACACTATTGAATCTTGATATAATTATTCAAGGAAAATATCCTTGAATTATTTCCACTCTAATCCCTCATGATTATTTTTTGTCACCATTGTGTCCCACAATCTCCCACTCGGTCCTTCGAGCATGAAGGTGACACACTTCACCTTCATTTCTCCATGTGTCTCCAAGAACCCAAATAGATGCTTGATCCTGCTCAACCACTCCTCATCCTCTTGAGGAACATTTGATCCTTTGAAAACTAGTGGCTTCTGGTGAAGAAAATCTTGATAATGATTATAAAGATAATACCTTTGTGGTTCCATAGTTGTAGCCTAAACATGAATTGGTGGTGGTGCCTGTCACATAGCTTGGATAGTACGCATGTTCACCTCAACCAGAATCGAGTCCAAAAGAGGATTTTCTCACTAAGTTTTAGAATCATCTTCATCTTGGGTTCAATTATCACGTCTTCTTGGAGGCATAATTCTACACAACATCAGCAAATAACACTAAAGACATTATATTTAACTCTCAAATAGATCAACAAGGGTAAATTAATCCTGAATGATAGATATAAAATATTTGGATTTCAATCTACCCAAATAAAAATCATAGAAAATACTATAACTAATCCCCATTACATCTTTCCCAAACCACCCCTGGTGTTTTAAGGTATATTGTGGTGAGATATGGTCAGGAACTCAATCTAAAATACCTACTAAGTCCTAAAAAGAATAGTCAACTGCATACTAAAATCAAGGCAAGATGAAAAACCTACACCTATGATACCACTTTTTCATGAATCGGCCCAGGTACCCTGGTAACCAAATAACCGAGCCGACACCAACATAGCTTGAAGGGCGTTCCTGATCCCCACAAGTTGGAAACTAACACCATTCATCATATAATGTGAAAGTGAGAATTAATTTTACACAAACACAATGGAAGAAAGATAATAAAGTCAGTATGAATACAATAAAACTCTATAGGTAGAAGTTTACTTGAATTCAAACATGTATAAACAACCCAATGTGCTATAGTAAAGTGCTATAAAATCTAGATAAATTCCCAAGTACCAACAAATGAAACTCACCAAGCCCAAGGATCAGCAACAACTACCACCTACAAGTGGAACCTTACCCTTTCTTGAACCTAGAAGAAGATAATCTACAAACACCTAAAGGAATAAGTTGGGTGTGAGCTAAAAGCCTAGTAGGGTCTCACCAAAGATTCCATAAGAGATGCCAAAATTTAATTTACCAAATAAAGATATTTCAATTTCAAATAAATAGATTTGAAATTTCAAAATCATATTTCAAAAAAATCATGATTTACATTTCAAATGATGGAAATTCTTTAAACAAATTTCTTATCAAACACTTTTATATAAAATAGTGTATATAAATTTGAAGGCATGTAAAACAGTTTACAACAATGGTATATATTCATTTCAAATACAAACAAGCAGGAAACATGGTCATGTGCCTAAAGGTATGATATATTTAGGCTAAGGTAATCCACACACTCAAAGTGACATGAAAATATTTTTATACACACACCCCTTTGGTATGATCAAAGGTGACTTTATCACCATCCCATTGGGGATGTGACGTTCTATATTAATGTTTTAGAACATTGTAAATCATAGAGTGTTTTCCAAATAAATCACTAACTACCTAAGGATTTAATGTTCTCTAATAAAAAATAAATGGTGAGAAATTTAATTTTATACTATTTAAAATAAAATTCATCCCATTCTCCATTTCAAATATGCCAATTTTCTATTTAAAAACCAAAACGAGTTTATAATCAAAACATGCCTTTTCCAAGATAAAGCCCAAAGGTTTATATGAAATCTATTTAATCCATTTTTATCATACAAGAATTTGAAATCAATTCAAAATTAAATTTCACAATTCACTTTTAAAATTTAAATTCAACACTTTAAATTTCACAAAATTCCCTCAATTTTAAAATAAATTTTCAATTCAATGGAATTGGGGTTTTCCCCAATTTTATGCCAAAATACAATTTCAAATCCAAATACCCCAACTCAATGTAATTGGGTTTTAAAAAATTTTATTTTATAAGAATAAAATCCCACACATTCAATTTAAATCAATTTAATCAAAACAAGTAGTTTAGGGTTAATTAAATTGGCCAATCAAAGTGGAATCACCAACCTTGGGATCTTGAGATCTCATAACTCTAAACCCTAATCGATATTCTTTAATGAAGAATAAAGACAATGTAATCCATGAATCAAACCTAGTTTTAAGATACAAAACAAAGTTTATGAGATCTTCCAACAACATAATGATCCACAAACCCCTAGGGAAGAGAAGAGAGATAACAGGAGATAGAGAACAAGAAGAGGAAACCTACCAGGAGAAGATCTAACATCATTTTCTTAGCTTCGATTCACTTCTAAAAGGGTGTAGAGGGAATACAAACTACTATTTGGAGCCTCAAAATAATAAATAATTGATATGGATTTATAAAAGCCTATCGGGGACCTAAAAGGTGGGTTTTAAGAATTTTAAAACAAATTTCAGATTAAAAAAATGTATATGTAGGGTTAGCTGGGTATGGACACACGGTTAGACCAAACCATGCACCCTAGACATGCACCCATTTTAATGAGTTAAATAAATTCTATTAGGTGGGTTCATATCTTTTCAAACCATGCATCAACTGTTCAAAACCTCATTACCTCAGTTCTCATGGTTTTCTCTAGCAGTGTACATGGTTTTGGAAAACCGTGCGCCAACCTTGAACAACCCAAAAACTTTCAAAAAATCCAAAGTTTTCACCTAAATCTGCCAAAATAAAACCCAACCAAAGAAAGTTTAAAATAGGGGTTTATGAATACCTGAAAATAGTAATAGAGTGTTATAGTGATGGGAGACTATGGATGTGTGAAGCTAGTCTTGGAGAAGCAGTCATGGCAGTGGTTGTGGGGGTCAATGAAAATTGGCACTATTTGGGTGTGGTGGATGGGGTCTCTTAGGGTTATTCCTATTTGGTAGTGGATCATGTAGGATCCTAAATTTTTTATTTCCATGGATTCTAGGATTTTTTATCTTCATATCAGTCTATAGGAACTCCATACCATATTTTATTTCTTAGTATGGTTTTGTACCTATGTGCTCTTTGTCCACTAAAACCTAGGCTATGCGCCTTTGGGTCTTCAGGTTTACAATTATTTTTCCCTTAACCCAGTTAAAAAGGGTTTTGTTTTTTAGTTTTTTTTAATAAACGATATTTTCCCCATCCTATTTTGTAAAATCAGAGAAAATGGTCATATGAATATGAAATCTCAATCCCAATATGTTTTCTCCAATGACCCTATCACTTCAACCAATGATTCTTTAAAATTAAATATGCCACACTTGGTTCATCATATAAATCTTTTGGTATTTCCTAGGTTTTTTATCTTTTGTTCTATTTTAGTTATTAACCTAATCAATTAAATTAGTTAGGAAATAAATCTATCATATTGGAAAATAAAAAGAATTTTATTAACCAATGCATATCCCCAATGAGTGTCAAACCAACTGTGTAGTTTGGCCTCTTCATTGTGCATGAGGTGATGATTGATTTGACACCCAATCCATTATTTTTAGAGTTATTTCCCATTATTACAACTTTTGAAGATCCTTCATCCACTTATATTATCTATATAGGGATATAACTTCTAGGATAACAATATAATCTTTACCTTACCAAAACATCAGGATGTTATCATATACAAATAATTCTCACATAGACATATCCCTACGGTTTTCACTAATGTTTTATTATAGTAATCCCCAAATAAAATGGAATTATTACATTAAAATTAAATCATATACTATCCAAAAAGTATATATATATATATATATATATTTAATATTAGGATCAACCCTATAATACCAACCCTTAAATTATCTACAACGAACAACAAAATATCCAATGATATCTAAACCCTACATTGATACCAACTATGATTCCTCAGAAACATGCTCTTGCATCTTGGGACATAAACACATACTTTACATATTGGATTTGAAACCAAATATATATTACCTAACATAATTATCCCATAATTATAATACATAGAGTAATTTTTTTTATACAAAGTCCCAAGACCTTTTATGTTTATGGTGTTATATAATTAATACAAAATAATAACTAATGAAGCCCATGTTATTTGTATAAAATGAACATTTTTATAATATATAATAAATTACATAATCCATATGAGTCTTAAACATCTCCCACAAATCAATCACACATGTTATACTTATAAATGTTTTATGTGTTCTATATTTCATCATTACATTGGGAATGGAAACATAAAAAATAGGTGAGCTCAAACACTCAGTAAGGGAAGAAAATAACCGAATCTATAAAAAACACAAGCATTGTATACATAATATGTTAGGAATAAATAATCATAATAATTCCATAATAAAATCAATATATGATAATTATACATCCAAGATAATAAATGATAACATGGATAACAATAATTATTATTCTCATACTAATGAAATGAATAATGTCAAGCATAAAAAACATGTCATCAATACCTTATTCCAAGACACAATATTAATATGTGAAGTTCTATAAAAAAAATCCCATTTTTGTCTCATAATACCCAATGATGCATAAAGTGTCTATATGATTTTGGACCCCACCTGTCACATATTTATAACCAATACGTCCACTGTAAGAGATAACAATACATTTCATATGATTCCCTAAGGAACCTCTAGACGAATATAAACATTGTCACAACACCCTCTCTCCAAAGATACCCATCCTCTGCTTGAAATGAAGGAATAGAGATAATGAACCATGTGTCCTTCCTCCAGTAGGCCCTGGGTTGGTGACAAGCATAGAGGGTATAAAAATATTTCAAAATGAGAGGCATTACCATCTATAACAATATAGGATCTAGATATTAAATAAATGAACACCATAAAAACCCATAAAAACCCATAAAATAATATAAAAGTAAACCTAAATATATTTGACAATTAATTAAAAAAATAAACCAATAAAAATAAAATTATCCAATATATACCAAAAATAGAAACCCTATAGAAGAAACTCAATAGTATCTCTCAGAAAAGTGTATATCTTGATCCCCAATGTCCTTCTGAAAACCTGGGAAAAAAATTATATACATAGGTTGAGAATACAAGTATACTCGATAGGATCATTTTCAATGTATCAAGTGCACATGTGAAAATAACATGCTAAAGCACCAGTTAATAAACAGTATAACCAACAAGCACCTAAATAGGTCAACTAACTAATCCCAACCTCACCATGGTTCGCTCACCAAATTGTGCATCCAATATAGGAGCGTAATAATCATGATTAAATAAAAGGCTCCCTAATGTAACTACCCCATGGATTTTACACTCTCAAGCCCCAACTTCAATCATCATATACTCTCATCCCTTCCATACATGTCAAATCACAACCACATCACATCTCATCTCACCCAAAGACACCTGGTCCATCTCTAATGTGGATTGGGATGCATCCCTACCTACCCAAACCTCAAAAAATATAGCATCCCATTATTCCATGATGAATCATAATATCACATCTATCCCACAAACACCAGTTCCATCACATACCATCTCATCATATTACCATAGAAATAGGGTATCATATATGTTAAATACGTCGACATCGTGACCTCCTCCTACCACATATAACAACCACAACATATCACATCTCCCCACTTCCCCATCACAACACATCTCACTCAATGAAACCTAGGCCAACAATGTTGGGTAATCTTTAACACCAACCAGTATCGTCACTGCTGTTGAAGGAAGAGTGAGGAAGAGGCGGTAACCATCCATTCATATCACCACCATCCTCAATATTGGGGAAACCCCAAAATCCAAAACCTCCAAGAGTTTGTAAGTTCATCCAACTCAAGTTGTGTGAGAATGGAAACAACATAAAATCACATGATATATAGATAGAACATAATACCCAACCTATGGGTTCACAACAACAGTACTAACACACACCACCATAAAGACCACACTACACATAAATCATCATAACTACTTCCACCACTCTATGTATCTCAGTATACAAACACCACAAAAACCACACATGACCACTTTCAATTTCGGGTTTCCACCGTATTTCTGATTTTAAAAGCTTCCAATAACTATCATTTTCTAAACTATCTATATCACATTTCATAGCCCATTAATTTATTCGACTCATAGAGATAATTAAAATATATAAATTTCCAACCCATTATCTTCCATTTATCATCTTATTTATTTATTCATTTCATTTAGAATCATTTCCTATTACATAGAGAACTGGGAAACTAACACAACCATGCTAGACAATGACTAGCCCAAAACACAACCATTGTCTCAATACCTTTCATCCACCATAATCACTGTACACTATCAACCAATCCATCTCAACCCCACAACGACACATCAAAACCACCACAGAACACAACCACCACACTACACAATACAACCGCACCACAAAAAAAATCCACACCACACATCACTACTAAACATCAACCATTGCGCACCATATCCACTATGCACCAAATCACACAAAAGAACATGGAACATCCATTCCAACCGACCACCACATCACCACCCCACACATAACATAACCGAGTCACTAACCTACATCACTACACAATATCCCAAACCACGTAGGGCAAAACAACAAGCACACACATACACAACAAAAATACATCCTATATTACACAATTTATTCAGAGGATTTTATCACATTATCTATTTATTTAGAATTTTTATTATCACACAAACCAAATTACATGTGAACCAATTTATTAGCCAAATATGTGTTCCTTAGACTTCAATTTAGGGTGTGATAAAATAACAACATATAAATGGTCTCAGAACATATAATCTACATAAAAAACAAGGATCCCAATAAAAGTTATTTTTAGTATTGGAAACAAGCATTTAAAATATCATAAAAACATATATCAAAGTAGTAAATCATGAAACATATCCCCCATACGCACCAATTTCAAAATTTCTAATTAATTATATTAAATAATACGAATCTTACTATCCACCAAAGGGGAAGAAAAATCATGGAATCCCCACACATATCATGTAAATGAGTGAGAATAAGAATACCATACATTAATAATGATTTATTGTCTTTATATGCACCACATGGATAATAGGAAACAAACTTAATTCACAACTACAAAAAGAATCCCTTATCCAACATGAACCGTAACAAAGGGTTGTAAAAAACACATCCAATTCACACTCAAAAAAAAAAAAAACTCACCACAGTTGTTCATTAAGGAAGAACACAAGGTAAACAATGGGGAAAAAAGAATAACTCACCTTAGATCACAAAACACTGATCATCAAAACTGAAGGATCACAGAGAGGGAAGACAGGCTGGAAGGTATCCTAAAATCACCCGGGGTTTATCCACAAAACAAGAGGAAGTGATGTTTGAATAATAATTTGATTGGCTATACAAGATTTATAAATGACATAAAAGGTTCCAATTTTATGACATAAATTGACTATTTATGTTATAAATCCCATGGGATCCTCATATAGAAATACATAGAACACTATTTTTGGACATGAATTCCAAATCATCAATTTTTGACCAAAAAACATGGTTCCTTGGGCTGGATTTAACTTACACCATAAAATTCATTTTTACAATGTAAAACCATTTCAATTGGTACTAAATAATGAACACATGCCACAAACCACAAGCTACACAAGGCTTAAACCATAAACATACACCATAAAAATCTTTTTGACACCACAAAAATCATTTTTTAGTTTTTATATAGATCTAACCTCCACTGAACCTACTCGAACCTCCTCCCAACACCTCTGACTACCCAAACTAGAAATGTAATGGGTTGAGAAGGCATTAACTATTAAATTAGATTCCTCTAAAATGATTTTATTACTTAATAATTAAAAAGAGTCCAAATGAGAAGTAAAAGGGTTAGAACAACCACCTCATGAGATACCTCTCAATGATATCATTACACCTCAACAATGCCACTAGCAAAACACATCCAACCGAGGTACCCAAAAAACAAATAACACAACCAAATCACCACCTCTCACCAAGAACAAATCCACATCATCTAGTACAAGAAAAAAACCACATCCTTCGAACAAAAATCAAAACAATATCTGCCAAAACCAACTCACAAAACTTCCCTAAGAACAGAAATCAAGGAATTCCATCAATCATGTTAAGATATTGTACACTTTGTGCGACACTAACTTTACCTCACTTTTTTAATCATGTCATAATATAAAAAGTCTATATTAAGAATCAAGACTTCCTCTCACTATTAACATTAAATAATATACTATCCAAAAGGTTTATATATATATATATTTAGTATTAGGATCAACTATATAATATCAACCCTTAAATTATCTACAATGAACAACCTAATCTCCAATGATATATAAACCCTACTTTGATACAAAACATGATGCCTCAAAGATATGATATTGGATATGGTTCCATAAACACATACTTTACATATTGGTTTTGAAACCAAATATAGATTACCCAACATAATTATCCCATAATTAAAAAACAGAGTAATTGTTTTTTATAAAATGTCCCAAGACCTTTTATGTTCATGCTATTATAGAATTAAGACAAAATAATAACTAATTAAGCCCATGTTATTTGTTTCAAATGAAATTTTTTATAATATATAATAAATTACTTAATCCATATGATTCTTCACCATCTCCCACAAATCAATCACACTTTTTATACTTCTAAATGTGTCATGTGTTCTATATTTCATCATTACATTGGGAATAGAAACATAAGAAATAGCTGAGCTTAAACTCTCAGTAAGGGAAAAAATATATTTAGCTATCCAAAACATAAGAATTGTATACATAATATTTTAGGGAAAAATAATAATAATAATTCTATAATAAAATCAATCTAATATAATTATACATCCAAGATAATAAATGATAACATGGATAAAAATAATTAATGTTCACATACTAATGAAATGAATAATGTTGAACATCAAAAACATGTCATCAATACCTTATTCTAAGACACAATATTAATATGTGAAGTGATTTCTAGAAAAACCCATTTTTTTATCATCATACCTGTTGATGAATATAGTGTCTTTATAATTTTTCCCCCACTCGTCACATATTTATAACATAGGAATTCACCAAAAGAGATAACAATAAATTTCATATGATTCCTTAAGGAACTGATGGATGAATATAAACATTGTCATAACCCCCTCTATCCAAAGATAACCATACTTTTCTTGAAATGAAGGAAGATATATAATGACTCTTGTGTCTTGCCTCCAGTAGGTGCTGCATTGGTGACAAGCACAGAGGGTATAAAAACCTTTCAAAATGGGAGGCATTACCCTCTATAATAATATAGTATCAATATATTAAAGAAAAAACAACCATAAAAACCCATAAAATAATATATAAGTAAACCTAAATCTATTCCAAAATTAATTAACAAAATAAAACCAATAAAAATAAAAGCTTCCAATATATTCCAAAAATATAATCCCTATAGAAGAAACTCAATAGTAGATTTAAGAAAAGTGTTAATATTATTCCCTAATGTACTCTTTGATACCTGGAAAAAAATTATATACATAAGGTGAGCATACATGTATACTCAATAGGATAATTTTCAAGGTATCAAGTGCAGATGTGAAAAGAACATTCTAATTCACCGGTGAATAAACAATATAACCAACAAGAACCTAAAAAGGTCAAGTAACCAATCCCAACCTCACCATGGCTTTCTCACCAAATTGTGCATCCAATATAGTAGCATAATAATAATGATTAAATAAAAGGATCCCTAATGTTACTTCCCCATGGATTTTCCACTCTCAATCCCCAACTTTAATCATCATATACTCCCATGCCTTCCATACATGTCACTTCACAACCAAATCACATCTCATCTCACCCAAAGACACATGGTCCATCTCTGATGTGGGTAAGAATGCATCCCAACCTACACCAACCTCACAAGGTCTAGCATCTTCTAATTCCAACATGAATCATCACATCACATCTCTCCCATAGACACCTGGTCCATCACATACCATCTCATCATATAACCAGAGCAATAAGGTATCATGAATGTTAAATACATCGACATCATGACCTCCTACTACCACATATAACACCCAAAACATATCACATCTCATCAATTACCCATAATAACACATCTTTATCAATGAAACCTAATCCAATAATGTTGGGTAATCTACAACACCAACCAGTATCGACGCAGCTGCTAAAGGAAGAGTGAGGAAGAGGCGATAGCCAGCCATTTATATCACCACCATCCAGTATATTGGGGAAAAACCCTAAACCCAAAACCTATAAGAGTTGGTAATTTCATCCAACTCAAGTGGTGTGAACATGGAAAAAACATAAAAATACATGAGATATAGAAAGCACACAATTCCTAACCTATGGGTTCACAAAAAGAATACTAATGCACACCACCACCACCACCACCACACCACACATCAACCATCCTAACTACTTCCACCATTCTATGTAACTCAATATACAAACACCACACAAACCACACACAACCACTTTCAATTTTAGGTCTCCACCATATTCATAATTTTAAACACATCCACTAACTATCATTTTCTAAACTATCTATTTCACATTTCATGGCCCATTCATTTATTCGACTAATAGAGCCAATTACAATATATAAATTTCCAACCCATTACATTTCATTTATCTTATTATTAATTTATTCATTTAATTTTGAATCATCATCTATTCCATAGAGAATTGGGAAACTAACAAAACCATTCCAGACAATGACTAGCCTAATAAACAACCATTGTATCAATAGCTTGCATTCACCATCATCACTGCACAATATCAAGTAACCCATCTCAACCCCATAACAACACATCACAACCACCACAAAACATAACCACTACATGACACAATACAACCACATCACACAAAAAATCCACACACCACATCAATACTAAACATGAACCATTGCACACCATGGCCACTTTGCACCAAATCACATAACTGCCCATGATGCATCCATTCCAACCAAAAACCACATCACTGCCCCACACATAACATTGCTGAGGCATTAACCTCCACCACTACACAATATCATAAACCATGTAGGGAAACACAACAAGCACAAACATACACAATAATAATACATCCCAACAAACATAGTTTATTCAGGGGATTTTATTACATTATCTCTTTATTTAGAATTGGTATCATCACACAAAAAAAACTACATGGGAAACCAATTTTTTAGCCAAATATATGTTCGTTATCCTTTAATTTGGGGTTCAATAAAATAAAAACACATAAAGGGTCTCAGAACATATCATCTACATAAAAAACAAGGCTCCCAACAATAGTTATTTTTAGTATTGGAAAAAAGTATTCAAAATATCATAAAAAACATATATCAAAGTAGTAAATCATGCAAAATCCCCCCATACACACCAATTTAAAATTTTCCAATTAATTATCTTATTTAATATGAATCTTACTATCCACCCAAGGGGATGAAAAATCATGGAATCTGCACACATAACATGTAAATGAGTGATAATAAGCATCCCATATATTAATAATGATTTATTGTCTTTCTACGCAGCACATGGAGAATAGGAAACAACCTTAACTCACAACTTCACAATGAATCCCTTATCTTACCTGAACCATAACAAAGGGTTTTTAAAAACACATCAAATTCACAATAAAAAAAACTCGCCACGGTTGTTTATTAAAGAATAACAAAAGGGTAACAATGGGGAAAAGAGAATAAATAACCTTATATCACAAAAAACTGACCATCATAACTAAAGGATCATAGTGAGGGAAGATGAACTGGAATGTATCCTCAAATCACCTCAGGTTTATCCACAAAACAAGAGTAAGTGTTGTTTGAATAAAAATTTTATTGGCAAAACATGATTTATAAAGGACCTATAAGGTTCCACTTTTATAATGTAAATCTAGGATTTATGGTGTAAATCCCATGGGATCCTCGTATAGAAATCCATAAAACACAATTTTAGTCCTTGAATTCCAAATCATTAGGTTTCAACCGAAAAACATGGTTCCTTGGGATAGATTTAACTTACATCGTAAAATTTATTTTAATAGCGTAAACCCATTTCACTTGGTACTCCCTACTAAACAAATTCCATAAAACACAAGCTACACAAGCCTTAAACCACAAATATACACCATAAAAACCTCATTTATAATATAAAAATCCTTCTATAGTTTTTCTATATCTCTAACCTTCACTGAACATACTTGAGCCTCCCCCCAACACCTCCAACTACCCAAACTGAAAATCTAATGGGTTGGGAAGGCATGAACTATTACATTATATACCTCTCAAATGATTCGATTACTTTAGAATAAAAAAGAGTCCCAATGAGAAGTAAAAGGGTCAGAACAACCACCTCATGAGATACCTCTCAACAATCTCATTAAACCTAAACACTACCACCAACCAAACACACCCAACCGAGGTACCCACAAAACAACTGACACAACCAAATCACCACCTATCACTGAGCACAACACCACATCATCTATTAAAATAAAAAAACCACATACTTACCACACAACTCAAAATAATATCTACCAAAACAAACACAAAACACTTCCCGAAGAACAAAAATCAAGGAATTCCACCAATCATGTTAAGATATTGTACACTTTGTGCGACAATAACTTTTCCTCACTTTTTTAATCATGTCGTATAATAAAACGTCCATATTAAGAATCAATACTTACTCACATTAAATCATATACTATCCAAAAGGTATATATATATATATATTTAACATTAGGATCAACCATATAATATCAACCCTTAAATTTTATACAATGAACAACCTAATCTCCAATGATATCTAAACCCTACTTTGATACCGAATATGATACCTCAAAACCATGCTCTTGGATCTGGTTCCATAAACACATACTTTACATATTGGTTTCAAAACCAAATATAGATTACCTAACATAATTATTCCATAATTAAAAGACATAGTGTAATTATATTTTTATACAAAGTCCCAAGACCTTCTATGTTTATGCTATTATTGAATTAAGAAAAAATAATAACTAATGAATCCCATGTTATTTGTATCAAATGAAAATTTTTATAATATATAAAAAATTACTTAATCCTTATGAGTCTTCAACATCTCCCACAAATCGATCACACATGTTATACTTCTAAATGTGTTAGGTGTTCTATATTTCATCATTACATTGGGAATGGAAACATAAGAAATAGGTGAGCTCAAACACTCAGTAAGGGAAAAAAATAACTAAAGCTATAAAAAAACAAAAGCATTGTATACATAATATGTTAGGAATAAATAATCATAATTATTCCATAATAAAATAAATCTAAGAGAATTAAACATCTAAGATAATAAATGATAACATGGATAACAATAATTATTGTTCTTATAATAATGAAATGAATAATGTTGAGCATAAAAAATATGTCATCAATACCATATGACAAGGCACAAAATTAATATGTGAAGTTCTATACACAAAACCCATTTTTTTGTCTCATGATACCCGTCGATGCATAGAGTGTCTATGTAATTTCCCCCCCCACCTGTCACATATTCATAACCAAGGAATTAACTATAAGAGATAACAATACATTTCTTATGATTCCCTAAGGAACCTATGGATGAATATATAAATTGTCACAACCCCCTCCATCCAAATATACCCATCCTCTACTAGAAATGAAGGAAGAGAGATAGTTACCCTTGTGTCCTACCTCCAGTAGCCCCTACATTGGTGAAAAGCACAGAGGGTATAAAAATCTTTCAAAATGGGTGGCATTACCTTCTATAACAATATATGATTGAAATATTAAAGAAACAACCACCATAAAAACCCATCAAATAATATAAAACTAAACTGAAATTTATTCCACAATTAATTAACAAAACTAAACCACTAAAAATAAAATTATCCAAGATATAACAAAAATAGAATCCCTATAGAAGAAGCTCAATAGTAGATCTAAGAAAAGTGTCTATATTTTTCACCAATATCCTCTTGGAAACCTGGAAAAAATATTATATACATAGGGTGAGCATACAAGTATACTCGGTAGGATAATTTTCAAGGTATCAAGTGAGAATGTGAAAATAACATGATAATACACTAGTGAATAAATAGTAGAACCAACAAGCACCTAAACATGTCAAATAACCAATCCAAACCTCACTGTGGATCTCTCACCAAATTGTGCATCCAATATAGTAGTTTAATAATCATGATTAAATAAAATTCTTCCTAATGTTACTTATCCATGGATTTTCCACTATGAATCCCCAAATTCAATCGTCATATACTCCCATCCCTTCCATACATGTCTCATCACAACCAGATCACATATCATCTCACACAAAGACACATGTTCCATCTGTGATGTTGGCCAGGATGCATCCCTACCTACCCCAAAATAACAAGGTCTATCATCTCTTACTTCCATCATTAATCATCACATCACTTCTCTCTCATAGACACATGTTCCATCGCATACCATCTCATCATATAACTAGAGAAATAGGGTATCATGAATGTTAAATACATCAAAATCGTGACCTCATCTTACCCATATAAAACCCACAAAATATCACATCTCACTACTTCAACATCATATCATATCTTTCTCGATGAAACCTAGGCCAATAATGTTAGGTAATCTTCAACACTAACCAATATCCTCACTGCTACTGAAGGAAGAGTGAGGAAGAGTTGGTAGAAATCCATTCATATCAACACCATCCTGGATATTGGAGAACCCCCCTAAACCCAAAACCTATAAGAGTTGGTAATTTCATCCAACTCAAGTGGTGTGAACATCGAAATAACATAAAAATACATGATATATAAATAGAACACAATAACCAACCAATGGGTTCACAAAAATAGTACTAATGGATACCACCACCACCACCACACCACACATTAGTAATATTAACTACTCCCCCACCCTATGTAACTACATATATAAACACCACAAAAACCACACATGGACACTTTAAATATCAGGTTTCCACCATATTCCTAATTTTACAAGCTTCTACTAACAATCATTTTCTAAACTGTCTATTTCACATTTCATAGCCCATTTATTTATTCGAATCATAGTGACAATTAAAATATATAAATTTACAACCCATTAACTTTCATTTATCATACTATTCATTTATTAATTTCATTTTGAATCATCACCTATTCCATAGAGAATTGGGAAACTAACACAACCATGTTATACAATGACTAGCCCAACACACAAACATTGTCTCGATACCTTGCATACACCATCATCACTGCACAATATCAAACAAGCCATATCAACCCCACAATAACACATCACAAACACCACAGAACACAACCACTACACTACATAATACAACCACACCGCATAAAAAATCTACACCACACATCACTACTAAACACCAACCATTGCTCACCATAGCCACTATGCACCAAATCGCACAACTTCCCATGACACATCCATTCCAACCAACCACCACATAACAACCCCACACATAACATTACTGAGGCATTCACCTCCATCACTACACAATATCCCAAACCATGTAGAAAAAAAAAACAAGCACATGTATACACAACAACAATACATTCCAACTTACCAACTTATTTAGGGAATTTTATTACATTATCTATTTATTTAGAATGGGTAGAATCTATAACAACCTTTCTCTTTATTACACACCTAAACATGGTTTATTACATAAACTTGCACTTAATACAACCCATAAGATTGAGATTTCTAGTGTCTTTGGGGCTTTGGTACATTTCATGACAACTTAAGATATAAAACACAACAACTTTATTGAAAACTTCTTTTACCTAACCATAACATTCCTTCATACTTAGCATTGCATGGCACAACCTGAGGACATACATAAGAAAAGGGTGAGTGATAAAGCCTAGTAAAATAGTAAAAAAGGCATAGCATGAAGAATAAAATACATTTTATTTAATATAAATATCAATGGAGAATAATAGAAACATGAACAAAAATGCACGATATAACACGATCATCATAACATGGAAATGTGGAAAATTAAAACATTGCATCATTAACATAAAGGAACCAGGTAAACCCCTATCCAAACATGGTGGAAAAATTTCCTAAAAGGAATCAGGTAAAACCCTATCCCAACAAGATGTATCATGATACTAAACATTACCAAATGCATTGTAGAGCTATCAGGGCTCACCCTTCATAATCATTTCAATCTCATGCTTAAGTGTACCACATAGATCATATAATATGGATTCATTCAACACAATAATTTATTAAAAGATAAAGGAATGTGGAATAAATACATGAAAGTATATAATAAATAATTATATAGGTATAAAGGTGAATACCCTTGATAGAGAAATGGGCATGGTATTCAGTTTATAATGATTTTGGCATGGAAAATCGTGGTGCAATTTCGGCAGCATAACAACGTGACATAAAAAATCATAAAAATGATTGATGGGAGATAAAGGGGTATATAATCATATATAAATGAAATTTAATATAATTGGTTAATATAGATACATGTCCCAATACAAGTAATTTTAAAATAGAAGGCGTGTCATAATAAAGAAACTTGAAGAAAGAGGAGAAATAGAATAACTCTTACGAAATTTCAACATGGTAATGGGTGTACATGAGAGAGATTAATGAGAGAGAAAGAGAACTACCATCATAAAAACATAATAAGGTCAGTATGGGGGAGTTTATAAAGAATACCCCATAATTTTTAATTGAAAATAAAAGGGTGTAACAATATAAGGAAACTTGGATAAAAATGTGAAAGGAAGGAAAGTGAGGATCCCTTACTTGAGTGTGTGACTTCAAAAGCATGAAGAGGGGCTTCTTGAGAGATTGGGGTGCCTCAAGAGGATTATAGAGAGGGTAAGAAAGATTAGGAACTTTCTTCAAGGATTTTAAGTGAAGAGAAGTGGGAGATTGAGTGGGCTTATATAATAAATGAGAGGGGAATTCTTTAATATTTCACAAACATAGGTTTTGGAATATATATAATTAAATATTCAAAACCACAAACCTTACCATGGTTTTAACCTTAGTTTTTTCCAAATAGGAGTGTAAAAAATTATTTTATGAGGAAATTGGCCTAAAATAATATAATATTAGTCTTTCTTATGTGGAGGCGAGTCACATTATTAAAGAAATGAATTTAAAATCATTAAATATATTATACATTTTGGAGGATTCATTAAGGATTTATAAAATAAGTAAAAAAATATAAAATAACATTATTTTAATTTTAAAACATATATTGGGCCTATAATACCCATTATAGTATTTATTACATCATTTTTTGGTCATTATGATGTCATAAAACACATATTTTATTTATACGATATTTAATATTTACCCAAAACTTCGACTATCTCATAAATTTATGAAAAATTCACCATTGGATAATTTTAATTTCATGATACCAAAAATAATATTCATTTTATCTAAATAATTTTCTAAATATTTTAATTTTCACTTTTAAAATGAAAACTGACATTTATTGAAAATTCACGGGTTTTGACAAAAATAGTTTTCAAACCTTAATAAAAATTACATTTGACTTCATAAAAATTATATAATCATTTATTATTCATAAAATTAATTTGATAATAATATTTTATTAAAATATTAATTATTTAAAAAATTCATTAATTCCTCAAAATAAATTCTTTAAAAATACACTTTTTGTTTTATCATATAAAAAATACAACTTTTATCAAATTAATTACCTAATCATTTACTGATAAGGAACTAATATAATCATCATTTATAAGAATTATTTTTTATAATATTATTAATCAGAAACCTTATTTTAATATAATAATGTATATATTTCTCAAAGGTACCATTTTTACCTAAAGAATCAATTTATCAAATTCATCATTTTTAAGAAATACTATTCTCATAAAGGAATTGATGGGATAAGACGTTTATTTATAAAAAGGTATTACACAAAATAACTAATACCTTAACACATAACCCCTTATAACACCCGCATATGAACTAAGGGTAAGGTGTGCGATGATGACATACTCTTGGGGTGGCTCGGATAACCTCTCCTGGGTGGTAATCTATATTAACTTGAACTTCTCCTGTAGGAGATTCAATTCAAGATTAATGCGTTCAAGTTCAGATTGTGCTTGGTCAAGAGTGAATCACAATGACAATTCCTCCTTTTCAAGCTCTGAAAAATTAGCTTCGTACATCTCGAGTTTACTGGATGAGTCCACCCTCTCCTTTGTTTGTGTCGAAAGGATTTTTTTAAAACTTATATTTATATCAGTTGTGTGATCACTGTTCAATAGCTATATTATCAATGGTAATGATACATAACTATAATTTGAAAAAAAGAGTGCATGTGTTTTCTATATTAATAATACATTAAAAGAAAGGGAATTTTATTCATAAATGATCGGGTCGTTACAACATTCCCCTCTTAAGAAATTTCATCCTCAAAATTTCCTTTTCCCACACTAAAATAGATGAGGGTAACTATGCCTCATCACTCCCTCCAGTTCCCACAATGCTTCTTCAAACTTGTGTTTTCGCCAAAAAACCTTAATGAGGGGCATCATCTTATTTCTTATAACGTTTTCTCTACAATATGAGATATTCACTGGCTTCAATTCATAGGAGAGGTCATTCTCCAATGGTACCACCTTGTGATTGAGTACATGAGATTGGTCAGGTATGTACTTACTTAAGAGTGATACATGGAATACATTATGTACTTGAGATAGGTTCGGTGGGAGTAATAGTTGATAGGCCAGTGATCCAATGAAATCAAGGATCTCAAAATGACCTATGTACCATGGACTGAGCTTTACATTCTTCCCAAATCTCATAACTCTCTTACATGTTGATATGAAAAGGAATAACATGTCTCCAACCTCAAACTATAGTTCTCTTCAATGATTGTCAGCATAGCTATTTTGTGAACTCTTAGTAGCTTTAATGTGCCACTGCATGGTCTTAACCTTATTTACCATTTCTTCAACCATTTATAGACCTAAATTTTTTCACTCCCCAACTTCATCCCAATATTCTAGTGTTCTACACCTCTTCCCATAAAGGGCTTCATAAGGAGTTATCTGGAAGCTTGAGTGGAAACTGTTGTTGTAAGAGAACTCAACTAGAGGAAGATATTGATACCATCCTCCTTTAAAGTCAATTGAGCATGCTCTCAAATTGTCCTCAAGTGTTTGGATAGTCTGCTCATATTGGTCATAAGTTTGAGGATGAAAGTCTTACTAAAGTTCAGTCCAGTATTCAGAGCGTGTTGGAGACTCTTTCTAAACTTATAGGTGAATCTTGGATCTCGATCGGATACAATCGATAGTAACCATGAAACCTTACCACTTCTATGATGTATATTCGTGCCAGTTGATCCAATGAGAAATCCTCCTAAATTGCAATGAAGTGTGTAGTCTTTATAATATGATCTGAAACAACCTAGATAACATTGTTTCCTTTGGATGTATTCGGAAGTCCAGTGACAAAGTCCATGGTGATGTTTTACTATTTCCATGTTGGTATGGGTAATGGTTTCATAATCCCCTTATAATTCTTCCTCTCAGCCTTCACTTGATGACATACCAAGAACATTGATGTATACTCAATGATCTCCTTATTCATGTTATCCCCCAATAATTCTTTTGGAGATCTCGATACATCTTTGTGTTTCCTGGATGAATGGAGAAATTCGAACTATGTGAATCATCCAAAAGTTCATTCTTTAACTGAGGATTTGATATAACACATAGTCTTGACCCAAATCTCAAAATTCCTTCTTCATTAACATTGAACTCCAAATATTTACCTTTTCTGATAGTTTCTACTTTATTCTAAATTCCAAAATCATCCTTTTTATCATCCTTTTACCTTTCCAAAAGAGACGGTTGAACAATAATTTTTGAAAGGATTGATGATGTCCCTTATTTATAATTCCCATGTCCATCATCATCAAATCTGTGAAGATTGGATCATTTTCAATTCTCATTAATAAAAGAGGTTTTGGATCCTTTCTACTAATAGTATATTCCAATTTATTCGCTTTCCTAGAATGATAGTGAATTGATAAGTCATAGTCTTTGATAATCTCTAACCATATTCATTGGCACATATTTAACTATTTCTGTATGAATATATACTTGAGGCTTGTGTGATCTGTATATATTTCAAACTTTTCCCCAAAGTTGTAATGTTTCCAAATTTTTAAAGATAAGATCATTATATCCAACTCCAGATCATGTGTTGGATAGTTCTGCTCATGAATTTTCAATTTTTTTGAATCATAGGAAATGACTTTGTCATTTTCATCAACACATAGCCCAATCCATTCTTTGAAGCATCAATGAATACCATGAAAAGTTATCCACTTGTGGGTAGTGTGTGCATGATCACAGTGAAAAGCCTCCTTTTCAACTCCTTGATTCTCTCTTCGCATTCATCATTCCAAGAAAACTTGACTCACTTCTGAGTTATCTAGGTAAGATGGTTTGAAAATCGTGAGAAATTTCTCACAAATTGGTGATAATATCCAGATAACCCAAGGAAGCTACAAATATATGCCACATATTTTGGCCTTGTCCATCCCTCAATTTCATTTTTCTTGTAGGGATCCTCAGATATCCCATTACTTGTGATGATATTCCCCAATAATGAGACTTTCTTCAACCATAACTCACATTTTTTGTACTTTTCATAGAGCTTATCCTTTCACAATGTCTCTAGTAAAGTTCTTAGATGCTCCTAATGCTCCTTATTATTTTTAGAATATATTAGAATATCATATATAAAGACTACCACAAATTTGGAGAGGTAATCTCTAAAGACTCTATTCATCAAGTCTATGAAGATTTCTGGAGAATTAGTGAGTATGAAGGGCATTACTATGAATTCATAGTGCCAGTACCTTGTACAAAAAGTAGTCTTGGGGATATCCTCCTTCTTCACCCTTACTTGGTAATATCCCGACCACATATCCACCTTGGAGAAATATTGTGCTTCACATAGATTATTGAACAAGTCATCAATTCGTGGAAAATGATACTTGTTCTTTATCATGATTTTGTTGAGCTCTTGATAATTAATGCAAAGGCACATTGACCCATCCTTCTTCTTGACGAAGAGGACTGGTTCACCCCATGGTGAAGCACTTGGGCGTATAAACCCTCTATCAAGATTTGTATATAGCTGTTTCTTTAGCTCCTCAATCTATACAACAACCATTCTATATGAATTATTGGATATTGGAAATGCCCCAGGTATAAGATCAATTTAGAATTAAACATCTCTTATAGGAGGAAGACCATGCTATTCCTCGAGAAACACATCAACAAATTCCATCAAAATATGCATGTCTTCGAGGATAGTTCCTTCCTTAGACTCAATTATCTTAGAAAGATACACATGCTCATAGGGAAGTAATATCGATACTTGAGATGCTGATTCTAAAGAAGATTCATCCTCCTCCTTGCACTTGTATAGAATCAAGAGTCAATTCACCATATGGAGAGTGATATCCCTCTCATGGCCATTTATTTTGTCTCTATATAGGGAAATCCAATCCATGTCAATAATTGAATCAAATTCTATTATAGGGAGTATGAAGAGGTTCACCAGGAATTTCAATCCAAAAATTATGATAGGGGAGGAGTTATATTCATGAGATGCAATATTTTACCCATTTTCCGTTCTCACTAAAATCTCTACTTCAATGATTTTTGGTGGTGTTTGGATTGTTCTACTAAACTTTTAGGATATAAAAGAATGAGTAGAACCAGACTCAAAAAGTACGTTCATTATTCTTGAATGATTAACTAGCGTACCTGTCACCACTTATTTGTCGAGATTCTCTTCAGTGGTATTGATGGAAAAAGCTCACCCTTTCTGCCTTGGAGGTCATTGGTTGCCTCAAAAAACTCTTAGCATATGGAACTAGTTCACAAAGTGCCCTGGTTATTTACAGTTTTAGTAATGAACAATGCATTGAGGTTTGAATGGAGCGTTCCTCTCGTCTGTCACAGTAGCAGGTTTTTCTTGTCAGTAATCATTTCCCAGGTTCCCTTCTCTTCCAAACCTAAAGCATTTCCTCACCCCCTTCAGGAAATTTATGGGGTTCTTCTTTCCACACCTTTGGAAAGTGGGGTGATGAGATTTTATAGCACTATTGGATTTATCCATCAGACCACCAGAATTAAAGTCCACTTTCTACTTATTATCCCCATGATACCCAAAGATTCACCAATATCCATTTTTACTTTGATGGAACATAGGAAAATTTACTCATAGCTATCAAAGTCATGGATCACTAGGGATTTCTATAGCTTGGTTTTATCCCACTAAAGAAGAGGTTAACCTTGAATTCTGGGGTAACAAAAAATCTAGAGGAGTATCATGCAAGCCTTGTGAATTATACCTCGTATGCTCTGATGGATTCATAATCTTTTTTCTCTAGGGAAAGGAAGTCTCTTTTCATATTAAGTCGAAGGGTGCGAGGAAAATATTTGTCGATTTTTTTTACAAAAATCCTTCCATTCCAATGCTTCGATCTCTTCCTCAGGATCCATATTTCTAATCAATTTTCACCATTGATCAGCTTCACCCTCCATATGATAAGCTGCCAGAAGAACCTTCTCTTGTTTGGAACATTGAAGGATAGATAATATCTTCTCAATAGAGTTGATCCATTCTTCGGAGATTGATGGATCGAATGTAGAAGTACTTTTTCTCATGAAGTTATCGATTACGACTTGTTCTTTATTAGCGGGGGGGGGGGGGGTTGGAATTTCCTTTTGACCCATGTTTCCATTCAAAAATTGAGTTAAATGAGATATTCTCATGACAAAGTTTGCGATTCCCACTCCCATCAGATTGGTCATCTCATTAGAATAGTCATCACATTGATATTCACATCTGTTGTTATCCCGAGTCCTCCTATTACCAACCATTGCCTAGAATAAAAGGAAAATTATGGTTAAGTATTTTAAACTATTAAACACATAAGGGGGGATCCAATGACAAAAAGAGATAACTTATCAATTAAATTAATTTCCTTAACTTATGAATTTCTAGGCTTCAATCTAAGCTATCCATGATCTATTTCCTAGCATATATTCTTAGGGGAATTTTTTCCCTTAATAATGGTTTGTACTAAGCTTATGAATTTACCAAAGCATATCCCCTGAGAGTGTTGAACCAAGAGTGTAGCAATAAAGTTGTTGTGAACCAGTTCCTGTTCAAGTCTAGATCAAAGCGGTGTTTTCGGGTTTTACCCCTAGATACATCTATGCCAGAGCCACCTCTACTTTTTCATATCAAAAAATGGATATATTTTCTCGATAAACCACTTAATCTATACTCACCAAAATTTAGGGATGTTTTTCTTATACTTAGTCTTATCCCTAAGGATTTTACTAGGGTTTTCTAATCCTAATCCCAAAAAATAACTAAACCTTCTCTATGATACAAACTAAAAAAACCCTACTATTTATTACATGATTAAAAAAGATTTATTACATAAAATTTCACTTAATATAACCCAAATATCGATAGGTATAGTGTCTTTGGGGATTTGTAACATTACATGACAACTTAAGACATAAAATAAAACATCTTTATTGAAAAATTCTTTTACATAACTACAACATTCCTTCTTACTTAGCATTGTAGAGGATAAACTGAGGACATACATAAGAAACAGGTGATCTATAAAGCCCAATAAGGGAGTAAACAAGGAATATCATGAATAGTACAATAATTTTTAGTCAATAGACAAATAAATGGAGCATAATATAAACATGAACATAAAGGCACGATACAACATGAACATAAAGGCACGATACAACATGATCATCATAACATGGAAATGTGGAAACAACTTAAATCATTGCATCATTAACAAAAAAGAATCAGGTAAACCCCTATTCAAATATGGTGGAAAAAATTCCTAAAAGTAATCAGGTAAACCCATTTCCCAACATGATGTATCATGATACTAAACATTACCCAATACATTGGAGCGCTATCAGGGCACATCCTTCATCATCATTTCAATCTCATGCTTAAGTGTTCCATATAGATTATATAACATGGATTCATTCAACATCATAATTTATTCCATGATAAAGTAATATAGAATACATAAATTAATTTCTATAATAAATAAGTATATGTGAATAAAGTCGAATACCCTTGATAGATAAATGGACATGGTATTAACTACACAATTATTTTGGTATGGAAAATCACAGTGTAATTCCGGCAGCCTAATGGTGTGACATAAAAATTCATAAAAATGGTTGATGAGATAGAAATAGGTATATAATAATATATAAATTAAATTTAAAGTAATTGGGTAATATATATACATGTGAAAATACAAGTAATTTTGAAATAGAAGTCATACCATAATAAAGAAACTTGAAGAAAGAGAAGAAATAGAATAACTCTTATGAACTTTTGGCATGGTAACGAGTGAAAATGAGAAGGATTAATGAGAGATAAAGAGGAATAACATCATAAAAATATTATAAGGGAAGTATGGGGGAGGTGAGAAAACATACCCCATCATTTTTAATTGAAAATAAAAGGGTGTAACAATATAAGGAAACTTGGATAGAAATGAGAAAGGAAGGAAAGTGAGGATCCCTTACTTGAGTGTGTGACTTCAAAAGCTTGAAGAGGGGATTATTGAGAGATTGGGGTTCCTTGGGAGGATTATAGAGAGGGGAGGATAGAGTAGGGACGTTATAAAATTATTTTTAGTGAAGATAAGTGGGATCATGGGTGGGTTTATATAGGAAATGAGAGGGGAATTCTTTAATATTTCACAAACTTAGGTTTTGGAATCTATATAATTAAATATTAAAAACCACAAACCTTCCCACGGTTTTTACCCAGGGTATTTTACAAATAGGAGTGTAAAAAATTATTTTATAAGGACAATGGACTAACATATTAAAATATTATCCTTGCTTATGTGGAGGTGAGTCACATTATTAAAGAAATGAATTTTAAATCATAAATTATATTATACATTTTGGAGGATTCACTAAGGCTTTATAAAATAAGTAAAAAAAATATAAAATTAAATTATTTTAATAGTAAAACATATATTGGGCCTATAATAACCATTATAGTGTTTATTATATCATTTTTGGGTCGTTATGATGTCATAAAACACATATTTTATTTATACGGTATTTAATTTTTACCCAAAAATTCGACTATCTCAGAAAATTATGAAAAATTCACCATTGGATAATTTTGAAATATTTATTAAAAAAATAATATTAATTTTATATAAATAATTTTATAAATATTTTAATTTTCACTTTTAAAATTAAAACTGATATTTATTGAAAATTCACGAGTTTTGACAAAAACAATTTACAAACCTTAATAAAAATTACATTTGACTTCATAAAAATTATATACTCATTAATTATTCATAAAATTAATTTCATAATAATATTTTATTAAAATATTAATTATTTCAAAAACTCATTAATTCCTAAGAATAAATTCTTTAAAAATACACTTTCTGTTTTATTGTATAAAAAATATAACTCTTATCAAACTGATTACCTAATCATTTGTAGATAAGAAACTGATATAATCATCATTTATAAGAATTATTTTTTATAATATTGTTGATAATAAACTTATTTTAATATAATAATTTATATATTTCTCAAAGGTACCATTTTTACCCAAAGAATAAATTTATCAAATTCATCATTTTTAAGAAAGACTATTCTCATAAAGGAATTGATGAAATAAGAATTTTATCTATAAAAAGAGATTACAAAAAACTAACTAATAAATTATTACATATCCACTTATATAACTTACATAATACCAGAGGATAAGGTGTGCGATGGTGACATACTCTTGGGGCGGCTCAGATAACATCTCCCGGGTGGTAATCTCTATTAACTTGAACTTCTCCCAAAGGAGATTCCATTCAATCTTAACGTGTTGAAGCTAAGATTGGGTTTGGTCAAGAGCAAATCCCAATGATGATAAATCATTTACAAGCTCCAACAAATGATCTTCGTATGGACCGAGCCTACTAGATGAGGCCATCCTCTCCTTTTTCGGCATCAAAGGATTTTTTTTAAAAAAACCTTTATTTATATCAGTCATGTGATCACTGTTCAATGGATATATTATCAACGATAATGATAATTAAAGATCATTTAAAAAAATATACATGTTTTTTCTATATTAACAAGACATTTAAATAAATATAATTTTATTCATAAATGATCTGGTCATTACAATATCAAACAAACCAAATTCCATGGGAAACCAATTTATTATGAAAATATATGTTCCTTTGCCTTTAACTTAGGGTTAAATCAAATAAAAACATATAAAGGGTCTCTGAACATATCATCTACATAAAAAAAAAGGCTCCCAACAACATTTATTTTCATTATTGGAAACAAGTATTGAAAATATCATAAAAAACATATATCAAAGTAATAAATCACGCAACATCTCCCCCATATGCACCAATTTCAAATTTTCCAATTAATTATATTATTTAATACGAATCTTACTATCCAACCAAGGGGAAGAAAAACCATGGAATCCCCACACATAGAATGTAAATTAGTGAGAATAATCATTTGATACATTAATAATTATTTCTTATCTTTATACACACCACATAGAGAAGAGGAAACAACCTTAACTCAAAACTGCACAATGGATCCCTTATCCAACCTGAACTATAATGAAGGGTTGTCAAAAACACATCCAATTCACACTAAAAAAACTCACAAAAATTGTTCATTAAGGAAGAACACAAGGTAAATAATGGGTAAAGGGGAATAAATCACCTTAGATAAAAAAAAATTGACCTTCATAACTAAAGGATCATAGTGAGGGAAGACGAGCTGGAAGGTATCCTAAAATCCCCTAGGGTTTATCCACAAAACAAGAGGAAGTAATGTTCGAATAAGAATTTTATTGGCCTAACTAGATATATAAATGGAATAGAGTGTTCCACTTTTACAATATAAATTGAATATTTATGGTGTAAGTCCCATGGGATCCTTGTATAGAAAGCCACAAAACACCATTTTAGGCCTTGAATTCCAAATCATCATGTTTTGACTAAAAAACATGTTTCCTTGGGATGGATATAACTTACACCCTAAACATTATTTTTACAGTGTAAACCCATTTCACTTGGTACTCCCTACTGAACATAGGATATAAAACACAAGATACACAATCCTTAAACCATAAACATAAACAATAAAAACCTATTTTACACTATAAAAAGCCTTATGTAGTTTTTCTATAGCTATAACCTCCACTGAACTTACTCGAGCCTCCTCCAAACACCTCCAATTACCCAAAATAGAAATGTAATGGGTCGGAAAGGCATACACTGTTACATTAGATACCTCTCAAATTATTCTCTTCCTTGAGAAAAAAATAGTCCCAATTAGATGTAAAAGGGTCTGAAAAACCACCTAATGAGATACCTCTCATGAATCTCATTACACCTCAACACTACCACTGGATAAACACACCCAACCGAAAATTGACACAAAGAAATCACCACCTCTCACTGAGCACAACACCACATTATCTAGTATAAGAAAAAACCCCATCTTTACAACACAACTCAAAACAATATCCACCAAAACCAACACACAACATTTCCCTAAGAACAGAAATCAAGGAATTCCATCAGTCATGTTATGATATTGTACACTTTTTGCGACACTAAATTTCCATCACTTTTTTAATCAGCTCATAGTATAAAACAACAATATTAAAAATCAATACTTCCTCTCTCCATGTTATGTATTATTTATCACATATCACAAAAACAATGTAACAAAAAATCTCATAAATTTTCAAGATCAAAACATCACAACACAAGAAAAATAGGCCAAAAAAATAAAAAACATCAATGGGTTCTAGAAAAATATATGTTTACCTCACTCCCTAGTACTATCCTCTAGGACACTATGCAACCACAATACATGAAACAATATGATGGTTCTTCCATGAATCACACTCTCTTAATGATCCTAGGTCTCTAAAAGATTCTCCATGAATGTTGCATAGTCATTGATATCCAACTTCCCTATATGATGATGCAGGAATCATCATGAAGAGTTCAACAAAGCTGGAACTCATGGAAGATGTCATGAATCCTCTCTATACATGGTGTAAACACCAACTAACATGCCACCTTGACAACATGACACAATACTTCAAAGGTCCTAACAAACCATGGAGAAATCTTACCCCCCCTACCAAACCTCAACTGCCCACATTCAGGGGTGACTCTCAAGAACACATTGTCTATAATAAAGAACTCCAAGGAACTTCACCTATGATCATTATAGGCCTTTTGATAGTCCCATTCCACCCTCATCCTCTCTTGAACCAATTGGATCTTCTTGTTTATTATTTACACCACATGAGGACCAAGAACTACTGACTCCCCAAACTCCGTCCAACATAACGGAGAATGACAAGTTCATTTGTACAAATCCTAAAATGGAGCCATGCCAATGGATGATTGATAGATTAATTTTTATGAAAAATCAAATGGAGGAAGTTTCCTTACCCATGGTATTTCAAATTCCAAGATGCAAGATAGAAAAATATCCTCCAGTGTTTGGATGGTCCTCTTTGTCTTCCCATCTATCTGAGGGTGGAAAAAAAATCCTAAGGTAAAAATGAGATCCAAAAGAATAATGAAATACCCTCTAGACCGAGGACATTAAACTATGATAACGATAATATATGATGGTACTTAGTACCCCATGAATCCTAACCACATCCTCCACATACCACCTCACCATAACATCCATGAAACTCAACTCATAGATTTCCATAAAATAAGATAACTTCATTATTCACTATCAGAAAAATAACATCGCAAACTCCATAATCCTAGGATTACCCGATAGTGAATCCCATATATATTTCTTCCCATTTCAAATAGGAATATTTAATGTTTGAAACAGACATCTAGGAACATGTTGTTCCACTTTCTTCTTTTAAAAAACAGACACATCACCACAAAATCATATAATGAACTTTTAAACTATGACCACCCAAGTTTTATCCTCAATCCATGATTCATATTTCTCACACTGGGATTCAATGCTAAATGTGAATTATTAAACACATAGATAAGTCCCTTACACATCTCCTCTATATTTAAAATCCTCTCCTAGAAAAAAATCTAGTTCCAAATATCATCTAACCACCCCTTAGAGGATTCACTATGGACAACACAATCAAGAATCAAATATAACTTTGAGTCTCCACATTGAAACTATACCACCTTTCACATCATGGATGAATCCATGGCAATAAGAAAAAGACAACCCCAACCATTTCTTTCTTCAACATCAATATGCATCATTTTAGGCTCATCCATCAATTTACAAACATTGGTAGACTTTCAACCTTCATCCCATTAGGCCATACGACTCAATATATTGGAAAACACATTCCCATTTACATGGGTGAATGAGATAATTAAATAAAAATTATGAATAATCTCCATCCACCTCTACTAGTGTTGATTCATATCTATATGAGGGAAAAAAATTTAAGAATCATATTATCCATAAAGACCAAAAAGAACTTGCCTATAATATAGTGACACCATGACATTAGTGAAAACAAAACCACTATTATCGAATATTTATTCTCATGGGAGAATAAATTCCTTGAACCATAAAAGATCACCACTCTCTATTGCATCAACAACAATCCCACGCCCATATGGGATGTGTCACATAAAACCTTAAACAAAAAACACTTAGGAAAATAAATCACTACGTAAATAACCAATACCTTCTTTAGGTAACCAAACCCATCTCGAAATGAAACCATTCAACATCTTGGTCCTTCTTGTTCAAAATTTCTATTAGGGATATAACATGAGTGAAATCAAGTACAAACATCTGATAATAGCTTGTGTGACCAAGGAAACTGCAACCATCTACTTGGTTCCTAGGTTCCATCCCAGAAAAAACTACCTTGACCTTTGATGGTTCTATAAACACACACTAATGATAAAAAAAATTTCCAATGAAATTAACCTCTCAAGTATATAAATTTCAATTGGAAAACATCACATAATGTTAGAGGTGTTGAAGAGCCATTAAAAAAACTCTGAGATACTCAATTTGATACTTCTATGACCTTGAGAAGACTAAGATATTATTGATGAACATGAAGATATATTGGTATAGAAACTCTAAAAAACCATATTTAATGAGCCCCATGAACACAACTTGTGTATTCATGACACCGAATGACATGACCAAGAACTCTAAGCACTCATACTAGCATCTAAAGGTAGTCATCTGGATATCCTCATATTTCACCCTCAATTGGTGATATCCAGACCACAGTTCGATCATAGAAACACAACTACCTCCTCTCAAATAGTTTAATAGATCATTGATCCTCAAAATGGGGTAACCATTCTAGACTATTACTTGATTAAACCTCTGATATTCTACACACAACCTTATACTACCATCTTATTTCTTGATGAATATAAGAACACAACTTTTCATTGAGGTATGTAATAATTTATTTTCAGTTTAATTCATTAATTTTATCCTAAATAGTGTTAATAATGAGTTCATAGGTGTTTCAGGGGTTTTTGGGTCTCATAATGAGATCAGATCATTGGATTTTTAGAGTAGTAGGGTGAGATGAATGGTTAGTAAAAACGGCGTGACCCAGTCCACATGGTTTGATAAAACCACGAGGGGAGGTCTAATGATCTGTCTAGGGCCACATAGTTTGTTCTAACCATGCCATAAAAGCCAAAAAACCATGAAAGCATTGAAATCCTTTTAATCTAGGGGGTTTTCATGGGATTCACATGGTTAGTGAAACTGTGCACCTATCTCATGCGTGGGGTGTCTTGGGGTTGTGAATGGCACTGGTTGGTGCACAGTTTGGCCAACTATGCGGCCAAACTGTATGACCCTTTAAAAAAGGTTAAAATGAATATATTAAACCTCATTTATTATTAAAAGTTTCTCTATTTTAATTTTTTATCTCATTAATAGATTCCCCATCATCAGTTTGAGCTCACCCAAGGAATCCTTCTAGGCTTTGAGATATATTTTTTGTTTGGAATTCGATCAGACTGTTGTCTGTCACATTGGATAT
This sequence comes from Viscum album, assembly GCA_963277665.1. NCBI lineage: Eukaryota > Viridiplantae > Streptophyta > Magnoliopsida > Santalales > Viscaceae > Viscum > Viscum album. The sequence continues at coordinate 804,811,567 of OY728155.1, forward strand.
CCACCAGTCATTTTTCATTTTACTCAATTTATTATGTTCTAGACTTTATTATAGTCCAAAACTAGGTGATAAGTTGACCACCAAGAAGCGTTAGGTTGTATCATGCCTTTCTCATAACATATTGGTGTTTATGTATTACATCGTTGTATCACTCCTCATATTTTCCAAGCGACTCTTGTTAAATGGATCTATTTATAAATTAAATGAATAATAATGTCCTACGTGGCCCAAAATACTCACACACACACACAAACACACACACACACACACACATATATATATATATATCATCTGAGGTTAAGGAACTTAAATTTATCCACCCCTTGGGTGTGTACCTAAATTGGATAAAACCACCATGGGTGGCCTATGAGTTTGATTCACTTCTTTAGGTGTGTTATTTTACCACTTTATTTTTGGATGTTAAATGAAATGGTTAAAGTGTAAATTGAATTAAATGAAAGTGGTAATTATAGACCATGTTGCTATAAAATTTTACATTGTCTAATCTCGCTTAGGCTTGAGATGTTCTTTAAATTCAGAATGACCAATTACGATGAATGGGAGGATTTATGGGATGCTAGTCCTTATAAGACTAGGTTATGATTTGAGAAACCTTTTGAGGTGGGTTTATTGTTATGTTAATGTGATGTACAATTGAATTAAATGTTAACCTAAATGGTATAGTTAGACTTTGGACCCATGACCATTCTTATTTCCATGGCAAGAGTGAAACACGAGTTCCGAATCAGACTACCACAAAAAAACTCTTCTAGATTATCTAATAAAATGAATTTTAAATTAAATTATCATGTTCCATGGGTAAAACATGTGTTCTCATACTAATTACATTGATTAACTCAATTGGATGCAGGCTACATATGCTATGAGTGATACTTGGACTCCCTACATGGACTGCCAAGGACAAAATCAGAGGGAAGATCATTCTATACGCTGCGAGTAATACTTGAACTCCCTATGTGGACTAACAAGGACAAAATTAGAGGGAATATAATTATATACACCATGAGTGACACTTAGGATCCCTTTTTTGACCACCATAGAGAAAAATATATTGCAATGAATGTATAAAACACCTTGAGTGATACGAGGGTTCCTATGAAGAATTATTAGGATGAGATCATAAGGTGATGGATTCATGATATTCTTGGAGTGATACTTACATTAAAAATTAAGAACTCCAAGGATGGGATCAGTTTTATTTTGAATTAAGTAATAAATTAATTATATGTAGTGACTATCAAGCCAAAGAACAAGCTTGGATTCAGTCAGATCCTTACATTGTTATGATGGTCTTATTACACATATTTTTCTAAGATATGATTCACAGAGGATGCTTGGGATATGGGTCAAGCCACAAAACTTTATTATAAATTAAATAATGACTGATTATTTATTCAAATATATTTCATCTTTGGTTGAAGAAGGTCTCAGAGGATGGGTGTCCATGGAAACTTGGACCTATGTGTGTTACATATTTACCACATTTCATTTACAATTTTTAGTATTATATGCACAATATTTATTATATATTCATAGATTGGATGGTATTAGAAACCATTATTGGAGGGCTAGTGAGTATATCTGACACCTAGTTTAGGCCTCTATTGGATACCTAGATAGACTTATTGGATACAGGAAGGGAAAAGGGAAAATGACCCCCTTGTATAGAATGTTGTATATTCCTGATTCCCTGATCCCAATATATTTACCTTTTCTATATAATTCCATGATCATAACTTTTAATATGACATTTATGGATGTTATTACTTGGTTATTTATATTATGGATAACTACTCTTCCACTATTTCACAATCTTTTATGCTTCTACTGGTGATTCATATGGTTACACCATTGTGCTACACTATGATCATTAGGGTATAGTCTTCATACTATTTCTCCATAGACCCTTGCTGCTAGTTGGTAGACTCTAGAATATGGGGAGACACGTTTTAGTTCTGATGAAAAAACGGGTTCATTTAATTTTGAGTGATCTAGGTGTGATACATCAGAAAGGTGTATTATAGGTGTTTCTTATATTTTAATTTCCTTACCTAATTAATTGGGATGGTATATAGGGGAAATAGGACATGTCAGGATTTATTCACTAGCATATGCTTTGGATTAGCTAACCCACATATAGTGATAATCCAAATTACCTTGAATGGGATATGTTGCTCGAGATTTTTAATATTATAGTTGTCTTGACTTCACTATTGGGTGTCACACTTGATGTTTGATGTTCCTTATGATTATGGATTTTTACCCTTGGACAATATGGTAAGGAAGTATTTCATTATGAATTATAATAGGCACTCGAGGATCTATATATCATGTATATTACATTCCAAATTTACATTATTATGTGAATTGACATAGCATGTTTTGGTTCCTTTATTAATATGTCTACAAAATTGTACTAAAATTTCATTTAGGGATAGGATAAATAACTGGTTCTGATTAAATAGATGCCAAATTTAAATTTATAAAGTATGTTGGCTATTATAAATTGGAAATTTTGATCTATATAATTCAACCATCTTAAATATTTGTTTATAAATGATTAAAAACATAAAGAAAATTGAATTATGAAATGAAATGGTCACCATTAAATAGATATTCCAATTGAAACATAAAGGTTGGTTTCCTTTATAACATGCAATTGAAATTATTTATTTCAAAACTATTGAATTATTTTAGAGAACTTGAAACTAACCTAACCTCAGTAGTGGGAAGTAGGTAGTGTCTCTTTTCTTTCTTATGATTTTCAAATTTCTTGGACTTGGAATTAAGAGAAATCATAGGGGTGTGGATTTTATATAGGGAGTCTTATACCTATAATATACATATATATGTGTTTCTATCAGTTATTAAATCTTGTATTGAGGTATGTGTTAGTAATTTATAGACAAATTTCACCATGAAAACCTCGATTCATGAACTGGGAGGGTAGCATCGACCATGCAACAGAGGAGGTGGGCCCTAGACCACCAGTAGAGCCTCCAGTAGTGCCACTTGGGACACCACTAGATATCCCGAATATGGGAACTAATGACTAGTTTTTATATGGTTTCCTAAAATTTATGATGACTACTTAGGGAGACCAACGTCTTTCCCCAACTATAGTAGAGTTGAAACGTCAGTTTCAATAGCAGAATCTACCCATATTTTTGGGGTATGATGGTCCATAGGCTATAAAATCATTACTATAGGTCATTCAATATATTTTTAGAAATCTTGAGACGCATCCTAAGAGGAGAGTAAATATTTCTATGTATATTCTTTGGGATGTTTCCAAGATATGGTTGGATGTTATTACCCATACGAACTATCATTGAGATATGTCTTGGAGGGATTTTCAGATGGCCTTTTATGATTATTTATATACTGAGATGTTGAGGGTCAATTGAGCCAGAGAGTTTATGCACTTGGAGTAGGAAGATTTTTTAGTCATGGACTATTATTCCCATTCATGAAGCTGTAGTGTTTCAAACCTATTCTTATAGGATAAGAGTTATCTAAAGATAAATGATTTGAGGATGGTCTAAGGTATGAAATATGATCATAGGTGAATGCTTTTAGGATTACTACCATATTTGGGATAGTGAATTAGATGCTTATCACAGATCGTAACATGGGAGAGGTTGGGAGTGTAATTTAGGTCAGTTTGGAACATAGATATGGAACTACATTGACCAACTATATGAATCATCACATGGAGATTATATGTTGTGATATTAGTAGTCATAGTGAATACTATTGTAGCAAGGTGAGGTTCCATCAGTGCGGTAGTATGGGATATATGAAACCCTAACCTACCCTGGAAACAGTTGAGTGATAGTATTGATGAATAATAAGTCATATTTAGTGATTTTTTGATCCTTTTCTCTAATATCCATTGATATAGGGTCGAAATCAACTCCATGTTTAGGAACGATGTCAACATCTTCTCATCTGGTAGGTAGCTAGAGTGCGACCGACTAATCAGATCGAGGTGGTGTTCATGACTGGGGTAGCCAGACACCAGACCTACTTTGCCAGAAAAGTGTACCTTCTAAAATTAGCCAGGCTATATCTTATGGTTGTAGATCAGGGTAGATGTATGCAGTGAATCCAATATCATAGGAGTAGAGTTACGAACCTTATAAATCATGAGGACTTTTATAGTAGACTCTACTTTAGTATTTTGTCTTTTTGATACAGGTTCTTCATACTCCTTCATATATGTACCTATTATAGAGATACTTGGTCTCAATGTTTAGTACTCTTGTGGTCTGATGACACTAGATACTCTATTGGGAATTGTATTGGAGAATGTATTCTAGTGCAGGGAGTTCACATTCTGTATAGGTGGGTGTCAATTGATATGGGACCTCCTTGTGCTCAAGAGGAAAGGGTTTAACTTCTTTCTCAGGATGGACTGGATGGTTCCCTATCATTCTCACATTTATTACTATATAAATATAGTGACTTTCATATCACTAGAGGATGGAGTTTTTATTCACAAGGGTGAATGGGATATCTAAGTATGCTGAGATGGACCCGAGTATCATGGGCTAGACGGGATGACAACCCTAATTTCTGGATTTTATCTGGATGACCAAGGAACAAATAATAAGGATTTCCATCCAATATTAGATCATTTTGGGGATGTTTCCACAAATTACCTTTCATGACTACCTCTATAGAGTGAGGTAGATTTTTTTTATCAAGCTATTGCAAAGAGTTACACCAGTATCTATTCCTCCTTAAAGTTTGGCTACTATTGAGTTGAATGAGTTCAAGAGGTAGATAGAGGATTTAGAATATTTAGGATTTATATGACTTAGTTCATCACTGTGGGGTTCAATAGTCATGTTTTTCATGAAGTTGGATAGTACCCTTATGATTTGAATGGATTAACATAGATTAAACCCATGTATGGTAAATAACTGGTATCTATTACATGTATAAATGACCAATTTGACCAGATCTGAGTAGAAAGGGTTTTCTCTAAGAATGATATGAGGCCAGGTTATCATCTGGTACATGTTATACTATCAGATATACCATTTACAACATTACATAGTTGATATTTCTTATATGAGTATTTTTTCTTTCCCTTTAGTCTCACAAACATGCCAACAATTTTTTATGGAACTGATGAACTGAGTTTTCCACTTATATCTGGATTCGTTTATGGTGGTATTTGTAGATGAAATCTTGGTTTATTCTTTTAATGTCCTATAATTTCCAGTTAATTTATTTTTAAAATTATATAGAATTATTTCAAGACCAGACGCTGAGATGACACGTGATTTTGAGGTCTGGGGTGTCCAAAATGTAATTTTGAACTATTCTTTAGTTCACTTAAGTAAACATACGAGAATGTTTTTATAACTTTTGAACCAATGATAAAATCAAAAATACAAGGGAACCATTGAACTTGGAACATTAGGATTCTCCTAGAAATGACTTAACTTCTACTGACAAGGGTCGTACAGAAAAGTCAATTTTCAGACTTTTCAAAAAATAATAAAATAACATAGAAAAAGTTATTTTATTTTCTTTTGCACCGTTGAGTGGAGGACTATATAATTAAAGTGTGGTGATGAGTAAACGATGAGGAAAATTAAATTAGGATCATTAATGGATCATTTTGTAAGCATAACCGCTACACTGTTTCATAAATGAAATAGTGTAACGATGCAACATCGTAGCATAATTGAAACACTGTGACGTGTTTATTTTTATTAAACGAATGCATTGGAGAGTTGATAATTAAACCCTGGGGATTATATGATGAACCTATGGATGAATTTATCTCTAATTAAGAACAACGAATGCCAAAGAAACCCTCACTAATGATGAATGCTCGAGGATCGGAACGCGGTGATAAATCTCATGGGGAAAGAGATCAGATCCAGGAATTGACGAACAACGAAGAAAAATAGCAGATCATGAGTTGATGAAGACTTGGATCATTATCCATCACCTAATAAATATCCAAATCTATATAGGTATTTATTTTTTTCTTTAACTCCACATTCTTCATTCTAAAACAATGAATGTGGTTCAACCCACGAACAGGTTGATCCGCGGATCAGGTGTTCTTGCAGGAGGGTGATTTCCTTGAGGTTTTGAATGAGGATTGTTGATAGCTTGATAGAACTATGATCCCGAATCTCCCTTGTTTCAAACTTTTATTGTGGAGGGTGTGGGCCGACTCAGACAAGGCCCGAGTCCCTCCACCTTGTGTGTTCTTCATGGATGAATTCTTGAAATGGGGGCAAGGTGAGTTCTTGGCCGTCACAATGAAGGTGATAGCCCAAGGAGCCCGTAGGTGTAGGCGATTCATGAAATGGACCACCAGATAAAATCCAGTGTTCTGAAGAAGAAATTGTCTGTGCGCTGATGGTGGACCGTGATGGCGGCCGCAGGTAGAGGGAGGCGGCGTGCCCGTCGCTATGCCAAGACCGGCTGGTCACGGTGCAGTGGAAGTGTGGCACTGACCAGTGCCACGTGGAGGGAGGCCTGTGTCCAGGCCACTCGGGAAATCTGGCATCATGAAATCGAAGACCGTGTGTGGGAGTCCGGCTGGACAGACTAGCCGACCATGTGGCATAAGTTGCGGTGGAGTAAAATGCCTTGCATCGACCATGGGGTGAGCGGGGAGCCGGACGTAGCTTCCAGCCGCGTCCTAGCCGGGCGGCGAATTGGTCCACCTCTGGCGAACCGGGAAAGCCAGTGGGTCAGACCCATGGCCAAAAAAGTCCATGAACCAATGGACCAGACCCAGGCTAGGCCGAGTCTAGGTTGGGTCGGCGGACCTAGGTCAGGTCGGTTTGGTCTGACCGGGTCGGACCAGATCCAGATCCAACCGACCCCTTTTTGAAAAAATGTCAATAACTTACAGAACAAGAATTTGTTCGAATAATTTTTTATTGAATTAGGATCCTTTCTAAGTGATGGTCCTTATGAGATACTCTATGTGAGTTTTTCTAGAGGTTATCATACGACCGGGTTAGATCAGACTTGAATCCAATTGGTACTTTTTTACAAAAATGCCCATATCTTACAGAACATGCGTTCGTTCGATGCATTGTCTGCTGCGTTGGGACCCTTACAATGAGACGGTCCTTTGGTATACTCTATGTGGGAATTAATAGTGGTTTAGGTATGACCGATGTCTTGAGGAGAATATCCTCCCGAAATAATGCGTGTTAAGTGTGAGAATCCAGTGGCTGGCTGTGATGTGAAGCAGTAGAGCGACCCTCCATGGATCAACATGAGAGAGACCCTCCGTGGATTAGTAGTATAGAGACCCTACTTGGATCCAAATGAGAGAAACCCTTAATGGATCAGTAGTAGAGTGACCCTTAGTGGATTAGCATGAGAACGACCCTTCATGGATTAGCAGTAGAGCAACCCTACCTAGACCAGCATGGGAGTAACCCTTAGTGGATCATCATGAGAGAGAACCTTTGTGGATCAGCAGCAGAGTGAGCCTTCATGGATCAACAAAAGAGCATCTCAACTGAATAATATGATCTAGCTTTATGACTAATAATCTTTACTTCTATACTTAAGTTATACCTGGTGTGAGCTGTGTCTTTCTCTTTGTGCTTTACTTTGAGATCTTTCTTTGTGGTATTTTCATTTGTGGATTTCTGTGAGACCTGAATTCATATCGGGGTCCCTACTAATTATTTTTATACTCACATATTCACGGGATTTTCCCACACCTGTTGTTTCTTGTGCAGATAAAGGAAATATTTGACTGGGAATTTGGGGAGCTAGGGCTAGATGGTGCTCGAAGGTGGATTGATAGACATGGTGTGCTGCAGTGACATCCTAAAGTGATCTGTACTTACCCTTCTAATAGGATCCTTGGCAGATGAACTCAAGAGCTTGTACTTCCTTTTCTATACTTTCTTTTCAGTTGGGCTTGTATTCTAACCCCTTTTACTTTCTATATTACTTTTACTTTTTGTTGGTTCCAGTTCCAGCTTACTTTCTACAGCATGGGCTGCGTGTGTGTGTAGAGGTTGAAAGGAAATGCCTTCCCTTTTTTGGGGTATTCTTTTTTGGTACTAGTATACAACCCCTGTCCTATGGAAGGTGGTCTTGGGGTAGTCATGGCACGAGCCCTGGGGGATGGGTCATGACAAAGTAGTATCAGAGGGTGGTCAGTTCTACTAGAAGAACTAAGAGTCTATAATTTTCGATGGGGGAAATAATGTTAAGTGTATTGTATTCATATTTTAGAACGGGGAGTCTAGTGTTTTTGCGATGGAAAAATTATCCATACACCAGGACCTTGAATTCTGTTTTCTGACTCAGTACACAAAAACACTGGTTTCATGTGTTTTGGGAATGTTTTTCTCTTGATCTCTTTTGAGTCAACTCACCATGTATAACTTATTGACTGTGGAACATCTATTTCACTACAGGATACCTCTACAAAGATAGCCAACTAGGATTCTAGTGAGATATCATGAAGATGGACTACCGAGCAATGAGACATTGGTACAAGGACCACTTACAGCAATAACACCTTTGGGTGGTGTACTAGCAGCACCACCACCCGTAGAGCAGTAGTTGCTACCAGCCCCACCAGCGGACATTGCACACCGAATGAAAACGCTGCACAAGTTCTAGAGATAGAGGCATCTGAGGTTTCGAGATGAGATAGATCCTCAAGCAGCTGAGGATTAGATGGAGGAAGTTACACAGTTTTTTCGCTTGGTAGTGACACCTACAGTCCAAATGGTGGTCCTAGCCACTAGCCCTTTTTAGGGAACGACAAGGAGATGGTGGAGCTTGAACCTATAGACACATGAGGAGGCAAAACTTCCATGGTTGTACTTAGAGATCCCATTCAAGATGGATTTTGTACCAGTGAAACTACGCTCAGTGCATATTCAGGAGTTACTGCACCTACATCAGGGCTGCCTAGATGTGGACTAATACTCGGTAAGGTTTACCAACCTCTACCGCTACTCCACCTACATGGTACGAGAACCTTTATTTAGGTACCCGACCTTTGATAAGGGACTCTGATGGTATATTAGATAATTGATGATTTCTCTCAGCATCTTGACGTAGGCTGGAGTGCTAGAGCGAGCTCTACTAGTGGATAGTTTATTGGCCAAGCATGCACCGACGGTTAGAGCCACCATCGGACAACAAGTGGATGAGTCATCTATAGCAGGTAGTAGGAAGATTAAGAAGAGGCCCAAATGGGCTAGATCTTCCAGAGGATGACCCTAGGACACAAGGTCGAAGGTGAAGAGCTCGCAAGGCAGAGGATTTCAGCTGAGGGATAGAGTTTGTTACTCCTATGGCGGGCAGGAACACATGGCTTGTGACTCCCCAACCCGCCACATAGATGACCAATAGATGGTTGAGGGACCCCTAAGGAAGAGGTAGAGGTTCGAGCGAGGAGGTCTGTAGGGAAGCATACATGGTAGGGAAGTAGGACGAGTGGTAGGCAGTGGACAAAAATTTGAGGTACTACCTCCACCACACCCAGGAATTCCACCACGAGCTTAAGAAGTTGGCAGACATGGGTGAGCTTAGCTTCAGGTAGTGGAGGCCTATAACCACATAGCTCTAGAGATGATTAGATGTATGATCTGTGTCTTCTCCACCTTAGCATAAGTTCTTATAGACACTAGTTGCAGTCACTCTTTCCTTTCCATGGACCTCGTTCATGGCTTGAAGATTTTGGTGGAACCGTTGGATCGATCCTTATTATTAGAGACTCTGACCGGAGGGGATTTGACTATTAAAAACTAGTTCCAAAAGTGTGAGCTTACTCTAGGAGGTGAGAGCTTCTGCTAGGATCTCTTAGTGGTAGCGTTGAGGCCTTACGAGGCCATATTGGGTATGGAATGGTTATCTATAGTCCATGCTCAGATCTACTATTTTAGGTGCAAAGTGTGGTGTGTCCATGAGGATAGGACTAGGTTTTCCTTCACTGTCGATAAGGGAACCTTTTCAACACAGGATGGACTTTCCCGAAGGAGGGTGCAGCCGATTACTCACCAGCTGGCTAGCCTCACCCTCGGTGCATTGGACAAGAGGAGTTCAAGATTTCCTATAGTGATGGATGAGTATGTAGATGTCTTTCCAGAAGATGTACCAAGATTACCTCCTCACAGATAGGTAGACTTCTGAATTGACTTGTAACCAAGGATGACACCAATATCTACACCTACATATCGGATGGCTCCTGCGGAGATCCAGGAGATGAGAGTACATTTGGAGGACTTACAGAGGAAGGGGTTCGTAAGACCCAGTGTTTCTCCATGGGAAACCCCAGTGTTATTTTCCAATAAAAAAGATGATAGCTTGAGACCATGTGTGGACTTCCGACACCTGTATCAGGTGACTGCGAAGAATAAGTATCCACTACCGAGGATTGATGACCTCTTTGATCACCTGGAGGGAGAGAGGTGATTCTAGGAGATCAACCTCAGATCAATCTATCATCAGCTTCAGATAAAGGATGAAGACATACCAAAGATAGTCTTTAGATGATGGTACAACCACTATGAGTTTTTGGTGATGCATTTCAGCATGAAAAATTCCCTAGAGGTGTTTATTGGACTCATGAATAGGATCTTCCAGCCTTACCTCGATCATTTTGTGGTAGTCTTCATTGATTACATCTTTTTGTACTCGTCATCAGAGGAGGAACAAGCTACACACCTGCGAATAGTCATGGATACAATCCGAGAGCATCAGATTTACAATAAGCTCTAGAATTTCCATTTGGGGATTCAGAAGGTATACTTTCTAGGACATGTCATCTCTGAGGCTGGAGTTGTGGTGGATCCGGCGAAGATAGAGGAAGTGATTTCTTGGGAGCCACCCATGAGCATGACTGAGGTACATAATTTCATAGGGTTGGCTGGGTAATACTAGAGGTTTGTACCTAACTTTTATAATGTAGCAACACCCTTGTGAGCTTTGAAAAAGAAGGGACAACCCTTCACATGGACAGATATGTTCCAGCAGAGTTTCCAGGAGTTGAGGAGGAGACTGACGAGTACCCCCATCCTAAGACTATCAGAAGGGGGTGTTGGGTATGTAGTCTTCTATGATGTATCAAGGAATATACTGGGTTGTGTCCTGATGCAGGAGTGAGCAGTGATCACCTACAACTCATGACAGTTGAGGCAGCATGTGAAAAACTATGCGACCCATGACCTGGAGTTAGCAGCGGTGGTATTTGCCTTGAATATGAGGTGGAACTACTTTATGGGAGAACTATTTACTATTTACTATGACCACAATAGTCTCTGGTATATCTTCTCACAGATGGAACTGAACCTGATATAGTGATAATGGATAGAGTTCCTCCAAGACTATGACAATGAGATAGTCTATACTCTTGGTAAGGGGAATGTGGTGGCAGACACACTCAACAGGAGGTATGGTTTACAACTGTTGAGCAAGGTGACGAAGCAGCTAGCCACAATGTAGATATACTTCAAGGATGATGATGGAGCATCTTACCTTTAGTCAATGACTGTCACTCCCCCACTCTTACAGCGATTCAAGGAGGCACAACTTGTAGATGTTGATTGCGATGCCTGACGTGCTTAATTATCCTTAGGACAAGCTCCGAATGGATTTTTTATAGGTGAAGATAACTTCATCCTTTTCAGAAGATGCATCGTAGTACCAGTGATATTGCAGGAGGAGGTTTTGAGGGAGTTCTATACATTCCATTTTGTGGTACATACTAGTGCGACGAAGATGTACTAGGACCTTTGATGTCAGTACTAGTGGCCAGGGATGAATAAAGTGGTGGTAGAGTTTGTTTCATGATGCCTCATTTGTCAGCAAGTGAAGGCTAAGCATCAAGTCCCAGAAGGCTTGACACAATCACTTAAGATACCATAATGGAAGTGATATAGTATCTCCATGGACTTTGTGACAAGGTTAAAACGTACGTCCAGGGGCCACAATTCTATCTGGGTGATCATTGACCGACTCACCAAGTTGACTCAATTCTTACCCATTTGGGAGCTGGGATTGGTAGAGGTATTGGGGAGCCCATATATCTAGGAGATAGTATGGCTTCATGGGGTTCCTTCGACAATCATCTCAGACCATGATGCGTGCTTTACATCCTGGTTGTGGAAGGGGTTACATGAGGCGTTTGGGACTTAGCTGCGCTTGAGCACAACTTTTCACCCCCATATAGATGGTCTGGCGGAGTGGACCATATAGACCATGGAGGACATGATTAGTGCTTATGTCTTGGATTTTGTTTGCAGTTTGGAGGACCACTTACCACTGGTGGAGTTTGCATACAACAATATCTATCACTCCACCATTGGCATGACACCATTTGAGGTCTTGTACGAGTGTCCATGTAGATAACCTCTATGCTGGGCAGACCCAGGGGAGTCAGCACTCATGGGTCCATAGTTGGTACGATCTACCACTAAGAATGTTCAGATCATCCAGGAGTGGATGAGGACTGCACATAGTAGATAAAAGTTTTATGCTGACAGAAGATGGAGACCCTTGGAGTTCGAGGAGGGAGACCATGTTTTCCTTAGAGTCACACCCCGACAAGGATTGCAGAGATTTGACAGGGGCCACAAGTTATCTCCAAGGTTCATCAGACCTTTCTAGATTATCATCAGAGTTAGCGAGTTGGAATACCACACAGATCTTCCCTCACAAATTCACCAGGTGCACAATGTTTTTCACATGTCGCAACTGAGGAGGTACGTGCATGATCCATCACACGTCATCGACTGGGGTGAGCTGGACATTGACGATGAGGAGATGTTCTAAGAGTTCCTATTGGAGATAGAAAATCGATAGGAGTAGGCACTTTTTGGATGGTCGATTCCTCTGGTGCATGTTTAGTGGCAACACGGGAACCTCCAGGAGAGAACATGGAAGCATGAGGCTCAGATTCATACTAAGTACCCCACATTTGTTTTATTAGCCTTTGTTTTGGATCTTGGGGATGTAAGTCCCTAAGGTTGGGAGAGTGTAATGTCCCTGAATTTTCATGTAAACTTTTTTTTTAAAATTATATGGAATTATTTTGAGACCAGATGCTGAGATGACACATGATTCTGAGGCCTAGGGTTCCTAGAATGTAATTTTGAACTTTTCTTTAGTTCACTTATGTAAACATGAAAATGGATTTTTATAACTTTTGAAACGATCCTTGGATTGAAAATATGAGGGCACTGTTGAACTTTTAATGTCGAGATTCACCAATAAAGGACTTAAATTTAACCGACAAGGGTTGGACGGAAAAGTTAATTTTCAGACTTATCATAATATAATAAAATAACTTAAAAAAAGTTATTTTATTTACTTTCACACTGTTGAGAAGAGGATGGTAGTACTGCGGTGTGGAAACAAGACGACGATGAGGAGCATTAAATGAGGATCATTAATGAATCATTTTACAAGCATAACCACTATGCTATTTCATAAATGAAACAACATAACAATGAAATTTTGCAACATAGCAGAAACGCTACGAAGTGTTTCTTTTTATTAAACTAACATGTTGGAGAGTTGGGAATTAAACCTTAGGGATTCTATGATGAACCTATGACATAATTACTCTCTAACAAAGAACAATGAATTCTGGAGAAACCCTCACCAATGAAAAATGCTGAAGGATCGGAACACGGTGAAAAATCTCGTGGGGAATGAGATCAGATTCGGGAATTGACGAATAGTGAAGAACGACCGCGAATCATGGGATGACGATGACTTAGATCATCATCCATTTCCTACAACATATCCGAATCCAAGAATGGATTTATTTGTGCTTGAATTCCATGTTCTTCATTCTAAAACAATGAATCCAGATCAACCCATGAATAGGTTGATCCACGGATTAGGTGTTCTTGTAGGTGGGTGATTTTCTTGCAGTTATTCATGGGGATTGTTGATAGCTTGATAGAACTGTGATTCTCAACCTCCCCTGTTTTAAAATTCTAACATAGAGGGATCATACCAACATGAATAAGGCCTGAGCACCTCCTCCTTGTGCGTTCTTCATGGAAGAATTCTCGAAATGGTGGAAAGTCAAGTTCAAGGTTGTCAGAGTGAAGGTGGAATCCCTACGAGCCCATAGGTGCAGGCAGTTCGAGAAACAGACCACCAGAGAAACTCTAGTATCCCGCAGAAGAAACCACTAACATGTCGATGGTGGCCCGCAATGGCGGTTGTGGGTGGAGGGAGGTGGAAGAAAGCTGCAGCGATGTGGAATTACAGTGCCGACCAACACCGCATTGAGGGGAGGCCCGTGTTTGGGCTACTCGGACGAGATGGAAGCACGCGGTCAAAGATTGCGTGTGGGAGTCCGGCTGGATAGACTGGTTGGCCGTGTAGTGCATGCCGCGGTTGCTTGACCACTGTAGAGGAAACTGCCTCGTGTTGACCACAGGGCGAGCGGGGAACCGGATGTAGCTTCTAGCCACATTCCAGCCAGGCAACAATCCGGTCCACCTCTGGCAGACTAGGTAGTAAAATAGGCCGTATGGGCCCTAGCGGTCTGGACTTTCCCCATAGGGCTAGGTCAGACCCGTGGCCCAATGGACCAGACCCAGGTTGGTCTGGGTTCAGGTCAGGTCGATCCGACCAGGTCAGATTGGAACCAGACCCAATCGATGTCTTTTTGAAAAAAAGGTGAATAACTTACAGACCATGCGTCCATTCGACGCACCGTCTATTGCGTTGGGACCCTTACGACGAGACGATCCTTTGGGTTACTATATGTGGGACATCCTAGAGGTTAAGGTATGACTGATGGATTGAGGAGTAGATCCTCTTGGAATCAAGCGTGCTAAGTGTGGGAATCTAGTGGCTGGCTGTGACGTGAAGCAGTAGAGCAACCCTCTGTGGATCAGAATGAGAGAGACCCTCTGTGGATCAGAATGAGAGTGACCCTTCATGGATCTATAGTAGAGAGACCCTCTGTGGATCAGCATGAGAGTGACCCTTCATGGATAAACAGTATAGAGACCCTCTATGGATCAGCATGAGAGAGACTCTTCATGGATCAGAAGTAGAGCGAAGCATCGTGGATCTGCATGAGAGAGACCCTTCATGGATCAGTAGTAGAGAGACCCTCCATGGATCAGTATAAGAGTGACCCTTTATGGATCAGGATGAGATAAACCCTTCATGGATCAGTATCATAGCGACCCTTCATAGATCAACAACATATCCTCTCAATAGAATAATATGATCTAGCTTTACAACTAATCATATTTACTTTTGTACTTAAGTTATACTTGGTGTGAGCTGTGTCTTTTTCTTTGTGCTTTACTTTGAGATATTGATTTGTGGTATTTTCTTTTCTAGATTACTATGAGACCCGAGTTGGTCTCGGGGTCCCTACTGAGTATTGTTATACTTCCCCCTGCATGGTCTTTGCCCACACCTGTTGTGTCTTATGCAGACGACATACAACTTTGACTAGGACTTTAGGGAACTATGTCTATATAGTGCTTGGAGGTGGATTAATAGATGTGGTGTGTTGTAGTGACATCCGGCAGTGATATGTACCCACCGTTCAGGTAGGATCTTTGGTGAATTACCTCCAGAGGTTTTACTTACTTTACTGTACTTTCCTTTCAGTTGGGCTTGTATTCCAGCCCCTCTTACTTTCTATAGTACTTATACTTGTTGTTGGTTCTAGTTTCATCTTAATTTACACAGTATGGGATGCACATGTGTTTATAGGTTGAAAGTAAATTCCTTCCCTTTTTGGGGTATACCTTTTTGAGACTAGTTGCCAGCCCCTAGACTAAGGATAGTGGGATTGGGATAGTCACGACACGAGCCCCAAACAACAGGTTGTGACAATTCTCACACTCAAACAGACCATTCCAAACATCTTGAGATCATATTTAATACACTGAGAGAAAATAAATTATATTCTATGATCACAAAGTTCCACTTTTTGATAGATAAGGATCATTTCTTGAGTCACATTATCTGACCCAGAGAAGCTAAGAGTTTTAGTTTCATAGGAGAAGCCCAAGAATGTATTTGATATATAGAGTTTATTGGTGTCGGCTGAATATTTTGGAGAATTCATTCAATATTTTCATACATAGAAGCATCTATCATGGGATTGAATAACAAGGGTGTGGGGTTCATATGATTCGAATCCTTTGAGGCATCATTTTAGGAGCTAAAAGGGAGACTTACTTGAAGTCTCTATCAGAGGAAGTTCAGGAGGCATGTAGCAAGTGGTAGTTTATGGACCTATTTTTTGAGATGCATTTGGAGGTTCAGGTTCTTCATGGGTAGTCTACACCTATATCATAATTAGTGACCTTTAACTTCTATTGAGAGTGATGATGAGGTTTTTATCATATTTTGAGGTCCTAATCATGTGGGAGAGAATTGTAGAGGATGTCCTACTTCCTAGTTGGGTTGTTGATGAGAATGAGATTTTTCACATTAACAGATGCATCGAGGTTCCTAATGACATATGAGAGGAGTTTATGCGAGAGTCTCATGCCTCTATACAAGCTATAAATCTTGGTTTTACTAATATGTATTGTGAATTACATCACTAATACTGGTGGATGAGGATGAAAAGGGAGATAACTGGATTTGTTACTCGGTGTTCCACCTATTATCAGGTGAAGGTAGAAAACTAGTGGTGAATAGGGTTTCTATAACCATTACCTATTCCTAAGTGTAAATGAGATGATGTCACCTTTGATTTCATAATTGAACTTCCTAGATCACATTGGGGCAGTGAAACCATATGGGTGATCATAGACATATTTAAAAATTTCACCAATTTCTTTCCTATTCGATAGTCTTTTTCATTGGATTATATTAGGAGGCTCTACAATTTTGAGATTATATGACACCATGGAGTTCAACATTCTATAGTATTATAAAAAGATGCTCACTTCACATTGTAGTTATGATAGGGGTTGTAGAGGAAACTAGGTTCATAGGTACTACAATGCATAGCCTATCACCTACATACTGATTGTTCATCGAAGCATATGATAGAGGTTTTGGAGGTCATTCTCTAATCACGCATCCATTAATTCAATGGTTATTAGGAGAAACACTTACCTATCTCAAATTTAACTTATAATAATAGCTTCTTGGAAACCATACAAATGGATCGCTATGAGGATCTATATGGTAGGCCAATCATTTTACCCCTATGATGGTAAAAGAAAGAATATCCAGTGTTAATGGGTTCTCAAATCATTTAGGATACTTGAGAGCAGGTTCATTTTATTAGGAAGAAGATGTCTATAACTCAGTATAGGAAGAATTCATACTCTAATCGTCGCTATCAACCACTAGATTTTGAGGCAGGGAGTCTATTTTTCTTATGTGTTTCACCTATAATGGGATATAAAAAAAATTCAGAAATAGAGGAAGTTATCACCTCATTACATCGAAACCTTTGAGATTCTAGAGAGATTCATACTAGTACCATATCTGTTGCAGTTACCCCAGATGTATCGGGTTATGAATGATGTATTCCATGTATCTCATATTTTCCAATATCATTTATATTCATATCATATTATTCATATAAAGGAGGTCAAATTAGAGGTTGATGAATACTTTGGGGATCACCCTATTTGTATTGTGGAACAAGAAATAAAGGTTCTTTGAGCCTAGTCAGTTCATTTGGTAAGGGTGATATGGCATCATGGATGCGTATAGGATGAGGCTTGGGAGTGGGATGTTGATGTACATGCCTAGTGGTTGGATTTATTCTTAAATGATACTTTACCACCTTTGTAAGGTCTACTCTAGGATGATTTTATTTAAGGGGGAATATTATAAGAACCTGAATTTTATTTGAGTTATGAAACCTTTTATTTTCAGTTTAATTCTTTAACTTTAACTTAATGGAAGTTACTAAAGATGTTACAAGAGTTTTAGGTGTTTCCAGGGATTGTACGGAGCCTAAAGCTCTAGAAATTGGGGGAATTAGGTGGGAAACACAATTAGTAGAAACCATGCATCATAGTAGACATGGTTTGATTAAATCGTACAGGGTGGTCGAATACTCTGTCTGGGGATGCACAATTTTTTCAAACAACACGGCCCAAGAAAAACACCCTTGTAAGCACATCATGATTTTTAATGGAGGGTATTTTCATAGACTATACATAGTTAGTCAAACTGTGTGCCTACCCTATGCGTGGGGTATCTTGGGGTGGTTCATGGCGCATGGTTGGTGCATGGTTTGGCCAACCATCCGTACAAATCATGTGAACCTTCAAACAAGGCTGAAATGATGAAATTTACCCTGATTTAATATTTAACCCCTCTATCTTTTTCTTTTATTTCCTACACATAATATCTCCCCATCTATTATCGCACACCCATGGAATATTTCTAGTATTTAAGTTATCTCCTCCATTTGGACTCTGATCGGACCACCGTCTGTCACATTGGATAGACACTAGGAATTTGTTATTTATCACTATTTGTTATATTATATCCCATATTAGAGTCCAATGATGTATGATTAGTCAATTACCAAGATTAGGTAAGTGGTCTTGTGCTTTTCACTTAAAGTATTTGTGTTCATGTGTTATGCTGTTATGTCGTGCCATATTTTCTGAGAAACTCTTGTTAAATGGATTCATTTTTAAATTAAATTAACAGTCATGAAATTTTTTCCCTATGATACCCATATATATATATATATCATCAAAGGTTATGTAGATTAAATTGAACCACCCCTTGGTTGTGTTTCTAAATTGGATAAAACCACCATAAGTGGCTGATGAATTTGATTCAACTCATAAGGTGTCTTCTTTTACTGATTTATTTTGGGATGTTAGATAGAATGTTTGAACTGTAAATTTAATTTAATAAAATAGAAATGAAATACCATTCCCCAATTTCATTTTACATTATCCCTTATCACTTAGGCTTGAGATGTTCTTGAAATTTAAAATTCCCAATTAAGATAAAAGGGAGGATTTATGGGATGCTAGGATTTGTAATCCTAGGCTATGATTTCATCCACCTTTTAAGGTGAGTTTATTTTTATATAAATGTTATGGACAATTTAATTAAATGTGAACATAAATGGTATGGTTATAATTCATTCCCACAACTATTCTTATTTCTATTCCAAATAGTGAAACATGAGTTCTAACTTAAAACACCATAAATAGACTCTTGAGGATTACTAAATTAAATGAATTATAACTAAACTTTTCATGTTCCATTAGTGACACATGGGTTATCATAAAAAATCCATGGATGAAATCACTTGGAAGTGGATTAGATACTCCATTAGTGATATGTGGACTCCATACATGTTCTTTCAAGGAATGACTCAGAGGGAAGATCATTCTATACACCATGAGTGATACTTGGACTCCCTATATAGAGTTGAAAGGGTGGAATTAGAGGGAAGATAATTATAAATTCCACATGTGACACTTGGAATCAATTTTTGGACCACCATGGATAAACTTAGTGGGAGGTGAATTTATACCACACCTAGAGCAATACTAGGTTTCCTATGGGGAATTATTAGGATGGGATCGTAAGGTGATGAATCCATGATATTCCTGGAGCAATACCTGGGTTTCATATTAGGAACAATGATGATAGTCTTAGACTTCTTTTTAATTAATTAATAATTTATTTATATTATGTTACTTCAAAGAAAAAGAACATGCTTGGGTTTATTTGGATCATTACATTATTATGATATTATTTTTATACATATTTTTCTTAGATATGATTCATAGGGGATGCTTAGGATATGATTCAGGTCTTAATAATTTATTATAAATCAAACCATGAATTATTTTTTATTTATAAATATTCAGACTTCAGCTAAAGTAGGTATAAGAGGATGAATTTCTATGGGAACTTGATTCTATATGGGTTACTTAATTACCACATTTCATTTAAACATTTTACCATTATATTTACACCGCTTATTATATATTCATGGAATGGATGGAAGTAAACACTATTGGTGGTGTCCTAATATGAGTATCTCACACCTTGTTTGGTCCATCGTTGCGTACTTAGAGAGTCTTCATGGATACATGTAGTGAAAATGGAATCTGATCTGCCATAGATTCTTGATTACCTTTATAGGATAGTGTATGAGGAAGAGTAATAATCCTATCCTTGAGATACTACTAGAGATATACTATTTTTTTGTTTATTTTTGTATAGTATGTTGTTTATGACTAATCCCTCCTCCCTTATATTTACCTTTTCTATCTAGCATTCCATGATTTTCATTTTCTATATGAAATTGATGGATGTTATTACTTGGTTATCTATGTGATAGATGATTAATCTTACTCTATTTGGTTATATTTTATGATTATGCTATTGATTGATATTATTACACCACTATTATACACTCTTATCATGACAATATTGTCTCCCCACTATTTTACCATAGACCCTCGCTACTAGTTGGCAGCCTCTGGAATACGAGGAGGTGTGGTTGGGGTCATTTGACCAATTGGGATTGGATACTTTTTAGTGAACTGGTTATGAGAATTGATAGAGAACAACATCAGGGAATCCCATAGAGACATTATGGGTTAGATAACCCCCCCAAATCTAATAATCTACCTACAACCTCAAATAGTGCAGTTCTATAGGTTCAATTTGACATGGATTTTTCGAAATCAGAGACACAACTAGCTTTAACTATATCCCAAACTAGCTATCATATTACAGGTGTGGCATAATAACCTAATAAAATAAAAAATCTAGGAATTAAACCAAAATCATTGGAACATATTCCACATGAGCTTATAGTGATATATTTTCCAACTATGATAAAAAGTTCTCCGCTTACCCACCACCCATTTGATAACCCCAGTTTCCAATGAACGCCACTCACTGGCCATCCCCATTAGAAAAAATACTAATCCATAAGAATTCAATGAATTACTACAAAGAATATATCCAATACATGAAAAGGATAAAATTTTATGTATGTATTTTTAGCTAGTATAAGTCTCCAACATATGTAGCGGCTCCATGGTCCAGTGGGTTTGTTGGTTCCCCCCCTCACGTGCCTTAAACTAAATAATGATGGCTCTTGTATTTTAGGTGACATGAAAGGTGGGGGGGTGGGGGTGGTCCATGACTTTTGTAGATTGGTTATCATGGAATTTATGGCCCACTTTGGCAGTGGGTTATCTCTCCAAGTGGAAGGAAAAGTGATGCTCACTGGTTTACACCTATGCAACAAAATGAACATTTCTCTGATAGAATTTGAAACCGATTCTCACATCATTTATAGCTCCCTGAATGGATCAGGTATAATCCCTTGATATATATCATATATCATCAGTATGTTTATAGGCCTTGTCAATATCAACATTCATGTGTCTCATACCCAGAATGATGGCAACAAGGAAGTGGATTTTCTTGCTTCCATGGAGGTCCAGGACCTCATTACTTCTTATTTTACAAGCATTAACTCTTTAAGTTTGGAGGGGAATAACATAGTCTGAGGGGATGCCCTTGGACTTCATTAATTTAGACCGCCTTAGGTCAGCCTTCTGTATGTCTCATGTTTCCTTTTTTCCTTTTTCCCTGAATAAATAAAAAACACGATGATGATGATAGAAGTCTCCCACTGATTGGTGTTTTCCCATCACTAGTCTCTACCCCGACACACATCAAACAATGCATCCCGAACTCCAACTAATGTAGATAAAAATAGGGGCACTATAATTATCTCTACATTTAGTTCCAAATCATGGAAAAAACAAGGAATAAACAAGAATAAAAATAGAATATATTATAAACTAATCATACCTTGTAAATATCCTTGATCTGTTGTGGGTGTTTTCCTCTAACACAAGAATTTGACCAGGTACAACTCCCATGCATCTCTAATCATGGCCAAAATAGCCAAACCCAACTCTAGGTACCTATGTATAATTATAATCTTGAGGATTACCTTTGAAAGATCTACCTTCTACCAACCACTGAATAAGATTCAGAGATCACTACTGCTGAAAAATCCTCAGAGAAACTCCTTCTACTACATAAAAGGGTCCAGAACACCCACTTGATACTAACCACCCAAATAAGTTTAACATTAAGCCTAACATTGTCCATGTCCACAAAAAAATAGCATGAAAATGGAAATACTTTGATAGGTACTTGGAATTCACCTTTTCCAGAAGGATGGAAGGAGATCTATCACAGTTGGTTCCCAACTAATTAGAACCTTGACTGCCTAAACAGATGCATCCCACTGCCATAATCCTTGCTTCTTGAAATTCTATACTACACCCTATTGAGAATCAAATCCCAATGAAATAATCTTATTGAAAACCTCAAAATTTTCTAAACCTCTAGAAATATAGGGAGTGTAAATGGTGTGACTGCATACCTGGTCACTCGACATAAATCCCCCTTCAGATGCAACTCTATAGAATCCTTATCTGGAAAAACATTTGGAGCAAGCTTTAGGAGGACCTTGAACCTAATCCCAACATCCTACACACTCAGGATTCCCTACTTATGGGAGTGTATCTCATACCTCTTTGATTTCCACATCATCGATTACATGAATTCTGAACAAAACTCCTTTTAAAGGTCGGACATAAAACATCTATTTATTTATGGTCACTAAGAAACATCATCCACCATTAAAAAGCATATCCCCATAATTGAAAAACTACCAATGGGACCCAGAACTCAACATTTTCACAGATCATACAAAAAGTGATATCAAGATCCTCTAGCCTATCCTCTATATCTATATCTGATACACTCCCTTTATATATTCCCAAACTCTTTCGCTAAATGTCATGCAATTCCCATTCCATGCCTCTCTTACCCTTTAGGTTTGATCCAATGAAAATCATCTGGATTAACCAACTGAACCATGACCACCTGATCCACTCATGGATGATGACCATGAGCCATTGTTAAAAAGAATGGATAATATCCTCATCCTGGTATCATGTAATTTTTTCAAATATTATTTAATTGATCAATTTTATATCCCAAAAAAAAACAAATTAAACCAATAACACAATCAATCATGATGTATGTACCTCACTGAGGTATCTACCCTATTAATAGAGATACCTCACTTGGTTGTTCAATAATGTAAATTTTCATGTGACGGATCATGGGGGCCCTAAAATCCCATGTCATAGCTGGTTTTCCTAGAATATGTCACGTACCAAGATCAACTAGCACCATTTCCCTACCATATCATAAAAACCTCATAGTGGCTAACTCCAAACTCTACCATATCCCTCATCCAAACCTCTGATAGAATTATTTCATTACCCCTCCCCCTAAATATTCCCCTCCTAGGAAGGAAATAAAGGAAGATAGATAATTACCCCTGACTACTGAATCCAGTAGGCCCCATGTTGGTGATAATCATTAAAGGTATAAAAATATCACAAAATTAGATTCATTACCCTATATAATAATACAGGGTTAGGAGATAGGAAAAAACACCAAAATACTCCACCAGATAATATAAAGGTAAACACAAATCTATCCCATAATTCATTAATAGAAATAAATGAATACAAATAGAAGTCTCTATTATAAATTGAAAAGAAATTCCAATAATATCTACTCAACAGTAGCTCAATCCCAATCTAGAAATGTCTACCTCAATCCCCAAATTAATCATTGAAACATGGAAAATAGTTTATATATGTAGTGTGAGGATACATGTTTACTCAGTACTATCATATCCAAGGTCTCTAGTGAACATGTGAAAATAGAATCCAAATGTTCCATTGAACAAATAGTATAACCAAAAATCACCTAAAAAGGTCAACTAGTACCCCCAAGCCTCACCATGGATCACTCACTAAATCGTGCATCCAATATAGCTGTATAATAATCATGAATAAATAAAGGGATCCCCTATTCCACTTCCCCATTGTTTTTATACTCTCACACACCAACATCTAAATCCCTCTTATCTCATCCCTTCTATACATGTCACATAACAACCACATCACATCACATATCTCCCAAAGACAACTTGGCCATCTATGATGCTGGTGGGGATGCATACTTACCTACCCCACCCTCAAAAAATCAAGAATATTTTTATATCTTCATGAATCATCACATCACATCTCATATATAGATACATGGACCATCATAGACCATATAATTATATAATCAGAGGAGTAGAGTCTCATGAACATGAATTTCACTGTCCACATACAACCCTCATACCATGGATGACCCCCACCACATTCTATATCTCACCACTACCTCATCACATCATGTCTTTCACAAAGACACATAAGGAAACACCGTTGGGTAATCTCCCACACTATGTAGTATCACCACTGTTGTTGAAAGAATAATGGGGAAGAGGGGGTAGCCAACCATTCTTATCTCCACAATCCTGGATATTGGTGAAAAAACTTAGATCTAAAAAACTCCGAGCATTGGTAATTTTATCCAAATCAGGTTCTCATGCATATAAATAACATAAATATATATGATATATAGATAGCACATAATACCCACCCTATGGAATGAAAAAACTACCCTAGTTCACACTACCGCCACCACTTCACCACACATCAACCATATCAACCAATTCCACCACTATATGAAAGTCAAAATACACCCACTAGAAAACCACACATTCCCAATCTCAATTTCAATTTTCAACTAAATTATTTATTTTACAATGTTCCATTAATTTCTATTTTCTAATCCATTTGTTTCACATTTTCCATCCCATTCATTTATTTGACTCATAAATCCAATTACAACATAATAATTTCTAACACATTTTCTTTAATTTATCATCCTATGAATTTATTCATTACATTCAACATCCTAATTTATTCTATAGATCATCGGGAATTTAACACAACCAATTCACACAATTAATGGTCTACCAAACAACCATTTCCCTGACACCTCATATCCACCATTATCACCACACCACATTAACCAAAATGTCTCACCACAAAAAATACACATCAAAACCACCACACTACACAAAAAAAATACACCACACAACAAAAAATCACAACACATCACCACCACACATCACTACCACACACCACATCCAATGTTCAACACATCACACAACCTACAAAATTGCATCCATGTCAACCAACCACTACATTGTATCCCCACATATCACATAGCCCAGTCAGTCACATACATCACTATATGATAAACCAATGAATTTAGGTTAATACAACAAGAAAAATAATTCACGACAACAACACATCTTGGATTTCTTAAATAATTTACTGTATTTTTTTACATTACCTCTTTATTTAGCATGTGTATCATCACAAAAACCAAATTTTATGGGAAAACAATTTATTAGAAAAATACACATTCATTATCTTTTTAATTAGGGTGAGATCAAACAAAAACACAACAAAGGTCTCATCACATATCATCAACAACACAAACAAGTCTACCAAAAATGATAATTTTTAGTATTTCCATTGAACATGCACAATATCATCAAAAAAATATATCAAAGTAGTAAAGCATGCGTCATATCCCCCATAACCATCAACTTCACATTTTCTAATTAATTTAATTAATTATTCTAACACTTTTTATCTAACCAAAGTGAAGTAAAAGCATGAAATCCTGACACATAGATTGTAAAAGAGTGACAATGAGGATATCCTACCCCAAGAAAGATTTTTGGTATCAATGTGCACTACATAGAGAAGAGGAAACAAACAAAACTCAAAATTTCATAAAGAATACCTAGGTAAACCTGAGACACCCCAAAGGTTTATAAAAAATGCAACTAAATTCACACCGAGATCAAAACAGAATCCCTATAGTGGTTATCTAAAGAAGAATGCAATAGAAACTATGGGGAAGGAAGAATATATCACCTAGTATTTCCAAAGCTCGACAACTAGAACCCAAGGATCAAGGTGAGGGATTATGGGATGGAGGGTATCCCAATATAACCTAGGGTTCATCCATAAAATGAGAGGAGGTTATGAATAAAGGAGAATAGGAATGCCCAAATAAGAGTTATAAGAAACCTAAAAGACATAAATTTTATAGTGTAAATCATATAATTAGAACATAAATCCCATGAGATCAGTAGATTATAAGTCTTAAAACATAATTATTGGCTATTAATTCCAAGTCAATAGGTTTCAAATGAAAAATTCAGTAAACCACTCGTCATATGAGCCGTCAACCAGAAACTTACATACTAAACCCCTATTTTAGGGTGTAAAAATAATACTGGAGTATTTTTGTGGAACCAACCTATAGTGAACCTCATCGAGCCTCCTCCTAACAACTCTAAATTACCTAACTATAAATTTAACATGATATAAATTCATGGACTATAAAAAAATGGATATATATATACAAACATTAGAAAATATCAATAACTAATCACTCTATTTTATTTGTAAATATTCATCAAGAATTAAAATCCATCCCTATGTAATAAAAGGAATATTTGGATCATAAAAAATTTATAGAATGACGGTGGATAGTCAAAAAATAAATAGTCAACATGACGATAATCATCTGTATTAGAATAACAATAGACTTAACACCAATACTTATCCAAATGTAATTAAAAGGGATAACATGGTCATAACCCATCTAGAGAATAAAGATGTATTTTAATACAATAAACAAACAACTTTACTATATAAACAATAAATATTTGTGTCGAAATATAAAATATTGGAATTTTTAATAGTTCTTGAATCAATTAATGGTATAGATTTCTATGTAAGAATCCCACAAGCTAAAAATATATAGAGTTGTGGTATATGGTTAATCCATTATAGCATGATCACAATACATCTAAAAAAAGGTAAATTGTTTCAAAATATCACATCACCATTTCACTAAAAAAACAAAGAAAGGTATCGAAAAAATGAAAAACACCATTGAAAAAAGAATTCTTCAAACTATATCACAAGAGACGAGATTAAGAATAAAATTTTATAATGTAATGAGATAAGCCCACTAAGTGAAAAATATATATAATATAGGATAAATCATGAAACACAAACCCCATTTAGGTAAATCCATTTGAAAATTATATAGAAAATTGACATGAAAACATAAAAGTTCTTTTAAAAAACTCTTTTTTTTTCATTCAAGTAAAATACAAATTTACATGTCACTTCCAATGGTATATTTGAAATGGTGGTGTCAAGTATTTTTAAAACCATTAATTTTAAAATAAATCTCTAAAAATTTATTATTTAAAAGACTTAAGTTTTATCTTGTAGAAATGTTTAGAGGAAGAAAAAAAACATGGATGATAAAGAAAAATATGTTTTTATTATTTTAAAGATACCTTTGTTCAAAACTCACATTATAAAAATAGTACTAAAAAATTAGTATGGAAGAACCCAATCATGAAATAAAAGGTTTTATGATGAAATAATTTAATTTGTGGAAGGGAAACTTGAGTTTTATATATACATAATAGAAAACATACTCCTTAATGTAAGAATTATTTCAAAGATGGGTTTTTTTATGGAATCAATGTGAATAAAGAAAATATAACATAAAATAATCAAAGAATATAATTTAATGAAATTATGGGAAATAATTAAAGATAAAGGATAACGACTCATTCAATGAAACTTGAGTACCAAAACATATTACAAATTGGGTAACAATTGAGTCGAAATCCATATGATAAAAATATACTGATTTAGACTAGTATTTACCATTTATATAGATATTATATGATAATGATATATAATTTAGAAGTGCATACAACATTCAAAGTAATACATGGGGCATTACATAAACATGTCGTTATGAATTAATGTTTGAGAAAATGAACCCTTGTGGCCTGGTTAACATTTTAATCAAACCCCTATGAAAGAGAGTTCTTTTAATTGAAACTCAAATATCATGATTAAAAGTCAATTCATGATATTTTATCCCAAATAGGTATTATATACACCACATTAACTAAATTATGTGCATAATAACAAACATTTTTTAAAGAGATGAATTTGAGACAAAACCCCTAATCTTGTTCCAAATTCGTTCAATAGATGCACCAAAATTCTGGAATAATCAAGTTATGTTTATTATTTACCTTCATAAGAAACTTATTATTATAAAATTAATTTAAAATTTATCATTTATTATTATATTTCATTTTTTTATATTTTTTCTTATATTTGAGTACGAATTGAATTGGAGTTAGCTTATTTTGATTATTTTAGTGATCATAGATGATATTTTAGTAAAAAGTTAAAATTAATTAATAAAACCATTCCATAACAAAAAAATATAATTTATTAATAGTTTAAATTAATATTATAATTTAATTTCTCATATTCATCCATGATAGTGTTTTATAGTCTAATTCAAGAATGTGGTTATACTAACCCATACATGATCATGCAATATCTCGATGGGTGAATATTTTTAATGAATTGTAAAATATCATTATAACATATAAATAATGATATTATTTATAGGTTTTTATTTTTTGACTCATATTTTATATTTTTTTATACTGAATGAAAAAAGATGAAAAATGATAAATGGTTCATCATGGATGTTGTAGTCCGTCCAATGCACAATTGACCCGATTTTGTTTTTATATATGGATAGAAATGAATAAATAAATGGTGTTACATTAATATAATCACTCTAAAATATTATAATGATACTAATATTATCATTTTACTATGGTATGTATTGGTTTGATAGTGAAATATTAATAATAAAGTGTTAAGGTTTAAGGAATATTCACAAATGGGCATTGAATTTTTTCTTGAGAGACTCCGTAGAGGTGGGGGGAATTAGAAGTATAATTTTTACCATATGATTATTAAAATGATATAAAATTCTAGTAGGAGAATAATGGATGAGATTCGTTATGTAAGTAAATGTAATGGGTATGTCATGATGGGGTGGAAGTGTCCCCTTTTATAAGTGTAGAAAAGGACACTTGTGTGAATACTATTTATGTTTTCAATGATACCATTACACTATTCAAATGAAAAAGACTCAAAAAATTATAAATAATTTAGTATGGGGTGAGATATCTTGAAATGTGAATACAAAAATTTCCAGATATGTTTTAATCATGTTGGATGTCATATATCTTTATATTTTTTATACTTTTACAAATTTTAATTTTTAACTTGTTAGATAGGTTTTAAAAAATTAAATAATGATTCATTAAAAAAATAAAATGACCTATATTACCGAATTTTGGGGTTCTGATCCGAATATTAATATCTATTTAATTTAATTTAGTCTCTGAATAAGATAAAATTAATTACTAAATTAGAGCATTTCAGATTTAAATAAACAATTTTTTATCAAAAAATAGTGTTTTACCAATTATGTGTTTTTAATCATACCTAGCATTGGATAACAATTAAATTTGTGTTGACATAATTATATATGAGTTTAACCATCATATTTGTATCATAATTTAAAAAATAATAATTTTATTTTTTAGATAAAAATTATATAATATTAATAAAATAGTTCTTTGAAAATAACAATTTTACAATTATCATGATCATTAACATTAATAACAGTAATCATTATTTTATGCCCAAAACTAAAATTAATCTAATTAAATAATAACTATATTTTTTTTATAAAATATTAAATAAATTTTTTAGAATTAATATTTGAATTTTATGAATTTTTTTTTTTTAATATAATCAAATAAAAATAGTTTTTAGAATAAAATATTTCTTATGTTTCCAAAACAATATAAAGGGTTTTTTGAAAAAAACATATAAAATTTAAATGATTTTTTTTAATAAAAATTGAAATATAAATAGTATAAAAAATATTTCAAAATAAATTATGTTATTATTGTATTATCATAAAGTCATAAAAAGACAGGTTTTAGAAAAAATAAATATTTTTTTTACTATTCATGTAAAAAAAATATTTCATAAAAATACCAAAAAATCATCTTAAGATATAAATATATTATAAATTAAAAAATTATTATCATCCATTCAAATTTAAAGTCAAAAATTTGTATATTTAATTTTTTAATAAAATCCTAAAATATATTGGAAGATCATTTGTTTGAAAATGAAATTTTCAAATATAAACTAATAATATTATTATTTAATATCATATTACAACTAAATTGTTGTTAACCAATTATTAATTTATAACATAATTTATTATCATTATTCATATGTTTCGTGAAATAGAAATGAGTATTGTATAAAAAGAAAATATTTAGAAAAATACTTTTCTAAATAATAAATGATCTTATTAATTATTTTAGGAAAACTAGATGAATTTTATTGATATTAAAGGAAGCCTTTAATTTTTTATAAATATATTTCATTAAGTGGTTACTCATATACATTCCTTCCAATTCAATGATTTAGGTTTAAGGGTCTAAAAAAATTATAGTTCTATTTTAGTATGGTGTTGTGTGTGGGGAGGTAATCAAACACATTGTTTATTTAAGGAAAATATACAGTAAAATATATATCATTATTATTAAAAATCCAAATCCATTAATCATAACATAGACACATGTCATAAGAAAAACCATTCGTAAACTATATCTTTTTTAACATATCTAAATGAAATTATGTCTATACATTGTGATGTGAACATATCTAAACACAATTAGGTGCATGAATGGAGTTAATAACAAAACACAACACATTTATGTCAATAAATAGAGTAGTGAACATAGATAAACAAAAATATTTCCATGGATATAGTTTTTGAATAAGGATAAATTAAATTATGTCCACATATTGACTTTTCTGTGTAACTCAAAATAATTAGGTCCAAAAATAGAGTTGTGAACATAACTAAATGAAATATATTTAATATATAGAGTTGTGAACATACCTGAATACAACTAGGTAAATTTATAGAGTTGAGAATAAAGTGAATTTAAATTAGGTCCACTCATAGAGATTTGAACATATCTAAATGAAATTTGGTTCATGCATAAGGTTATAAACATATAAAAACACCATTAGGTCACCACATTTATTTTTGAATATATATAAACACAATTAGGTCCATGTTAGAAATTTTGAACATTACTATCACAAACATCATTATCTCATGAAATATAATTATTTTCCCAAAGAATTGGTGGGCTATATCAGACATATCCATCACATAATGAAAAACCATAGTAATGTGTATCACATGAATATGTTCACATATATAATTCCATAATACCATATTTAAAATATGATAGAGAAACGAGTTTCATAAATATTTAGACTAGATATAATCATAATGAATCCTAAGAATGATGTTGGATAATAACATTAGGGAATATACTCATTGATAAATAACAATGTTAATGGATGTTGAAATAGATTATTAATAGTTTACAAGATATTTATAAAGATACATTAAAATATAAGAATAAATATCATTTATACTTTTTGAAAAAGGTTATTTTAAAATTATTTTTAAATTAATATTTTTGAAAAGACTATGGAAGTAAATAAAAATTACTTTTAAAACACATAAATACTCTGAAGGGAATATTCATAAATAGAACTAAATAAAATAGCAGGAGAAAACCATAGTAAAAAGAACATTAAAAATGATTATATTCATAAAATAGAAAATAATTTTAAATTTAAACTAAAAATATATATGTAATAAATAAAGCAGAAACAATGAAATTCACAAAATATTTTTAAATATATATATGCAGAGGAGAAATATTTCTTAAATAAAAAGTGTTAAGTATATCTCTAATTACAACAATCCTTTTCATTAAATTATCAATAAAATAGATCTATTATGGAAAGGTTATATATAATACAAAAAATACATAGAGAAGAATATAAAATATATGGGTTTATAGAGAAAAACTATACAATTTTCCCAAATAGGAATTTAAAACACAGAAAATCTAAAATCTAAATTGAGATTACAAATTAAAACATTATGGATTTGGTAAATTATAAATTAAAATATCATGAAAGTGAGAAATTTAAATGGAACTTAAAATATAAAAAATAAAAATATAATTAGGATAAAATAAATCAATGAGGTGGTATTTACACTATATAAATGAAAATATGTTGACAACACAAAACTTGTCTCATAGACATAAAATTATGATGGGTAACCTTTTAATTAAATTCATGATCAGTTGGAAAAAATCAAACCATATTTATAATCAATATAATTTTTTATCAAATAGTATTATAAATATATTTATATTTAATTTCACTTAATTCCATTCTTTTATAATTTATTTTTACAAAATTATTAATCATTCTTTGTTAAATATAATATTTAGATGCTAATGTTTTCATTTTATATGTAAAATATTTAATATAATGATTTTAGTCTATGATCCTTGATCATTTCCCATTCATCTTCATAACTCACATGATTATTATATATGTTTTTTATGAAATATTTATAAATTTAAATGGAAATTTTATAGTAGGATAAAATATATTTTTTTTAATTTTTATTCAATAAAAAGAATAAATTTTAATAATAAATATAGAAATATATATTTCCGTTAAATATTTATAAAAAGATATTTAATTAATAATTATTATATATTTTCATTAATATTTATGTTATATTAATCAATCATGATTCTAACAATATAGGATCATTCATCTTGGTGGAAAAATCGACCCATTGAATAATTATTTATAACAGATGAATGTGTAAAAACATAGAGTTATATTATGATAATATCATTTTTAAAGAAGCATAATAAATTTTTTATTACATAATTTTAGTTGATAATTTCATTTTTTAAGAGGATATGAGAATAAAAATGATAGGATTTAAGAATAACTCATCACATACTTTTAAAAATACGTCCTTGCATCATATTCCTTAAAAATTAAGAAATTTAACATTCTTCTTATGGCCGAATACTAGGAATCATGGGAAATGAATTTTGGGTTAAGAATATTGTAAGTATTTAAGATACAACAAAAGTATATAAGATATTTATAGTGTATGGTAGATATATCCTTCTATATTTTAAAATGATATACATTTCTTTAGATTCATGATTTTGGTGAAGGATAATGATGGAATCAAATGGGATATTGGAGTCTTTGGCAAGGAAATGATTGTGAGATATTTAATATTTACTCTTACTCTAATCAAAGAATTTTTTTAATGTATATCATGAAAAATAAATAAAATTAATCAAATGTAATTTAGAGTATTTTACATTATTTTACCTTGTTTAATTATTTACAGTGGTAATTATTTTTTACTCAAAAAATTAGACGACCCTTCATTATTAATTTCTAGGAACTAATTCAAAATTGTTATTTCATTTAATATATTTCAATTTCCTATTATGAAAATTTTATTTTCTAAATAAACTTATAAAATATATAGAGAGAAATTATATTTATCAAAAAATGCATTTTTTAAACATTAAGTATTATTATTCTTATTTCATAGAAATTACTAAACATCACACACATGATAAAATATTTTTTTTATTTGTATAAAAAATAAATTTTAATAAAATCAACCTCATATAATGACATAATTATACTATTAAATTAAAATTTCTTAATGTATACTTTTTTTTAGAGGAGTGTATTTTTAAGAATAAAAAAGTATTTATTCTTAATTCTTTATAAATAATTTATATTGGATGATTGGTAATTTTTTTTGAATATATATAAATAATAAATTTCATTTAAATAAATTTAAATAAATATTAGTATAGTTTATTAAAATATAAATAAACATTATATATAAAAAATTCTTTGAAAAACATATCATTTTAATATTAAATGATATTATTATTTTTGGAAAATTAATAATAAATGCATGAATTTTTTATTCATTTTAATATATGTATAAATAATACATTTAATTAAATTTAATACATTGAATATGAGAATTAAAACTTTTAAATAAACACATATTTTCTATAAAAACATTTTCTTAAACCTAACATGTTTTTTAGCCATTTAGAATTGAATTTAAATTAAATATGTTTTCATAATTATTTATTGGATTATATTAATTTATTTTAATAATAATTACATTAATTTCATAAACACATTATATTTACATCATTATTTAAATGTAATAAGTTTAAACAAAATTCATAAAAATTATTTTCTTTAGAATCAATGGTATTTTCGCAAGTGAATTAATATGTTTTAATTATATTAAAAAATATATATTCTATTTACTAGAAAATATTTATAAAGAAAATTTATATTTTAAACATCGAATTAATCTTTTTTTATATTATCAACATACTTGTAATTCCAAACTCGTAGCATGATTACTAGTGTTATACCCAACGACTATTTACCCTTTAATAATAGTCATATGAAAATTATATTTCTCCTATTGATTGAATGGCCTGATGGCTGACATTTTTATTGATTTTAGATAAGCCCCCTTTTAAGGGTAAAGGGGGGAGAAACCAAGACTTCAAGGACATCAGAACATTAACAAAAAAACTAGAATCAAGGGGGTTGTAACCTAGAACAAAACTATGAGGGATTGCCTCAACCCAGCATCAACATCATTAAGGCACACCTCCACTAAAGCATGGATTCTCAACAAACAGTCCCATGCAAGAATGCACAGGCACGGTACTGATGGCTACACCATACCCTCTCAATCTTCCAAATACAAAAAGTCATGAGTGGTGAATATGAACAAATCTATCCTCATCTGAAGAAAAACCTTGAAGAATGTGTAAGTTCTCAATCAAACCATCCAATTCACCTCCAATTAACCTCAAGTAACTCAACCATTCATATCCAATCAAACACAAACCCAACTTCACCAAATCATAACCTCAAAACAACTTTTAGAAGAAAAAAAATTCACCAAAATGAAATTCATCCCCCGTCCAAGCCACTGAAGCCGACATCGAGCAAACTAGAGCACACAATGACTGACATCAAGCCCGGACGAATCCAAGAAAGGAGCCAGATCCGCCGATGCTGAGCATGTCGACGCCGAGCACAACAGAACTGTGACTGAATCTCGAGAAAGTAGGCCCAATGAAGCCGACATATATCCCACTGAGCCGACGACAAGCCGTATATGTGACAAGATCCTGAAGCTAGGGACAAGCCAAAGCCAACATCGTATACACCAGAGCCAACACCATGCACCTGGAGCCTCAAAGAGAACCTGGACCTGGAAGCAACGCGACCGTCACCAAGCCGAGATATCGAATCCGGACCTCTCAGAGTCGATGCACGCCAACGCCGCGCTGAGATCTCGAATCCAGAAACACCGAGGCCATCTCTGAGCGCACCAGAGCCGACGACGAACACACCATAGCCGAGGCAAGATCCCAAAGCCGAAACAAAGCCACCACCGAGCCCTCATCTAATCCAGACCATGTGGATCCAACACCCGATGATACTGAGCTGAGAGAATACATCCACCACCGAGGCTGGGCCATTAGTTCTCCCCATATTAAACATATCATTCCTATAGTGGTCATTTTTTTATTTTAAAATCAAGATATTTTCCTTTCATTATTTTTTCCCTTTATAGGTTTTTTTATACTAAATTGTTTCCTCAAGGGTGAAGATGAACTAAGAGAGTAACTCATCGTAATAATATTACTATTTTATATTTATTTTCCCATTTTAATTTATTAACTTATGAGGGATTCAATCATCCATGGTATGTAATACATTTTTTTTTGTGTAATTTTTTTTGCAATGTTCCATTACGATTGAATAAATTTTTGTTAATTAAATTAATTTTAGACATTATTTATTTCGTTTGTATATTTTGAGTCATTATAAAGGAATAAAATCATTTGGAATTAAAATACACATCTAAATATACGATGTTAGAGATATTTTTAGATCTCTAGTTAGTGATTGTAACTCAATTTTCATGCGCAATATTAATTATTGTTGAGGTCTTCACTTGATTATTTTACCTTATTATGGTTTTATACTATTACATATTCATTATATATATTTTTTATTTTTCATGCTCCACCAACCGAGTTGGATAACACGACAGATACTAGTAATGCCTCATGTTTTAAGAACCATTATTATTATTATTATTATTATTATTATTTTAATAATAATTATTATAATTATTTTAATAATAATAATAATAATTATTTTAATAATAATAATTATAATTATTTTAATTATCATTATCATTATTATTTTAATTAAAATTTCAATATTAGTTCATAAGGATTGAAGCTGGATTAGAAAATGTTCTCTAAAATATATAAACCTAATTAACTGAACAAGATTAATTTATAAGTGGTACATTAAAAAAAATCACATAAAACACAGTACATTAAAGCATGAATTATTAATCTCCATGGATGAAGTATATCTCTCAAATGTGTATAGACTAATATTGGACAATAGATAAAAAAATAAAATATTCATGACTAATAAACCTCTAGGATCCTCATCATCCTTGAGGATCCTCACTACCTAAATAAAACCTATAATGTGGAAGAAAACCAGGATTGGGGAAAGCATTATGAAAAATATATAATAAAAAATATGAATAGTGAATTTCAAAAAGAGATTTGAATGAACAAATGATTCAGTGTATTTATATGTAGATATGAAATATGGATATTATAAATATAGTTCCTGAAAATATAGTCCTTAAAAATATGATAAATTTTAATATCTTCATCATTCATATATCCAATAGGCATCCTAAACTCGATTTTTTTAGTAGTAGATTTAAAATTATATAACCCACAATCAAATAAAATTATGATATTAAAATATTATAAATATTTTATTTACTTTTAAGTATAATTATTAATATTAATAATAATATTATTAAAATATGATATTATTTATATATATAATTCAAAAAATTATTTCAATGTCAATGGATTAGAAAATATATATATTAGAGTATAAATATTATTTTTCAATTATTTTTGTAAAATCAATTTTAGTATAAAAGTAAAATATCCTTTTTTCAAAGAATCATTTTCTTATTTATTATATTTTATCCTAGTAGATTAAATTGAATTTTTTTATATATGAACAACGATATTTACATCATCAAATTTATAAATTGATATGAAAAAAATATTAAGAACAATTAATGCTTAAAATAAGATTTTTCGATAAAAGTAGCTTTTCATTATATATTGTAATTTAATTTAAAAGTTAAATTAATAAATTTAGAATATTATTTAGATTAATAAAAATTAATATTTTTAATTGGAATGTTAAAAT
Organism: Viscum album; assembly: GCA_963277665.1. Taxonomy (NCBI): domain Eukaryota; kingdom Viridiplantae; phylum Streptophyta; class Magnoliopsida; order Santalales; family Viscaceae; genus Viscum; species Viscum album. The sequence goes on from OY728155.1 coordinate 804,848,769, forward strand.
CATCTTAGTATTATTTTTTATATTTTTCTAAAATAATTAATTTTTAGGTAAATATTAAAAGATATCGATTTTATTAATATTGTAACTTTTATGAAATTATTATAAAAGAATTAAATAAATGTTTTCGAAACCATTTTTACTATACAAATTATATTTTATAATTTTTAATTAATTATTTTAAAAAACTATGTTGTTAAATAAAACCCACGCTTAACTTTTTAGAAAACTTTGGTAATGTTTTAACAAAAAAATGTTTCTCATCTATTTCTCTTAATAAAATATTCACATGGTGGAAATAGGGTTTTAAAATTTTATTATTTTAATTAAATAATATTTTAATAATAAATTTTTTTAATATCAATATAATGAATAATATTCTTATTTTTATCCAAAACATAAAACTTATGCTTGAAAATATACTTTTTATAAAAACTAGTTTTTGGGTTTTAGATGTGCTAATGTTAGAATAAATTTCTATTATGCATAGAAATTTTATTTGATAAAATTTATCTTATATATATAATCCTTAGGTTAAAATTATCTAATTAGACTCATTTTATTTTATGGAATTAGAAAATTATTTACTTAGATAGAAATTAGTTTCCTCGGTAAAAACTGATAATGGTAAAAGTAAAATTATAAGAGTAAATGTCTTGATTACATGTTTATAACATGCATGGAAAATTGTTTTTGATGTTTTATTAACATTATACATTCATAAAATATATTATTTTGTACCTTTTATTTACATTCCATTTGAAATATACCCCCTCTTTTAAATAAATAGTTCAAAATACAAAAATGACATTATCTTCAATTATAAAACTAACCACCAACACTCCATATATTCACACTTCCCATTACCATTAGAGTTGAACCAAAATCTTAACTAATATCTCATTGACCAACTCCAAACATCATAAAATATATTTTATTTCCAAATGAATAAACTTTGGTACATTAAGGTTGTGACCAAAGGTGTTCATCCAAAGTGAGTGGTAATATTTTCCATCAAAACCTCTTAATTATTTTCATCTTTTACCACTCCAAACCCCCTATATAAATGTAAGTATGAAAAAAAGTATTATTAATATTTTAATATATTTTTATATGAATAAAAAATCAATTTTATACCTTCCTCTAAATCCTCTAGAAAAATGAAGTTGTTGTTATGATTACGTGCAGACTACTGCCTCCACATGATGACATTCCTCTTTCATTTTCCATATCGATTAACAATCATAGAAAAACATTTATTTAATGTATAAAAATGTTATTTTATAAACAATTATCATTTTATAATGATAATATTATAAATTAAATTAGTGATACAAATGATAAACAATTATAATGAATTTAACCAAAATAAGGAGATATCAATGTAACCTTTCAAATATGAGTCTATTGAGGGAAAAAATGTTAACATATAAAAATTATATTATAATATAATAATAAAGGAATTAATAATAATAAATTATGGTTAATTTGAAACTATATTACAATAATTTTAACTTTTTAGTCATACCATGAATTTTTATGAGAAATTTACAGAAGAATTTCAAGTGACTGATATATGTGGAAACAACGTAATAAATTAGTGAACTATGATGATAAATAAAACTTATAAAAATAATTTTATATGAATAATGTTATTAGGAATGTTTTTAATAAACTTATTTTTATTATTGAGGATGTTATGTGCAAGTGAAGTGTTCTTTTGGACACAAGATAAGAGTTTCTATCTCAATTACCTTTCTTCATGGAATGAATTTATTTTGTAAAAAAACAATCATTTTTATGGTGGAATACATCCCCATGATTTCTAATGTAATAAATTATTGTTGAAAAATGAAAATTCACTTACATTAATTCTCTTCCTTCATATGGCCTATGATTGTTTTCTCCTCTCGAATTTAAGGTTCTTTTCTAACTCAATTTTCATTATTTAGTTATAATGTTTCTCCTTGAGTTTCATCTTTCATTTCATATGGTATACCATATTTCTATCATAGTAAATCAATTTTGATTCGAATATTCTTTAATTATATTTTGTAAACCTTCTTTAAAATGAAACTTTGTTAAGAATAATTGATATACTCTTAAACTATGGTTTCCCCTCTATGTCCATAATTTCCAATCTCTTAAATGTTATCTTATTTATTTGTAAACATAATTAAGGGTTATATCATTTTAAATTCAATTTTACCTTATGTTTTTTATCAATTTTTTTTGATTTGGTATTTCAACTAAGGTTTTTAAACCATAAAAATGTATTTTTTGTTCCTCCTCCATGACTTACTAGTTACAAATCCTCTTTTTTCCCCTCAATTTTATACAATATTATTCTAATTTAACCATTATATTTATGTATACATGTATCTTAAATATATAAATTATTAAATATCTATTTATTTTATAGGGTTATACATATTTTTAGTTCCCTTTGAAATTCTCATTTTAATATAAACCCATTTTAAGGGAAAATTTCTATTTATTGTCTCACATTGATCATCACCCCATCAATTTTTTTGAACCATTATTATATTCTAAAAATACCGATTATTTTATTAATAACCCTATAGGTTTAATTGTAGTTTTATGTAAAACAATAAAATCATTCCTTCTCTAAAAATATCATTTATGTATTTCATAAATCTTCACCCAAGTAGTATGTTTCTTATTTTTCTTCTCCAATATCATTCAAATTTAATTTCAATATTATAACTAAATGATCAAGAACTATGTATCATTTTCATATGAACATAAAAATTATTTAATTATTTATTCTCTTGGGAATCCATATTATTTTTCCTTACTTAATTTCTTGAATCAGAATTGTAAAACCAACTTCCCTCTCTTGGGATTGATCATTCTAATGATTACTGTATGGTTTATTTTTCCAATATAGCACACATATGTGTGATTTTAAGTTATATTATGGGTAGGAATGGAATTATATTTCCCTAAAATTCATTTGAAAAATATTTATATCTCAAGATATTTTATAAAAGGGATTATTTAGTTGATTTGATCAACCATGGGAATTTGTCCAATTTATGATGATGAAATTTCTTGTGACCATTTACTTTTATTTTGATATCATATTCTATGTTTTTTCCACATATTTTTTGTCAAATGAAATCATTTTCTTATTTCATTCTTAAATTATTATGGTTATAATCATTATGATTTCATATTATTCCACTTGAATCTCATGTAATAATTTATTCCAATGTTGATTTTATTTTTGGTATTTATAGCTCACCCTATTCCTTAGGTATTTTCCCCATGATATTCTATCATGCATCAGACAATCTATGGGATTTAGGAGTCCTATTTATAGTTTTATAAAATATGACATTTCTATGTTTACGATGATGTATTTTAATGTCTAATATTCCAAATACACGAGACATATGGACCCACATATCATATTTGATGAAAATAATTGGGATTAATTAAAGAAATAAAGTGTGTTAAAGGTTTGAGTAACTATAGTTAGTATCAAAGGATATAATTCTATTTTTGGAGGTCTTGATGAAAAAAACTTTGTGAAAATACAAGGGATAAGTCTAAGAGATAATCCTAAGTATAATATAATATACTAATATTTTTAAAATATAGATATTGTGTAGTTTTACATGAATTTATATCCCTGTCTAGATATTAGAAAGCTGATGTAGGATCTGGAACAGTTATAGCTCAAGGCAATATCACCAAAGAGGGAATTATGGGTATTATATCAACTTAGACCTGGTGAATGAAAAAATGCCTAACTTTACACATAACTATACACTTCTAGGTGAGATTATATAATCAATGACATTCTCTTTATAAACGATAATGATTTATTGATTTTCTAGTTACATTGAAGTACTATATTTAGAAATATATGATAACCTAGATTAATGTGACCTAGGTTAAACTAAGTTTGATATAGGTTGAACTAATTGATCTATTATCTAAAATGATGATAAAAAAGGGTAAAATGGGTTTTTTATTTAATCTATATTTGATTATTATAATCTATATATGATGTTAAATGTTCATCACTCATATTAAAAATTTTGGTATTTGTGATGGCTGGAACTAGAAGGAATTTTGTTAGCTTGGGGTGTGGGGGAAAATGTGATGATTACCTCAACAATCAAAAAATTATAATGGGAGATGGACTGATAAATCTGGTGATTTCTCTAAACTAACTATAATGTATCATGATTAACAATGTAACTCCATTTCAAATACTATGTGTACCAAAGAAGAAAAGGATGAAGAATCCTGAAAATTTAGGAAATGCAAATTATGAAATAAGGTATATTAAACAACATATATGTAAAAAATATGGGAAGAGGTGAAAAATTAAATTACCTCAGGCAAACTGAAAAATTGTATACTTGTGAAAAAGGGAGTTATCTTGCATCAAACTACATTAGGAATATGAATATTTTAGTTAACATGATGGGAGTCGAATGTGTGAATACAAAATAACCACTAAATATCTATTTGCATAAGGTTATAAAATGTGGAACTTACACAAGTTAGTGTCATAAATTAAAGGATGATAAGAATGATTAGAATGAACAACCACCAAATCTATGAGAATAAGTTAGATCTTGTTCAATGACTACTAATGTGGTGTATTGTGGTTACTAAATCCTCCACATAAGAATTATTAATATGGGATCAGTATTATTTCCCTTATTAGATTACTACTATTTTTTAATTTTTTTCCAACTTGATGTATTATTTATCAGATAAAATATCAAATATTTTACGGTAGTATTTTTAAATTTATGTTAATGGGAATATAAATCTTAGTATGGGTATTTTAGATGGATTTGACATTATTATTATAATGAATTAACTATTAAAATATAGACTCCCTATTCACTGATCATGGTTGGATTACCCATGAAATCCTCTATATTGGAAAAAATAGATGGGGTAATGGTAAAAGCATGTAGCTTTTATATGGATATCATAAAATCAATGCAAAATCAGACAATGTTGACTGATTGTTTTCATCATCATCCATCAATAAACCACCATCATGTGTAGGAACCAATGTTTCTATAGAGGTTAAAAACACCATGCTAATGGTGGGTGTATAATAAAACCCTCCAACACCACCACTTGTGAAAAATGAGATCATGGTTAGTATAAAAATGGAGATCTCACCCAATGACATTGAGGTTGGGAGTAATTTGTGTAATAGGTTCAATGCCCCAGGGAACACGAACTCATGTGGAGTGTATAAGAAATAATTTAGTTCTTGAAAAGACCTATTTAGGAATATTATGTTTCACCTCTAGTATACATGGTGGTGCATATATCACCCAAAAATATTTACATTTTATTGGTTTACAGAGTCGAAAAATTTCGGACTTGTAAAACAAGTGGGCGGAAAGATATATTGAGGTAGGAGATGCATGAGAGGGATAAACTAGATAGGGTATAGACTGGTTTGGTATTGGTGGATACTTTGGGAAGGGTCGGGAAGGTTCTGAACATGAATATCAATGAGCCTTATAATAACGAGGAGCATTATTCATTAACTCCATCATTTTATCTCATCAATTTTTTGAAACTTCCATGTTGATGAATTGTGAGGGATAAGAGATAGGTGGGTGTGATGTATTTATTATAAAAGTTATAATTGAATTTCATACAAAATAAAAACTTATGATAATATATCACAATAATTCTAAGTATTATCTCAAAGAAAAAATTAGTTAGGCTTAACACCAATCCTTGATAGGTATTTAACTCAAATGGTTAGGAAGAAAAAAAATATAGGGACTATGCATATTATAACTGAATAGATGTGATTGTTAACTCTTTATAAAACTAAATATTGAGTCACAATATAGATAACCTTATCTAACATCATTAATAAGTGATAATTTAAATTCTGATGAAACAATATCTTTTGGGGAAAAGTATACAACACTCATGTATTAAGTTGAATTATTATTATTATTATTTTTAAAAAAATTTCTCTATTATTTTAAAAGGATTGTAACATGATTTGAAAATGTTCCCTATAAGATATGAACCAAACTAAATACACTTTATTCATTCAAATGTTGGACATTACCAAAAAATCACATAAAAATTATTGAACACCATGGATTATCACTCACTATGGATGAAGTACAACCCTATGAAGTGCATAAACCCATATGGGACAATATATTGAAAAGAAAAAAATATTCCTGATTAGGAAATCCATTGGATCATCATTAATGTTTTATAACACCAATAGAAAATAAAAAACCTATAATGGGGAAGTGAACCATGAAAAGATAATTCATTAGTCAAAATCTATAATATTAAATAAGAACCGTGCCATGTGAAGTGAGAGTGAAATAAATGAATGCTTTCAAAGGTATATATACATGAATAAAACATTCACATTATAAATATGGTCATTGAAAATATGGTTGACAAAAATATATTCATTTCAAATAGTGTCATTGGTCATATATCCAATAGGAAGACTACTGTCGTGTATTGTTTAAAAGTAACTTTAACATAAAATAACTCATGATATATATATATATATATATTAAAATATTATAAATATATAGTTATGTGTTACATAAAAATATAAGTATTAATATAATTAAAATATGATATAGTGTATATATAAAATTGAAATAAAAATTTTAATATCAATAGAGTAGTAAAAATAAATTTTAGAGTAGAAATAATTGTTTTTAATGTTATCTGTTAAATTATATATTCTTTAAATGAAATATATCTTATTTTTAAAGAATAGTATTTTAATGTATTGTATACATTAAACAAGTAAATTAATTTGAATATCATTAAAATTTTATATATGAAATAAAATATGTTTATATTTTAAATTGTAAATTCATATTAAATAATATTAAAAATATTTAATATTTAAAAAACAACATTTTATCAATAAAATCAATTTATTTATATTTGGTATTTTTCTTTTAAAAGATAAATTTATTAAATTTATAATATTATTTAGAAAAATAAATCTTCATATTTTAAAATAGAATTTAAAAATTATATTTTATTCTTTTTTTCTAAAATAATTAATTATTAGGTAAATAGTAAAAAATACGTATTTTAAAAATATTTTCAATTTTATGAAATTATTAGAAAATAAATACATGAATGGTTTTTGAAAATATTTTTAAAATTACAAATATATTTTTTAAAATTTAATTATATATATTTATACACAATATGGATATAAAAACCGAAAGTTAACATTTTGGAAAATTTAGATAATGTTATGAAGAAAACTATTTCTTATATACCTATCTTAATAAAATTTTCAAGTGGTTTAATTAGGGTTTTTTGATCCTATTAATGTTAAAAAAAATATTATTTTAATAATAATATACATTTTAATGATAATATAACCAATAACATTAATAATTTATCAAAAACATAAAACTTATGACTAAAAATAACCTTTTTCTAAAAACAGGTTTTTGCCATTAAATTTGGTAATCTTAAAATTTATTTTGCATAAGCATAGAAATTTTATTTGATAAATTTAATATAATACTAAGAATTAGTATGATAAAATTATTTAATAAGGCTCATATTATTTTGAGGCATTAAAAATAAATTACTTATGTAAAAATTAGTTATCTTAATAAAAATTGTAAATGGTTATAGAAAAAAATATAAGAGTAAGTGCCTTAAAACATGTTTAAAATAGTTGTGTAAAAGTGTGGTGGGTGATTTTACTCATTTAATATCATGAACCAACCTAGATACCTTGGTACCCTAATAACCAAGACGATATCGAGATAGACTGAAGGGCGTTCTTGATCCCCATGGGTTGATGACTAGAACCTAACATCATACAATAAAAAATGGGATTTTTTTCTACTAAACAATGAAAGATATATATAGACATAAAACACTAAAAAGAGATAGTACCAAAAACTAAATAGGTATATAAAAAACCTAAATATTACATCATCTAAGTACTCAAACTCTGACAATACAAACTCAACATCCTAAAGCACATGTCACTCTATTCCCCAAGGGACCACGAACAATTGCCTCCTCCAAGGGGAACTTTCCCTTTACTCAGACATGATAGGAGAAAATATAAAATTTCCAGATGGAAAAGGTAGGTTGTGAGATAAAAATACCAGTAGGGTCTCACCATGTATTCCATAATAATAAAAAATAATTCTTTAATTTTTTTTTCAAAACATACATAGATGTAAATTTTTATTTTTAAAACAAAACATGCTTCATTTCAAAATGATAGAAAACAATTCAAACATGGCTTAAATAAAAAAATTATGTAAAAAAATTTATATAAATCAATACACATGAGTAATTCAGTTTCCTAATCAATGGAATTTATAATCAAAATAGTCACAATAAGCACCGTGGTCATCTGTTCTGTAGCCGGATATTTTCTAGTTATATGATCCTCACACTCTCATATTCATGATAATGGAATATGTGTACACAATTACATCAGGTTCAAGATGAATAAGACTCATAAACATTCCATCAGGAATATAATATGCCTAAATATATTTTTGTTAGAGTTTTCATCATCAATAAATTTCTAGGAAATTACCATCCCGACATTCTTGTCCCAAATAACCCACTAACTACCCAGGCTCACATGTATTAAATCAATTAATCAATGGAAAAATGAAAAATCATTTCCTTTAAAGTCAATCATCAATCACAGTTCAATTGACCAATTTAACTTTTCAAATGCTAATTCACATTCAAAACCAAAAATTGGTTTTTCATTAATTCATTCATTTTTCAAAAAAAATACTAGGTTTTTATTAATAAAATTTAATCCATTTTTAAATTCAATCCTCAAATCATTTTACAATTTCAATCAATTTCAAAACATGCCCCAAATTCTAATTCCATTGGAATTAGGGGGTTTTCCCAAAATATATTCTATATTAATTTCAATCCCAATTCACATAAAATTGGATTTTCACAAATCAATCAAATGTAATTTAAATAAAAAAATCAATTCAAGGATTTAATTATATGAAAATATCAAACAGGATCACCTACCTTTAATCACAAAAAGAAACACCCAAAACAGAACTCACTATTTGAAAAATAAGGCACAAAATACATAGGAACACAAACTATAATCAAGATTCAATAACACAGAGTTTAGATACATAAATCCCAAGATGATCTATAAAAATTTATAGAGGAAAAAAAGAGTTACAGAAGAGGTGGGAATACAACTTACCTAAAGAGATGCACTGCAACCAATAAGACAATAAATTAGTAAATGGATGATCTGGAGGGATTTAAAATCTCAAAATTCACTTAGGAAGATCCTATAGGTTGACAGTAATAAATTCAATAGTAATTAAATGAAAATTTTAGCCTAATATCCTGGTTAAAACCAACACTAAAGATTTTATATGGTGTGTAACCCAATTACACATTGTGTAATTTTTGAGTCCCACATATGCTGAAAACACCATTTCCTTTTATTAAAAATATGTTTTTAACATTTAAATGGTGTATAATCTATAAATGGAATGTAATATTGCACAATGTGTACCCATTTCATGGAATAATCTTGGAAATTATTACATGTCGTGTAACCCTATTACGCAATGTGTTAATCCCCAACAGACTACAAAAACTGCAGGTTTATACTAAAAATTCCAAAAAATCCTTGACTTCACCATTACATGTATCTTCCCAATTCCTTATTGGAATTACTCGACCAATGAAAAAGGAAAAAAATTTAAAACATACCTGATAGAAATTTAATAGGGCATTATAACCACCCCACCATAAATTATTTATATCCCCATAAATCCTATCAAGAAGCTTCCATATCAAAAAGGTGAGACCACTAGTCTCTCATGAGTGACTCAAGAAACCATGTATCATGTAAAAAAAACTGTACTTACATAGCACATGGTCCAAAGGTATTTTCCTATCATTAAGTACCTTGGTCTCAAAATCACCAATCCTGACTGGATGCTCAATCATGGATAAATCAGGCTCAACATCAAGATCCTCCAAGATCAAGACATGAGATGGGTCTTAATGATATTTCTGAAACTGTGATACATGGAACAAATTATGTATCGGTGTAAAATTTAGAGGAAGTTAATAATGGTAAGTAACTCTCTCCACCTTCTCACCAACCTCAAAGGGTCCCAAAAAAATAAAGAGAAAACATCACTTGACTCCTAAGCCGTCGATGACCTAAACGAGTTAAAACTTTCAAGAACACCTAGTCACCAATTCAAAACTCTAATGGTATATACCGATGATCAGCATAAGATTTATACTAAATCTGTTCTATCAATATCTTCTATTGAATCAACTAAATCTTTGTTGTTTTCTCTTTAACCAAGATTGGTCCAACCAAGGAACTTTCACCGATCTCTAACCAACACAATGAATATTTACATGACCTACTATAAAAGGACTCAAAAAGACATATTCTGATAATTGATTAGTAACTATTGTTATAATAAAACTCAACTAGTATCAAATGGTCACCATAATATCCACTATAATCAAGGATGAAGGCACAAAACTTATCCTCAATAATATGTATAGTCCTATCTGTCTAGACATCCATCTCTGAATGGTATGACATACTCAAACAAACCCGAGATCCCTGTTCCCCATTAAGTCCTATCTTCAAGATGTAAAATGGATATCTCTATTAGACAATATAGCAGATGAAACTCTATGCCAATGAATAATATATCTCACAGAGATTTCCCATTTCCTTAACTTTGGTTGTATAACTAATGGGTATAAAGTGATCTGATTTGGTATTCTATCAATCAAAAAACATATCGCATTATTCTTTCAATGGGTATATAAAAACAGAACAACCAAATCTATAGAAATATCATCCCACTTCTAATTTAGCACTAGAATTTGATGATGCAAACCTGAAGGCTTATGATGATCGACCTTCACCTATCGACAAGTATAGCAGTGCGAAAAAGAGTCAGCAATGTCTCATCTCATACCAAGGAACCCGAATCATCACCATTTGTCATAGAACATATTTGTGGTTCCTAAGTGAACATCCCACTAGGAATTATAAAAATCCACTATCACATCTTTTCTCATAGATAAGAAAACAAAAAACTGATTCTGAAAAAATATAATTCCATCCATAGAGAACAAACACTCAGCAATAGTCTCCCAACTATAAGTATACTGTCTAATTATAAAGAATTCATCATCAAGCTATTGTTCTTTAAGAATGATATCAAGAAGGGTATAGTTCAAATTAACACTATAAAATTCAACCACACACCCTATTTCCTAAACTCTAATATGAAACTGTGTAAAAAAAGTCATCAAGTTCCTCTATTCTAATTATTTTTTCATATATTTGGTTGAGAGTTTCTTAATCAACGCATCAAAAATGAAATTCCCTTTACTTGGGGCAAAGAATATTTATAAATCAAAATACTATAAGTACTTCACCCAACGCCTCTGGCATCGATTCAAATATTTTTGAGAGAAGATATAACTCAATCTCTTATGGTTAGAATACATGGTAAACCTTTATCTGAAAAGGTAATTCTACCAAATCATAAGTGTATGCATCACAACAATAAGTTCAAGGTAAATAGTCAGATAATGATTCTCACATGTCCTAATATGTTGAGATCCATAGGCAATTATGTGATTACCCTCATAATAATATAACCCACACTCAAATGTGATGCATCATCGAAGACCACATAGCCTTGACTAACCTTTGGAAGAGTCAAAACAGACACAAAATTCCAAATACGTTTCATCTAAAAAAATTCTATCATTTCTCATTCCAAATAAACTTTACCCCCTTAAGAGTTAGCACAATCATCAGAGAGTCCAACATCAATAAATAATTTACAAACCATAAATAATATCTAGGTAAACCCAAGAATATCTGAATCTCAAAAACATTACACGATTAATCCCTTGTCATAATAGATTTCACCTTCTCCAGATCAACAAAAATACTATGTTCCAAGACAATGTTTCCCAAGAAATTCACTTCCCAAATCTAGAAATCACATTTCGATATCTTTGAATAAATTTAGTGATTTTTAAAGAATTCAATAACTACTATCAAATAACACACATGATCCTCCTCAAGATTATAATAAACTAGGATGTCATCCACAAAGGCCACCATGAACATATCAAGATTCTCATGGAAAATTTTATTCATTAAATTCATAAAGACTTCAGTAACATTGGTTATATCAAATGTCTTGAAAAGGTACTCAGAATGGTCATAACTTCTCTAGAAGGTAGTTTAATAAATGTGATATTACTTTATTCTCAAATGGTGATATCCAGATTGAAGATCAATATTTGAGAACCACTTTTCACATTCAATTGGTCAAATTGATCATAAATATGTGGAAGTAAATAATTTTTATTTATTGTAACTTGGATGAGTTTTCGATAATCAACACATATGAGAAGTGTTCCATAAAATTTATTAGAAAAGAGAACATGAGCCTCCCGAGGTGAAATAGTCAAGTGTATAAAGCCTTTCTCTAACAAATCATGCAACTAAGTTTTAAAATCTTTCATTTCAGTTTGTTTTATATGGTAAAAAATAAATAAATACAGTTTGAGTACCTAGAAATAAATAAATATAAATCTATGCCTCCATTACTATTTTCAAACCAAAAAGTTAGAAGAAAAAATGTTAAGAAACATTATGAAAACTGGAGGGATATAAACACTAAAAGATTCCCAATTTTGATTAAAAGTAAACACTACTATTACTTTCCCCAACTCTAGATAAGAAGGTCTATCTCAACTCGTCCTTAAGTCCTATTCCACCTAAACTACAGGGAACACCATATCATGCATATTAAAGGATACCCATTAAAGATAATATTAAATTAGGAATTTATTATCAATGACCCAATCCATCCTCAAAATGACATGAAATAGTTTCATAAAATCCCATGTTAAATCAAAACATGATAAATAGAACACATAATACAGAAAATAGAAACCCTAATCTCTCTTTTTTATGATTGGTGTAGTAATATCCATCACATAAGACAAAATATCCATTGGGTTTTTTAGTAGATTCACAATAAAAGATTATATAAATGAGTGAGATTCACTAGAATCAAATCAAATAGTCACTAAAGATGAATCTATAGTGATAGTACCTCTTAGAGTTACTGGGCTCATATATGGTTCCTCTCAAGACTCTTCCACTATGTGAAGAAGCTTCTTTCTAATGCCTATGGATGGAACCTATTATATCATGAAGCATCTAATTTTACTGTAGTACTTTAAGGTTATGATGAGACCATGCTACTATGTGGAGCCGAGAAGATGTAATAATTTTTTTAAAGTGTCTTGAATGACCATAGAAACCACCTATCTTAGGTTCCTTGGTGAAAACTCGTTTCAAATGCCAAGGCTTTCTACGCTAGAATAAAGTCAAAGGGCCTCTACTAGGAACCACAAGAGGTATATAAGAACCCTAGTGTTAAGATCCACTACAAATATTATCATGATTTCTCTTCCCTTTAAGGGAACTCACAATATTTCCACTGAGAGAAAAAAGGAATTCCCACCAACCCTAACTTACCAGTTAGATAAATGTCGGCCACCAACACCCTATCCACCCCATCAGTATTAAAAGAGAGTTTCAGCAAGAAAAACTAAGAATAAATATCATATTGAAGTTCCGTCTTGAACCACTGAGTTTTCATATTATCATTTGACACAAACTCTGGTGACAACTGTGCAAGAGCGACAAAGCGGTTCACATATTCCATCAAAATCATGTTAGCCAGGTTGAGTTTGAAAAACTCCACATCCTTCACCAGCACCATAAATTCTAGATAGAAATAGTGAGTAAAGAGAACATTTAATCCTTTCCAATATAAACCCATGTGTTTTTTTCAATCACCATCGAGTCCCACCATCTCCTTCTAGGTCCATATAGCTTGAAGGTGGAACATTTCACCTTGATTGACTATGGAATTTATAAGAACTCAAAAATAAGCTCTATATTTCTCATCCAATCCTTATCCTACTGAGTTTCATTAGAACCACGGAACAATGGTTGCTTCTAGAAAAGGAACTCTTGAGAAAAAATTTGGAATTCATCCATCTGAGGTTCCAAAGATGGAACATGCATGGGAATTGGTGCAGGTGACTATCCAAGATCTTGGATAATAGACAAAGTAACCTTAAATATATTCTAGACCATGGGGATATTTTTTACTATGGTTCCTCATAAGTTTCCTCTTGGATAATATTCACATGTCTTATTAAAGGCTTGATGCCACATAACATCAAAAAATAATATTTAAGACATCAAAATATCACTAAAATCAATAATTCAAACAAGAGTAATAGGGAAATTAATTCCATCAGATAGATAAAAAATATTTGTATTTCAACAATACAAATTAAAATTAGGAAAAAGACTAGAAAATATCCTCATGATATCTTTCCAAAACCACCCATGGTGACTTAAGGCACATTAGAATGATAGCTGGATATGAACTCACTCATAACTACCTACTAAGTCCTAGAATGATATTCCAAACTACATACTAACATCAAGGAAAGATTCTCAATCCCCTATGATACCACTTTTTTCACAAACCATCCGAGATACCCTAGTACCCTCATAAACAATATGATTCGACAAAGCCCTAAAGGCATTCCTGATACCCATGAGTTGGTAACTCGAACCTAGCATCATAAAATAAAAAATGGGAAATTATTTTTCCACAAAACAACATAAGAAAAATATACACATCAGTATGCTAAAAAAACTCCAAAATGATACACTATTAGAAATCAAACAATTATATCAAAAACCCAAAGAAAACATCATCAAAGTAATCAATGTATGATAAGGCAAACTAAATGTCCCAAAGTACACACCACACCAATCCGTAAGTGATTAAGAACAACCACCTCCTCAAAGAGGATCTCTCCCTTTACTCAGACTTAGCAGGAAAAAGTCTATAAATTCCTGAAGGAAAATGGTGGGTGTGATATAAAAATCCCAGTAGAGTCTCACCAAGTGTTCTATAATAATATTCTATAATAGTAAATAAAATCATGCTTTAAATTTTAATGAAAAAAGTAATGGAAGTAAATTTTCATATTTAAAACAAAACATGTTTCATTTTAGAATGATGGAAAAAATTTCAAACATTTATTAAAAAATAGTTTATATAAAATAGATAATATAAATCACTAGGTATGAGTAAATCAGTTTCATAGTAAATTTAATTTATAATAAAATAGTCACAATAAGCACCATGGTCATCTTCCCTATAGTAAAATAGTTTCTTGTTATAGGATACTCACACTCTCATATCAGTGATCATAGAATATGTGCACACATGTCCTTTAGGATCAGGATGAATAGGTCTCATCAAAATTCCATCAGGAATATGATCTTCCTAACTAGATTTTTATTAGAGTTTTTATCATCAATTCATTATTAGTGAATTACCATTCTAGCACACCTGTACCAAATAAACCCCTAAATACCCATTCTATAATGTACTCAATAAACTAATCAATTGAAAAAGGTATACTCATTTCATTTCAAATCAGTCATCAATCATGATTTAGTTTACCACTTTTCATTTTCAAATTAAAATTAACATTAAAAACCAAAACATGGGTTTTTCATCAATTCATTCATTTTTCAAATTAAACCATTAATTGGGTTTTATCAATTAAATTTAATCCATCTTCTAAAATCAATCCTTAAATAATTTCATAATTTCCATCAATTTAAAAACATTTCCCAAATTCCAATTCTGTTGGAATTGGGTGTTTTATAAAAATCAATACCATATGAATTTCAATCCCAATTATCATCTAATTGGTTTTTCAAAAATCAATTGAATTAAATTTAAATCAAATAAATAAATTCAAGGATTTAATTATATGGAAAATATCAAATGGATCCACATACCTTTAATCATAGAAAGAAACTCTCAAAAAAAGACTCATTAATGGAAAAAAGGAACATATAATCTAAGAACACAACAAAGAATCAAGATTCATAAACATAGAGTTTATATTCATCAATCCCTAGAAAATATATCAAACAACAAGGAGATTAAAGAGAGATATGGGAGAGACTGGAATACTACCTTCCTAGAGAGATACACCATAACCAACATGATGATTAGTCACCGAACAGATGATCCAAAGGGATTGAGTATCTTTTAAATTACCTATGGAGATATTCTAAGTTGAGAGAAAGGAATACTATAAGAATTAAATGATAATTTAAGCTGAACCACTTGGTTAAAAATAATATTCAAGACTTTACATGACCTGCACCTCAATTACATGTTGTGTAATCTTTGAGTCCCATATATGCCATAAAACCCATCACATTTTATTTAAAATATGATTTTTAATATTTACATGGTGTGTAAGATTTACATATGATGTAACTTTTCATGATGTGTACCCATTTCATGAAATCTTCTAGAATATGATTATAAGTCATGTAATCTCATTACACAGTGTGTAAATCCCCAAAAAACTACAAAAATGTCAATTTTTATGCTGAAAATTCCAATAAATCCTTAAATTCCCCATTATAGGTATCCTCCCAATTCCTTATCGTCATTACTCAACCAAAAAAAAAGGAAAACCAAAACAAAGGTTAAAAAATACCAATAATAACGGTAATGGGGAATTATATAACCCATATCAAACACTATTATTGTCCAATTTGGCTTCACATTCTATGTAACATATGTTCTCCCTTTTAATTAAAGTGTTATATGTTTCTAAGTTCCCTTTTATTCAATTATAAAAGTAACCCACATCCCTCCACCTATATACACAAATAAATACCCTTAGTTTCATTAAAAACCCCTAATCTCTTCTCAACTCTCATCCCACATCCTAGGACCTGTAGTCATGTGAAAATACCATGCTAAGTTACAATAATGGGTTGACCAAAAGAGAACATCCAAAGTGAGAGGTAATATTTTACTCCATGAAATCTTAATTGTTTTTTATTTTTCTACCACTAGAAACCTATTATATCCATCGTATTATGATAAATATAGTATTATTAATATTCTGATAAGTTTTTATACTAATGTATCATCCATTATGTTATTAAATATCTTTTTTAAATTGAATATTTCTTCTTCTATATGTGCATACCACTACCTCCAAGTGATGATGTTTATCCTCTATTTTCCATACCAACTAACATGGTTTGTATAAAACATGTATGTAATTTATAAAAAGGTTATTTACTAAACCATTACCATTATTCAATGATAATACATGATATTTCATTTGTTATATTAAAATAAACTATAATACTATATGTAATGGCTAAAAAACAAATATCAATGTCCCTTTTTAAATTTGATTCCATTCATGGAAAACATATTTACCCATATAAATATGTGATAATGGAATAATAAAATACATAATTTTTTTTTAAATTATGTATATTATGAATCTATTTTAAAATAATTATATTTTGGTTAACATACCATTAATGATTCGGATAAATCGACTGAAGAACATCTTTTTACCGACATAAGAGGAAACCATGCAAAATATTTATGAAACATGACGATAAATAGACCTTATATAAATATATATATATATATATATGGATAAGGTTATTTGGAATGATTTTAATAAACATAATTTGGTAATACAACAAGTTAAATGAATTTTTATAGCACTTTTATATAAGAGGAAAGGGTTTCTATCACAACCACCATTCATTGAGGAATGATTTGATTTTATGCACCAATCATAATTTTATGGTGTAACTATTATACAGGTGATTTTTAATATTATAAAATTATATTTAAATATGTAATTTCACTTCAATTCATGATATTACTTAATTTGGGATTTGATCAAGCTCTTCCATAGAATGTAATGATCTTTTATTACTTAATTTTCATTCTTAAGTTATAATATTTTTCCTTGAGTTTCACCCTTCATTTAAATATAAATACCATATTTATATCTAGGGAGATCACTTATGATTTAAATATTCATTATTCATGAATTATAATCCTTCTTTAAAATTAAATAATGTTATAAATAATTCCCGTCCTCTTAAACCACAGTTTCTCCTCCTTGTCCATAATTTCACTTCCTGATAATGTTATCCTTTTTATTGGAATAAAATTAAGTGTTATCTCATGTGAACTTCATATAGACACTATTTTATTTAAAAATGTTCTTTTATTATAATTTACATGATGTTGGATACCAAAAATGTTATTTCCAAACATAAATAGGGATCCTTTGTACCACCTTCATGAATTGCTAGTTACTCATTCTATTTCATTTTATTTAATAATTGAAATATTATTATTATGAACCTCTTATATTTATGTACATATGTTCTTTAAATATATAACTATTTAAATATATATTTCTTTTATTTCTTTATATATCCATTTATTTCACTACCAAATTTCCATTTTTAAGTAAACCCACTTTATAGAAACTTTCATATTTCTTGTATCACATTGAGCATAAAACCCATAAAATATTTTTAAACCAATAATAGATTTTAAAAATCATAATTATCTTATTGGAAAAAATAAAGGTTTAGTATTGGTTTTATAGAAAAATAAGGGCATCCCCTATTTAAGAATATATTTTACTCGTTTCTTAGATCTTCACCCAGGTGGTAATTTTTGTTATTTTTTTCTCCACGATATTTCTCATGAATTATATATATAGGAATTAAATTATGAAGAAATATATTAAATTTTTAAATATTAACATTGAAATTATTTAATAATTTCTTTTCTTGAGAATCATTATGATTTACCCTTCAGTTATGCATTGAATCATATTTGTGAAACCCACATCCTTATCATGTGTTTGTTCATGTTAATCATTTATATATAGTTTATTTTACTCATGAGACATGAATGTTTATGATTTTAAATTATATGATAGGTGGGAACATAATTATATATCCAGCCAATGAAATGGGTAATGCTTTATATCTCATGATATTTTATGTAAGGGGTTAGAGAGTGAACATAATCCACCATGGGATGTTATGTAAGGGATTAGGGAGTAGACTTGACCCACTAGGGGAATTTGTACAATTTATGATGATGGTGTTGGGTGTGACCCATGTCTTATGATATGATATCATATTTTATGTTATATTTCAAGATGTATGTGATTTTACAAAAATTATTTCCTTATTCGTTGTCTCCATGCTTATTATGATCCTCTTTATGATATCATTTTATGAATCGTGACACTCATGTAATACTTTACTACCATGTTTAATCCCTTACTAGAATTTATATCTCACTATTTTCTTTATGTATTTTCTAATAGATAATCTATTAGGTTTTAGAAGATATATGGTAGTTAGGAGAAATATGTTGTGTTTTATATAAATATGATATTTTTATGTTTAATATGTTGTATTTTCATGTCTAATTTTCTGATGAAAGTAGACCCCATGATCTAGCCTCATATTTGCTGGAAATCTATGTGAATAATTATGAAATAAAATGTTTTTAAGGCTTTAGTTTCTACAAAACTTCTCTTTTAACTTTGGTTACTAGTGTCCTCTAAATAACATGGTTACTGTGGATATAGATGATCGAATACTCCTACTACCCCACTTTATCTTCTAAAACATAGTATTGTGTGTGGGTATGTTATAGGTATGATGAATCATAGTTATAAGACGTGTAATAACATGGAAAAGGATGGATCTTAGTTATGAAATATATTTACTTATAATATATGGAATTTTAAGGATATATGGAATAAATATATCCAGGATGTAATGGATTATAGTCAGTACATGGGATTTTATACATGGGAAAAAATGGATTATTGTTAAGTTTATAATTAGAAGGTTTTTAGTGGCTCAAAGTTCTATTATGTAATTACATAGATGTGATAGTGATAAGGTTATGATGTGTTTTTATTGCTTTGATTATGTGAATATAGAATTGGTGAGTTTATGAAAATGTGTGGTATGACTTATAGAGGGGATGAGAGTTATAGGGAAAGTGACATTGTTATTTAGGGTGATTAATATAGTTGGAATATGGATGTGGTGTGCATTTATTTAAATATATGATTCAAATGGTATGCCATGTTATTATATGTAATAATTTTTAGTGGGTATTGATGATGTTTTAAATTTATATAACCTAATTTATGTAATGAGTTGGTTCCACTATTTATTCACTGATGCTTTAATGTAAATTCTCCACATTTTCATGATAGGTTAGGAATATACATTTATAGTCACCCACCCACACACATATATATATATATATGTATGTATATATTCAGATTTGTATGAGTATGTTGGTGATCGTTATATATTTTACAAGCCCATGGTGGTTTCCTAAGGATGATGGTGATTGTGAGCTAAGACAATAGGTGTTGTTCCTATTTTTTAATATTTTTTTATTATATTTATGAAATTAAATTTATTAGGGTTTATTTTTTTTTATTTTTTTTATGGAATATAGTGGTTGATTAATTATATTTTCTTATAACTTATGAGGGTAATGTTTCCCATATTTGTGTGTTTTATACCATTTATCATACCATATTATAGGTAGGAATTGAGGGTAATTCACATTTTAATTTCCATCCTAGTAGTTGTGCCATTTGGGGTTGGTAATTATAGTGATTCAAGTGAAAGTAGTGGGAGACTCGTTGAATGATTGATGTGAATTTGGGACAATAGTTCCCTTAATGTGGAAATTATAATCATAAAGTATGATAATAATTTTGGGATAATGGGTAGTAGGAAAAAGATGAATTTATAGCTAATGTAGAAATTTATAGATGAACGAATTTTGGTAAATCCCATGGATGAAAAAAATAATTTGGTGAGTTTTTAGTATCCAATTTTATTTAATAGGAATTTTTTGTGTTGGATAACACATAATACATGGGTAATATAAATAATTGAAAAATTTATAGGTACAAGAAACTAAATTTTATAGAAAATAACATACTATCATTGTATAATTGGTAATAGACCACCAGATGTCTGGTGGTAAAAAAAAAGGAGAGTCCCACTAGAAAAGTAGTGGAAAGATATCATGATAATTATATCCTATTGAACTTTTGGTGGGGGTCTAGTAGGTGTTTTGATGAGTTTCAGAACTCACACTTAAAATGGTAGAAGATTTTAAAATTTTAAGTGTTTTTATATATTCATTTATGGGGTTCCTCATTATTTATATGAAAATAAAACTTAGTATTCCCCTCATTGTTTTCCCTTTACCCCCATGATCTTCATTGGTCTGGTTGATCGTGGATTCTTTTTTTCATTAAGTCATCATGTTCTTTCCCTGCTTCTAAACCATTCAACCAATTTATATTTTTTATTTCAATTTTTATAATATATGATTTATGGATTTTTATGGTTAATCCATCAAATCTAGATGGATACACATTATTGTTATTTCGAATCTATATATATATATCATAGAAGAGTCTCAAGAGGAATGTTTTCTCACTATCTGAATCCATTTCATCCACGGAAGAATGCTTAGTTTTTTTATTTAAGTTTTTATAAAAATTTATATTAATTTTATTTTTGATTTTACATTTTAAATTAGTGATTTTTTCTATAATTTGCTTGGTTGTTCATTGAGATTAGAGTGCATAACATTTAGTATTTTTTTGACAACATAATATAACTTTTATGTTTTACATCAGTTTAGTCTATTAATATAAATTTATTTAAATGGTATCAGGATTGATATGTTTGGTTTCCATGATGAGTAAGGTTCTCATTGTAGTTTATGGTGGCCAATAGAACCATGGACTATTAATTGGATAGGAAATAAACATTTAAGGCCTTAATTATTTTGTAATCTTGATTATCTAGATTATAAATAATTTTATTATTGTTTTTATACACATATTCTATTTATGTTATAGTTAATATGATTATATGAAATTGGATGAAATCCCTAAATCAACGTGGTATGTTCACATTGACCAAATTGTACCTAAATTGTTATATATCTTGATAAATTTTTATTTTGGTGTTAGACAATATTATGAGGCGTATGATGGTGTGAGTTGATTTATTTTTTGGTTTTATAAAAATTAAATGATCAACCTATTAAATTATATTTAAAATGAATTATTATTATTATTATTTTTCAATGGTATATTGGTTTTCAATATATTATTCTAAAATGGTATTTATAAAAAAATAGATGAATTTTCTAATATGGTCCATTGGGTTATAGCTAACTCATTAGGTGAGTGAGATAATATGTGATTCCATTTACAAAACATTTTAAATGATGGGGTTGAATAATATTTTAAATTATAGAGATCCTATTTTTGGAAACCATTTGTTCTTATTGATGTTTCTAGATAAATTATCATTTTTAAAGGATGCTTGGTAATGTGAAATTTTTTCATTGAAGGATACCTTTTGAAATATCATTTTTTCATTATGATGAATTATAACATAATTTACATATGTAGAATGTTCACTGATGATATATCCTTTTAGATAACTCTAAGATGTCTATTATGTTCTTCAATGTTGGTATCTTCTTGAGAGATTGGTAGGAAACCCTTAGAAATAGTGCAAGAGTTAATGATTATATGTAAGATTATTTTTTTAGAGTAATTCATGGGGTTTATTGGGAACATGATTAAATAAAACTTGTCTTTTTTTTATTAGGATAAAATATAACCCTTGGGATAGTGTGAGATTGAAGAAACCCAATCATGCACTACTAGGTCTAGTGCTAAAGTGCATATGCTTGATATACTAGATTTGGTACCAACTAAGACAACCCAAAAAAATTTACATAATTTTAAATATCATCTTAGTAATTAAATAGTACCTCTCAAAAAAATCACACCCAATAATGTAATGTTATAGTGACCCAACATTTTCTTATATGACTATCACATCATTTTTAAGATAAAAAATATAATAGTGATACATTATTGGATCAAAAGAATTAATATCATGGAAAATTAGGGATCATAAATCAGTTGTACAAAATTTAAAAAATTTATTAATTATTTCATTTTTACCCTTATAATATCTCTCACATTCGTCTTATTACATGTAATCACCTGAGGATATACATTAATGAAAGTGATGATCTAAATGCCCTATAAGGGAGGGGTAATATGGGACACAAATCAATAGTATGTGGGTGAGAATAATGAACATAATCATATCATAATCATAGAACCATAATCATAATCATGAGGGAAAAATTTGATAATGGGTTGGAATGTGTGATATGCATAACAAATAAAAATCATAACATAGTGGGAAAATACCATTAATATTTGTGAAAAAACTTGCATTATGTTCATGCATAACATATGTTTAGAAATCATGAAATCATAATTTTGAACAAAGCTAACATTATGTTCATAGATAATACAAATAATATAAAGATATATATCACACTACCCAATTTATTAGATGGATATATAATTCCAGGATCACCTATGAAATCATAAAATGCATATAGTCATGCATGTCACATGGCGTATGATCATATATCAATAATAGTCATAAAACCATGGAAAACAATGGGTTTCATAAATCATACATTCATTAATAAACATTGGGGGTTCCAAAATAAATAATTGAAAACCAATTTTTTCATAAAACATAATCAATCTTTAGTTGAGAATGAATAAATCAATAGGAATCAAAGAGATGTTTTTGTAAAGAAACATATTTTTGTTAAATCATCATATTTGTATTTGAAATAAGTTTTGAAAGGTGAAAACCTGTATGTAAAAATAAAAAGAAGTTAAATAATACTTAATGTAATTTTTAATGACATTATAGGAATATCAATAATAAAAACAATGTGAAATAGGAGATAACCCAAAGAAAGAGTTGGGTTCGAGAATCCCCTTCCCCTAAATCCTTCTTTATTTCATCGCTTCTGTAACGTCTCGGTTCCGGGCGCCACTCAACGGGTGCCCCGAACCCGGTTCGCCACGTGACCTCAAGCGCATTTCCCCAAACGCCAGAGGGTGCCAACTAGCAGTGAGGGCCCATGTCTGATAGTGGGGAAACTATACCCTCATTTGTCAAAGTGTAGCATAGCGGAAAGAATAAAAAATAAAACAATAGTGGAAGAAAATAACCATACATAACTGAATGAACAACTACAGTAGATATAACCAACCAATATATAAATAATGATGCAACATTACTCAATTATATGAAAACAACCAGAACATGTTACACAATCAATATAATACAACTGAAGTACAAGTACTGAAAATAAAAACAGAACAGCCCGCGACATCACGAGCCAATGGTCAGTCCCATGCTCTCCTACACCCTAGTAGTAATAAAGTACCTGTATAGGGACTCTTGCCCCAATCTACACCTGCGGAAACATAATCTGTTTGGGCCAAAATGCATGAACCAAATAGGGTGTGAGAAATAAATCCCAGTAGGCACCCACCAAAGGACTGTGCCCAACTATGTGAAAGCATGAAACAACAGTGTGCAACATTAAAATGCAATAAAGTAAGCAGTACTGAAAAGTAACTAACTTAACCAGTTATATTTCCATTTTAATATCCATTTAATCATTTAATTTAAAATATCACCACAATGCATATTATAAGTAAACAGCTAATGTACTCAGACATGTAAACCCCTAATCTCAGGTAAAGAGAATCCAAACACAAGAATCTTCCCACAGGAATACAGATATTGCCCATGGGCATAAGAAGTGTCGCCCACAGGCACATAATCAACTGCCCATAGGCACAGAAGAAGTTTCCCACATGCTAAATAGTACGGTGCCCATAGGCTAATCACAACACTACCCTCAGCCTAATAGGTAATCAGGCCATTCCCAACTTGTAACAAGTAGTAGAAAAGAAATTCCTCTCAAGGAAATTCTACAATCATCACTTTAAAGGCATACCCTCAGGTATCCTAGCCAAACAGCTAAACAGAGGAACGCACCCCCGGGGTGGTCCTGGATCCAAGAAACGATCCCAACAACAGTTTATTACTAAAATTAATTACCTATTCAATTATAGGTATTTAAAATAGCCATGGACTCAGCCACACGACACCCCAAATATGGGTTTATAGCTCAGAAACACACAAAACACACTACAGTTGGAAAATAAACACCAATCCACCTACCTTATATGCCCCGGATCAGTATACTCGAACAACGTTCCACAAATCATCCTAGAATGAGGTAGATATGAGGTGAAAGAAAACTATCTTAAAATAAAATAACTTCCTTACGAAAAATAATTGGTAAGAACTACTCCAGGATAATAGAGAGATTACTCGTGCAGTTCCAATGAGATTGACGGAGGCAGAATCGGATGCCTGGTTCGCGATCGAAGGATCCTACAAGATTTGGTCGTACCCTCCCGAGCTCCCATCCGGTTCTAAGCCTTCCCTGTGAACAGGGGAGGCTACTGTCCATTTTAAGCGAAAAAAACAAAGTACATGGTGTTTATTTCCAAGTACATGGCGTGTACTTTCCATTTTTTAACTGTTCCTCTGGCGGTTTCCCGCTAGCGTGGCACTGTTCATCTATCGACATGACTACACGGTGTGTCTTCTTGGGTACACGGCGTGTTCTGTCACACAGCTGACCACCACCTTACTATTCACCTACCGACTAACTACACGGCGTGTAAAGGCCCCACTACACAGCGTGTAGTCGGTTTCTACACCCTTCATCACCGACATGACCACACGCCCCGTGTACTCATCCCACATGGCCAAAAGTACACGGCGTGTGGAAAAGTACATGGCATGTAATTCCAAAATTTAGAATTTTCCCCATTTTCCTTACTTTCTCAAAAACACTTAAGGAAAAGGGAAAAGAAGAAACCCGTACCTCAAAAATAAGAACCAGGTTCTTACAAACTCCCCCCCTTAAAGCAATTTGTCCCTGAATTTCCCTTCCAAGGGTGGTGAAGATATAGACATGAAAAAATCTGGCCACTGAGTACGTGCATTGGTCTCCCACTCCCAGGTTTCGTCCTACACTCAGCCATGCTGCCATAACACCCGTACAAGAGGAACTGACCAGCCTCAGAGAACCTTTGTGCTCCTGTCAACGATACGAATTGGATGCTCCTCAAAGGACGAATCTATCTGAAGCTTAACCTCCTCGGGCTGAAAAATGTGAGACAGGTCTGAATGATAGAGGCGCAACTGAGATACATGTAAGATGTTGTGCATGGCCCAGTACCTCTGTGGTAACCGCAGCCGATAGGCAATCGGCCCGACTCTCTCCAGAATCTCAAATGGCCCCACATACCTCAGTGAAGGTTTACCCTATCTCTTGATCCGCCTATGTCCCAACCTCGGCGAAACACACAAGAAGACCTGATCCCCGACCATGAACTCCAAGGGTTATCTGCGGTGATCAGCATAAGACTTCTGACAAGACTGCGCGGTATCCATCTGCTTCTAAATCAACTGGACCTTCTCAGAAGTGTCCTACATGAGACGTGGTCCCAGTAAAGCTACTTCACCTATCTCTAACCAGCACAATAGTGATTGACATGTCCTACCATATAAAGCCTCATAAGGTTCCATCTCAATAGTTTCCTAGAAACTGTTATTATAGGGAAACTCGACTAGGGGTATGTGCTTCTCCCATGTGCCCCCAAAGTCCAGGATGTATGCACGCAACATGTCCTCAAGCACCTGTATCGTATGCTTTGACTGGACATCCATCTGAGGGTGGTAGGCTGTGCTTAGAAGCACCTATGTACCCAGTGCCCTCTGAAAACTCTTCCAGAAACGAGACATAAAACGAGCATCCCTATCTGAAATGATAAAATGAGGGACCCCATGAAGACGTATGATCTCTCGGATATACAACTTCCCGAGATCGCCAACACCGAAGGTCTCCTTGATCGGCAAAAAGTGAGCTACCTTCATGAGTATGTCCACAAAAACCCACACAATATCATTTCCTCGAGGTGACCTTGGAAACCCAGTCACAAAGTCCATCGCGACATCATCCCATTTCCACTCCGGGATGGGTAACTGCTGTAACAGTCCAGCTGGTCTCTGATGCTCTGACTTCACTTGCTGATAGGTGGAACACCTCGTAAAAAAAATAGCTACATCTCTTTTCATACCCATCCACCAGTACTGACGTATCAAGTCACGGTACATCTTGGTAACCCTAGGATGAACTGCCCAAGCTGAAGCATGAAAATCCTACATCAACTCCTCGTGTATATCCCATGGAACCCACACTCGTCCATGGAAACGCAGTACCTCATCATCGCCTATCTTCCATCCAGGAGAAGGGTCCTCACTTACCACCGACTCCCGTAGAACTAGGCCTTATGAATATGATAGCTGTATCATCCTCACTCTATATAGGAGGGTACAAGTCAAACCCAAAGAAGAAAGATAGGTTTTCCCCTAATTGTCTTTCAACTCCAGATGCATCTCAGAGAACAAATCCATAAGCTGCCACTCACCACTGGCCTCCTGCACTGCCTGTATTTGAGTCTTCCTGCTTAGTGCATCAGCTACTGCATTACCTTTACCAGGTGTATAGGCAAGCTCAATATCGAAGGACTGTAGGTATTCAACCCACCTCATCTGCCTCAAATTCAAGTCACACTGAGTAAAAATATACTTGAGACTTTTGTGGTCGATGAAAACCACAAAATGTTCTCCCAAGAGATAATGTATCCAAAAGCGTAATGCATGAACAACTACAGCCAACTCGAGATCATGCGTCAGGTAATTACTCTCATGTGGCCTCAACTTCCGAGACCCGTACGCAACAACTCGATCACCCTGCATCAACACTGCTCCTATCCCAATACCTGATGCATCACAGTAAACTGTATAGCTCTTCCCCTGCTCTAGGAGTATCAGGACTGGTGCTGACGTCAACCTTCCTTTCAGGTCCTGAAAGGCTGTCTCACAAGCTTCCGACCAAATGAACTTCACACCCTTCTTAGTCAAACCCATAAATGGTGCTGCTAAGCGGGGGAAGTCTTGTATGAAGCATCTGTAGTAACCATCCAGCCCTAAGAAACTCCATATCTCAAACACATTCTTAAGCTGCTCCCAGGAAACTACTTCTCTCACCTTCTCTGGGTCTACTGCAACTCTTGTCTCCAAGATGATATGACCCAGGAAGTGAATTTGGTCCATCCAAAAGTGTCACTTTGAGAGATTAACATATAGATGATGCTCTCTCAGTGTACTAAATACGATCTCAAGATGGGTGGCATGGTCGTGTCGAGTGTGAGAGTACACCAAGATGTCGTCCATGAATACTACCATGAAAGAATCCAGATAAGGATGGAACATGCGATTAATTAGATCCATGAAAACTATTGTCACTTTTGTGAGTCTGAACGGCATAACCAAGTACTCGTACAGACCATATCTGCTCTGAAAATCTGTAAGCAGTATATCCGATGGTCTCACGCACAACTGATGATATCCAAATCTCAAGTCAATCTTCGAGAACACTCGTGCTCCCCGGAGTTGATCAAAAAGACCATCAATCCTCGAAAAGGGATATCAGTTCTTGACCGTCAACTGGTTCAACTTACGATAATACACACAGAGTTTGAGGGTACCGTCCGCCTTCTTCGCAAAGAGGACCGGCGAACCCCAAGGAGAAGTAATGGGTCGGATAAAAACCTTTGCCTGTAACTCCTCTAACTACATTTTGAGCTTCTAAAACTCTGGTGTGGGCATCCTATAAGGACAAATGGACACCGGTGCTGCCCCTGACATAAGATCAATAGAGAAATCCACCCCTCTCTCTGGAGGTAGACCTGAAAAGTCGTCCGAGAAGACATCCCTGAAATGATCAACCACTGGAGGGAAATATGTCTAACAAGTCCCCTAATCATCTAGATATAAACTCGCAATCTGGGATGTGACTCCACCTCACCCATGATGCTCTGGTCCAGCTCAACTCGCTTGAACATCCCATTCACCTTTGTATAGAAACTCTCTGCCCTCTGGTGACGTGAAACACACCTTGCAACGATAGAAGTGTACAAAGGCTCGAAAGGGAACCAAGCAGTCCATCATAAGAATGACATCATAAACTGTCATCTCTAAGACATAGAGGTCCCAAAGAAAGTTACATCCACCAACCTCAAGGGGGAACTCCTTGCACTGACACACATCAGCCGTTCTAGTTCCCAATGGAGTGTCTAGCGTCATGATATCAGAAGAAGAAGAAACACAGAGCCCAAGGCTCTCCACAACGGGTACAGATTTGAAATTATGTGTAACACCCGTATCTAAAAGTAATGAAGATAAGAGAAAAGATACTAGAATAGTACCTATGACTGTAGCAGGTCCTGGATCCTTCTCGTGCTGGGTCTGTTGTACTGCATATGCCTACCCAGTGCCGCGACCCTGTGACACAGCCTGGCTACTCTGAGCTGTCCCGCCCTGCTGCCTCTAAGATCCTAGTGTCTATCTACCATGGCCACGACCACCATCTCTGCCTGCACGCCCTGACGTATTCCAGTTCCCTGACTGGTAAGAATTTTTTGGTCCTTCTCCCGCACGCAGAGTCCGCACAGAACCCCTCTCACTATCCATTGATGGAAACACCCTACAAAAGCGCTGAAGATGACCTATCCTGCCGCAAGATCAGCACTCCACTGGGTCTTGTGGACATTGCGGTCTCTTTTTAACCTCTTTAACACACTGGTAGCACATGACTTGGCCACCTGAAGCATTATTCTGACTGGTACTACCACCCTGAGATAAGTCCATCTGCCTCTTCCTCTTTCCAGTATAAATAGTACCAGTAACTGGTGCTGAACCGCCCTGGACCACACCACTAGATTCCCACAGGTTCCTCTCTGTAATCAGCACCTTGTTCACAATAGCGTGCACTGAAGGCAACCTGAAAACATTCACCAGTGCTCAGATGTCATAACAAATACCATCCTCAAAACTTATGGCTCTCAACATATCATCACCCACCAGTATGGGTGCAAAGCGCTGAAGCTTGGCGAAACGAGCAGAATAGTCCATCACCGACATAGCACCCTACTGTAGATTCATGAACTCTCGATCTCTATATACCCTCAGCGTCTCTGGGAAAAATAATTCATAGAAGACTTCCTGAAAATATTCCCACTCCATGTCTCTGTGATTCTCTGACTGGGTGGTAACATCCCACCACCTCTTGTAGTAATCACGCAACATATAAGTCGCGAGCTTGACCCTCCACCCTAGAGGTGTCTCAAGATGCTCGAAAATAGTCTGCATAGACCCCTCCAAGACTCCATATCCTGTGGTCTTCTATCCCCTGAAAACATAGGCGGATGCTGCTGCTAGAAGATATGAGTCACCTCAGCCATAGATGTGGCAGCCGGCGGTGCTCCTTGAAAGGTATGCATGAACCGCATAAAGTCCTCACGGAACTGTGCCTCCATGCCTGTGTCCGGTATAACGGCTGGCTCCAAATCTGGCACTACTAGAGGATCCACTGGTAGCCCATGGCCCACCATCTCTGGAGTATACTCGTTGGCACTCTCCTGGCGAACAATGCACGGTCGTCTCAGCGGCATGACACTACAAGGTCAAGCACACACCTTTAGATCAAGATTTATCAAAGACTGAAAGCGAAGGGACCAAAAAGGAAACAGGTGTAAGAAGGCATTCAAGATTTTCTAAACAAGACTACACGACGTGTATACTGACTACACGGCGTGTACTTGACTTATCTTCCCCTACTCGGGTCCTTTTACACGAATAAGCTACACAACTCCCGTTGAACAAAACTACACGGCGTGTATTATAATCTACATGGCGTGTACGGTGAAATTTTCCAACTACCCATGTCGTTTGTGACACGGCCGACTACTCGACTTGACACTACAAGACATGTTACACCTGCACACGGCGTGTACACAACTCCGTCTTACAGCCACACCGCTAAGTCCACACGGTCAGGTCTACACGGTCTGGTCCATAGACAAAACTACATAGCGTGTCCCATAGGCACACGACGTATACTGGACGAGCTCTGCCGACCCGTATTGTTAGTTACACGGCCAGATACAAGGCTCAAAACTTCACGGCGTGTTCTATACACACACGGCATGTATGCGGAAGGATTCCACTGACCCGTGTTGTTCGTTACACGGCCGGATCCCTGTTCATACTACACGACGTGTTCCATTTTGGACACGGCGTGTATGTCTTAAGGTTTCTCCGTCCGTGTTGTTAGTTACACGGGCGGACTCCGGGTCAACACTACACGGCGTGTACATCCGGTACACGGTGTGTTTGCCCCAAGCATTTCCCCTTTCCCGTGTCCCTGTCCACACGGTCTATGACACGGGAAGAGACTACATGGCGTGTACTTAGGGTACACAACGTGTACTTAAATTTTTTTCTCTTATTCCTGAATAGAAGAACATACATGACATGTTCAAAGAACCACACGATGTGTATACTGGGTTTTCCGGGAAGTATGCCTTAGAAAATCCCCAGGAACCCAGAAAACACTGAAAAACAACACCTAAGTGCCAAATTACGATCTGTGAGGGCCCATACTCCCTGCGAATCAAAGTTTGGCATCTTATCTGTGTTATACTAAAATAAAAAGTAAATGATCCACCAAATTCCGGTCAATGAGGGCCCATACTCCCCAAAGACCAAAGTTTGGTGTTCATTCTATAAACAGGCTCAAATAAAATTATCCTATCACATAACAGGTATTTATCAAAGCAGCTATCACAACAACATTCTTTTCTAGCACAAAAACTATCATAACAACATGAAAATTTATAATGCACCTACATGGCATGGAACTATACATGGAATGTGATTTCTAGCATCTGCCTATATGATGAATGAGATGGCATAACCTCATCTCATCGGGTTGTAACTAAATAGAACCCATAGATAAATATAACAGCACAATCACAAGTGCGTCACCCAACGGTGAAATCAAGTCAACTGCACAACTTGCAAAATCAGAAGAATTGAAAAAATACAAGGTAGAATGGATTTTCCCAATACACGGGTTAGCTACACCTAGGCACAACTTATTACCAACTACCGTTTCCGTCCTATCCCTAACTAAGGCTCCAAATAGTAAGTCAAAGAATAGAATTCCTCTGATACCACTTTGTAACGTCCTGGTTTCAGGAGTCACTCAACGGGTGCCCCGGACCTGGTTCACCATGTAACCTCAAGCGCATTTCCCCAATCGCCAGAGGCTGACGACTAGCAACGAGGGCCCAGGTCTGATAGTGGGGAAACTATGCCCTCATTTTTTAAAGTATAGCGTAGTAGAAAGAATAAAACATACAACAATAGCGGAAGAAAATAACCATACATAACTGAATGAACAACTGCAGTAGATATAACCAACCAGTATATAAATAACGATGCAACATGCCTCAATTCTATGAAAAAAGCCAGAACATGTTACATAATCAATATAATACAACTGAAGTACAAGCACAGAAAAGAAAAATAGAACAACCCGCGACATCACGAGCCAATGCTCGGTCCCATGCTCTCCTACACCCCATCAGCAATCAAGTAACTGTATAGGGACTCTTTCCCCTATCTACACCTGCGGAAACGTAATCTATTTGGGCCGAAATGCATGACCCAAATAGGGTGTGAGAAATAAATCCCAGCAGGCACCCAACAAAGGCCTGTGCCCAACTATGTGAAAGCCTGCAACAACAGTGTGCAATAGTAAAATGCAATAAAGTAATCAGCACTTAAAAGTAACTAACTTAACCAGTTATATTTCTATTTTAATATCCATTTAATCATTTAATTTAAAATATCACCACAGTGCATATTCTAAGTAAACATCCAATGTACTCAGACACATAAACCCCTAACCTCAGGTAAAGAGAATCCAAACACAAGAATCTACCCACAAGCATATGAATATTTCCCACGGGCGTAAGAAGTGTCGCCCACAGACACAGAATCAACTGCCCACAGGCACAGAAGAAGTTGCCCAGAGGCTAAATAGTACAGTGCCCACAGACTAATCACAACACTTCCCTTAGGATAAACAGATAACTGGGCCATTCCCAATATGTAACAAGAAGTAGACAAGCAATTACTCTCAAGGAAATTCTACAATCATCACTTTAAAGGCATACCCTCGGGTATCCTGGAAAAATGGCTAAACAGAGGAATGCACCCTCGGGGTTGTCCTAGATCCAAGAAATGATCCCAAAAGTAGTTTATTACTACAATTAATGACCTATTCAATTCTATGTATTTAAAATAGCCATGGACTCAGCCACACGACACCCCAAATATGGGTTTGTAGATCAGAAACCAAAAAAATGCACGACAGTTTGAAAATAAACACCAAGCCACCTACCTTATATGCCCCTGATTAGTATACTCGAACGACGTTCCACGAATCGTCCTAGAACGAGGTAGATATGAGGTGAAAGAAAAATATCTTAAACATAAATAAATTCCTTACGGAAAATAATTGGTAAGAACTACTCCAGGATAAGGGATAGCTTACCCATGCGGTTCCAATAAGATCGATGGAGGTGGAATCAGATTCCCGGTTCGCGATCGACGGATCCTTGAAGATTCGGCCATCCCCTCCTGAGGTCTCGTCCGGTTATAAGCCTTCCCTGTGAACAGGGGAGGCTACTGCCCATTTTAAGTGAAAAAAACAAAGTACACAGCGTGTATTTCCAAGTACACGGCGTTTACTTCCCATTTTTAACTGTTCCTATGACGGTTTCTGGCCAGCGTGGCACTGTTCATCTGCCGACATGACTACACGGTGTGTCTTCTTGGGTACACGGTGTGTTCTGTCGCACAACTAGCCACCACCTTACTATTCGCCTGCCGACTGACTAAACATCGTGTAAAGGCCCCACTACACAACATGTAGTCGGTTTCTACACCCTTCATCACCGACATGGCCACACGCCCTGTGTACTCATCCCACACGGCCAAAAGTACACAGCGTGTGGAAAAGTACATGACATGTACTTCCAAAATTTAGTATTTTCCCCCATTTTCCTTACTTTATCAAAAACACTTAAAGAAAAGGGAAAAGAAGAAACCCGTACCTCAAAAATAAGAACCAGGTTCTTATAGCTTCTCTACCTCATGAATATGATTTTTTTTATTAAAACATGGAACCAAAATTTATTTCTATTTTTTTTTCACTATTTATAAATTATAATAATTGGAGTATATTTATTTTTTAAAATCTTTAATAGTGAAATGTTTGGATATCACATTTTCTATAAAATATTATATTTTTATTTAATTTTTCCATCTCTTTCATGTAAATTTTTACATAAGTAAAATTAATTCCAAAATAATAAAATACATATATTTATACAATTATATTTCATAAATTGATTATTATAAAAATTTATTGGTTTTTTGATAACAAAATAATTGGCAACATCCTTTTTGGTAGTTAACCGACTGTTAATGAGACATTTTCTAATGATGGGGTATGAGATATATATGTTGTGATTATATTAAAAATTAATGTTTTATAGTATATTAAAATTATGAATATCATTTAAACATATTGTTAATTATTTTAAGAAGTTTTTAAGTAGAAAAGAAAAGGTGGACATATAATTTAGAAAGGAAAAAAATAAAAGGACGAAAGGTTGTTACCTCATTCTTAAAATGGATCCTTTCTAATGACCATTAAAATCATGAATGATTGGAGTTTGATTTATCTAGAAAATCCTTAATGATTATAATGGGATTAATATAAGGGATCTTGGTATAGTCTTAGATTTGGTAAGTGAGGGAGGAGTGTTTTTTCAAGTAGATAGGTGGGGGGTATTTATACTTAAGGGGATTGGTATTTTTGAGTTATAATATTGAATAAAATATTATATCCAAGGTTTACCTTTTAATAGTAATATTTTTAAATTATGTAATATATTTGAATTAAATAACATGGTTTTATTACATTAAAACACTTTATAAACTGTATTAACTAGTTTAATGAAAATGAATGATGGAAACTGGAAAAAATATATTTTAAGGGAATAATGTGGACTTTGGAATTTGGAAAATACTTATTTGGTTTGGAAAATAATTTTATTTTATTTAAAAGAATCATTTATTGAATTGAATTTGTTTTTTTCCAACATTTATAGAATTCATTAGTTCATTATTCCATCATGAATAATTAATTTAAAAACAGTTATTACGAAAACATGTATTTTTACTGTTAACTAAAAAATTGATGTATTATAGAAAATTATAGACAAAAAATTTATTTTTATATAATGTAACAAAATATAGTTTTTTTTAAAATGTGCATATATTTTCATTGAGTGTTTATTTTTTTATGAAATTATAACATTTATATTTTCTTAAATTTCTCATGATAATAATTATTTTTATAAAATTTTATTATTTAGAGGTCAAATTTCAATTCCAATAGTTAGGTTAATATTTACAATGGTTAGGTTACTATTCCCAATGATCAGGTTTCTATTATAATGGTAAACATACAAGCTATAAATATGTATTTATTCATTCGTTAATCATTCACAATAATTCCTACAAAGGGTCTATATTTTCATTTTCTAAAATTTTTATTGGTTTACTAATATTTTTTTCCTTTCTATAGTATTTTTCATGGGGGAAATAATTCTAGCATATTGGGGAGAACCAAATTTTCCCATTATTGTATTTCTAATTTTTATTCTATATCCCTTTGTAAGGTTTGTAATTTTCAATGGTTTAATTTAAAATTATTATAAATATATTTATTAATGAAATAAATTGTATTTTGAGTTATTATGTGATATGTGGTTAATAAATTATAAAATAATATAATAAAAATTTATTCAAGAAAAAATTATCACAAATAATGTCCATGTCGTTACATTCTTCCCCAATTATAAATTTCATCCCCAATATTTCAACTCATATTATTAGTTAATAATAAACGAGAGTAATTTTTTTCATCTACTACTCTATTTTTTAGGTCACCTCTTTCTATTTATGGTTCCACATTAACACTATGAAAAGGTGATTTGCCTTTTTGTGTATAAAATAGTCTCTATGGCCTATAATCTTTACTGGATACTTCTACTAACATATTTTATTCTCTAGTTGTACCACATCTGGATTCTGTACATCTGAGGGGTCAGGAATTTACTTCCTTAGGATAGATACATGAAACACGTCATGACTTTGAGCTATATTTGGTGGACGTGATAGCTAACGGGCCAATCCTCATATGCGATCATGTATCTAAAATGGACCCATGTACCAAGGGAAAATCATTCCATTCTTTACAAACCACATGAACCTATTCCATGGTTATATTAAAAGGAAATATTAATATCTAAATTTAGACTTCAAGTCCATTCAATGGTTTTTAGTAAATCAGTTATGCCGACTATGAGTTACTTTTATATGTTGTTGGATGGATTGATCCATCATTGTCATATATTGCACTAGATTAGTTATAATTGGGTTTCCTTAAAAAAATCATTCCATCATGTATGATTTCTACATTTCTTCCTATATAGAGCCTCGTATGGATCCATTTGAATACATGAGTGGAAGTTATTGTTGTATTAGATCTAAACTAATGGAAGATGTTTATAACATCCTCCTTTAAATTCAATTGAAAAAGATCTTTGCATTTTATCTAGAGTTGGAATGGTCCATTTATATTGGGTATCAAATATGGGATGATAATCCCTACATAAATTCAATTATATATTTAGATTATGTTGATGAATCGTAAAAAATTTAGAATTTAACCTTGTATCATGATCAGATATAATCAAATGTGGTTCCCTATATAGACTCACCACTTTATATATATCATATAGAGTTCTTCAAGTGAAAAAATTTCTGAATAGTGATGAAGTGAGAAGTCTTGGTGAGTCAGTACACCATAACCCATATAATATTTCTTCCTTTGTATTTCTTTAGGAGACAAGTGAAAAATACCGTGGTGATGTTCTCTCATTTATACATGGGTGTAAGAAATGGTTTCATCATCCCCTTGGGATTATATTTCCCTACCTCATCTTGTGGAAAAACCAAGCACTTGGAGGTGTAATCATCTATATCCTTATTTATGTTTTCCCACCAGAAGTGTTCTTGATGACCATAGTATGTCATGGTAATTTTAGGAAGGGTATAGAAAGATGATATATGGGAATTATCTAACATATAATTCCTTATCTAAGGTGATTTAGGTACACAATTTCTAGTTCCAAATGTGATAAAACCATCTTCATTGATATGGAATTCATTCATATTCTGCTCCTTTAATGTTTCCACCTTCATTTAAATATCCAGATCATACCTTTATGCGTCCTTGATATTCTATTTGATAGATGGATGATAAATAATTTGAGAAAAATAGGATATATTCCTTTCTATTATGATTTCACGATCCATTATTTTCACATACATGAAAATTGGGTCTTTCTCAATAGAGTTGTACGTTCTTTTATAATAGTAGCATCAGTGACCTTGTTGACCTTTTTAGGAAGTAGAAAATTGGGTGATCATAGTCCTTGATTATCTCTAACCAAATTTCATGATACATGTTGAGATCCTTTTATGTGAATATATAGTTTACAATATTGTGATAAGTATATGTGTAAAAATTCTCACCATAGAGTTACTCTCACCAATATTCAAAGAAAATATCACTTCTTTTAACTCAAGATCTTACATCGGGTAGATCTTCTCATGGATATTTAAAATTAATGAGGCATAGACAATCCCTTTTTCATTCATCATGAATAAACAAACAAATAATTTCATTAATGCATCAATGTAAATCACTAATAATTCTCTACTTAATGTTAGTGTGAGTACAATAAAATGAATAGCCTCAAGTTGATTTATTTAATGCTTTCCTCACAATATTTAGTGAAGACACACTTTACCCCATTCCTTTTTAACTTAGGTAATGGGATGGAAAATTGTGAAAAATTTCTTAGAAAGTGTCATTAATACCAAGGTAATAAAAGAAAAATATGGATTTTTAGACCCTTGATGGTCTATTCCATCACTCAATTTAAGTTTTCTTTAAAGTATCCAAATAAATTCCCTCACTTGTGATCATATTACTTGAGAATGATACTTTCTATATCCAATAATCAAAATAGTTAAAATTAGTTTCCATTTTCTACCTTCTTAATACCATAAACACAATCCTTATATACTATTCATATTCATCCTTTTTCTTGGAGTAAATGTAAATATCGTTGAAAAATACTAAACAAAAAGTTTCAAGGTAGCTTCTAATGACTCTATTAATAAAATACATGAAGATTTCATGTGTATTAATAATCCTGAAGGGAATAACTATAAACTTAGAGTGTCCATATCTCATATAAAATGATTTATAAAAAAAATATATTCTTTATTTAACTTCAGTTGATGACATCTAGAATAAAGATCCACCAATGAGAAATAATCAAATCCTTGATTTTGATAGAACAAGTCACATATCTTTTGAATGTGATATATGTTTTCATAGTGATCTTATTTAGATCCTGATAATTGATACAAATTTGAATTGATCCATCCATTCTCTTTAAATGGTGAACTGGACCACCCCAAGGATATTATATAGGTTGTATGAACACATTGTTCAAATTATCTCATAGATGCTTCTTTAACTCTTGCAGTTCGATCAAGGACATCATATAATAGAATTTGGAGAAAAGTGTGGCTTCAAATATGAGTTCTATTAATAATTCTACCTTACAATATAGGGAACGACATGTAAGTATCCAATAAATACTTTAGTATATTGACCCATAATAGAAATTTTATATAGGTTAAGGAATTCCTTTGATTAAACAATTTGGGCACAATATGATTCTTCATTGGGTATCCACACCCACACCATTGAGGGATTTTCTAAAAAATACCAATGATCTTCACTGAACTTGTACAAGGGAATGTGATAGTTCATAGTATAGAAAGATATTTAATTTTATTGATAGTTTATGTGAACTATATATAATGAGATCCAATCCATTCCCAATATAGAATAATATTATACGAAAGGAAGAATTATAATATTCACTAGAATAACCATCCCATGGAGGATAATTGTAAAAGAGTCCAACAATTGGGTTACATTGTTCACAATACTATTCATTTTTTTGATATCTCTACTTCATCATATTGGGGATGTGATTCAAAAATTCTAGATAAATTCCATGACATAAAGGAATGTGTAAAACCAAAATAAAATAAAAATTATTCCAATCATGATGGAAGAATAAGTGTACCTTGAAAGACTTAATTTTCATGTTCCTCTGCAACTATGGTTATGGTGTAGTCTTTCCCTTTCACTATCAGCATTTATATATTCTAATGTTGATTGCCATCAAAGTCCCATAATTTGGTGTGCTAGCTTATATAATTACCTTTATCCCTATAGTTAAACCATTGATCCATGGGTGGTGACTTCCTTTACTCTATCTTGTTGGCCTATTCATTCATGTATTTTCAAAATTCATGGGCTTGGAGGCATTATCACTCAAACTTGAAGAATTTCCATACCCCATTAAGGAAAAATCCAAGATGCTTATTCCCACATTTATAATATGTGAGTGGTTGTATCTTCTTTACCTATTTGACATTTGACCTACCAACATAAGACTCCAACATTCATTTATTATCTACATAACCATGAGATAATTCTATGAACACCATATCTTATTTGATAGAACATAAAACTACTTCTTTATAAATATAGATATTTTATATAGATAGAGCCTTTCGATGGATTTGTTTTAAACCACTAAATAATCTCTCTATATTACTATCATTATTAATAAAAACCCAAATTATATCTTGAAATCCTTCAGGAAGTTTACTCATAGGTCATGATAGATTCATCCTCATTTTTCTTATTCTCTATGAGTTCTCTCTATATCTTAGTTTTAATATTTAGAATGAAATACTTATTATGATCGTTTTTTAATCTATTACTACTCCATATAATCATTCATATTTTTATTCGTTATCAATTCCCACCATTGATCAACCTCTCAATATAAATGATAGATGTTATGATTCACCTTATCCTTCTTAGAATAGTGGAGCATAGAAAACATTGTTTCCATTGAGGTCACAAACTATTCTAGTACAATTTGATCATAAAATCCACTAAACATCGGTGTTCCTTTCCGCATAAAGGACTAAATTTTTAGTTTATCCTTCTTCGTTGTAAATTGATGTTCCAAAATCTTTAGGTTATTATTTATAGACTGAGACAAATGGGTAAGAATC
The DNA here is from genome assembly GCA_963277665.1 of Viscum album. Classification (NCBI taxonomy): domain Eukaryota; kingdom Viridiplantae; phylum Streptophyta; class Magnoliopsida; order Santalales; family Viscaceae; genus Viscum; species Viscum album. The sequence continues at coordinate 804,889,081 of OY728155.1, forward strand.
ACCATAATATTTTAAAATCCATCTTCCATTATATTTGGTATTTCATTTAGAAAATCATTTCATTTTCTCCCACACAAGTTATTGGTCTGGGTTCTCCCGGTTTCCACTATTTTCTAAAATAAAAATGGATTGAAAAAATCATAAATTAACAAAGGAAGAATAATTTTTTTTCTAATGTGAAATTTAATTCTAAATTCATATATTTTGGGATCTTTTTGTTTAACCTTTTTCTCGAATGATTCTCATAGAATCAAATAATTTGATATTTAAAAAATAATAATTACATTATCTATATATCCTTTATAATGGTTTGTATAGAGTTTGTGATTAAGATAAGAATATACTTGGGGAGTGTAAAACCAGGTGTACAACAAGGCCTCTATATCATGCATTTGGTGATGATCAAGTTAATACATAATGTGAAAATTTTGGTTCTATTACCCATAGTTAAAACTATTCCAGTGTGACATCCACTTATAGTATCCAAAAATGGAGTTTGTTTCTCAATGTTGACCCACTCTCATACTTTACCAAAACATAGGATGCTTCTCTTAATTCTAGGGATTATAACTAGTTTTTTTGTAATGTTTTATAATCATAATTACCAAATTAACTAAATCAAACTATGATACAAACTATAGTGAAAAAAAAACAATAACTTACATGACTATTTAATCATTTTTAGATAAAGAATAATAGTGATACAATCCAGGATCCAAAGGATTAATATCACGAGAAAATCAGGCTCATGTATCACTTGTATATAATAAAACATAAAAATTATTTCAATCATTAATATTTATCCTTATAAAATATATCATATTATCCTAATTAAATTTAACCACTTTATAATTTAAATAAAAAAATGGGTGATCTAAAAGCCTAGTAAGGGGAGGAATAAGGGACATGAATCAATTATACATGGGTGAGAATAATGTACATCATCATATCATAAGCATGGGATCATTATAATTATCATGAGGGAAACATTTGATAACAACATATAATATGTAATATGTAATATTTATAATATTGAAACATCATAACATAGTGCTAAAATGCCAGATATATTTTTGAACACATTTGGAATCATTTTCATGCATAACATATGAGCATACATTGTAACACCATAAATGTTAACAAAGATAGAATCATGTTAATACATAAATCACATAGTGTGATGATATATATATCAATTCCCAATGAACTAAATGAATATGTAATTTTGAACCCACCCATAACATCATAAAATGATCATAGTCATGCATGCCACCTGGAAAGGGAACAAATATCAATTATAGTCATAAACCCATGGAAATGAATGAGTTTAATAAGTGTTTCATAAAGTCTAAATTCATATATCAATATCAAGGTCACTAAATGAATAACAAAAAACAAAATTTTCAATAAAACATCATCATTCTTGAGAGGAAAATAAATAACTCAAAAGGATTCAAAGAGCTATTTTTGGAAAACAAATCCTTTCTGTTAAATATTTGTATTTAACATAGAAATACTTTTTTCAAGGTAGAAACATGTATATCCTATGAAATAGATAGGAAATAATATTTAATGTAATTTTTAATGATCTTTAATGAATATTAGTAATGAAAAAAATGTGAAAAAGGTTATAAAAAAAAGAAAGAATTGGGTTTGCAAATCCCTTTACCTTAAACCCTACTTTATTTTTTCACTTTTCAACCTCTTGAAAAATAAAAATTTTAATTATCAAAAAATGAAAACAATATTTTTTTTTTCATTTTTTGAATATTTATAAATTATAATAATTGTATTATATTTCTTAATTCCCATCATTAATAGTGAAATATTTTGATATAATATGTTCGTTAAAATATCAAGTTTTTCATTGATTTGTCTATTTCGGTTGAAGGTAATTTATAAATAATTAGAATTATGTTGATAATTATAAAATAAAATTTTCTACATTTATTAATTATAAATAGTTTATTATAACTGGAAATAGGTTTGGATATTCAAAAATAATTAGAAATGTCTTCGTTGGCAGTTAACCGATTATTAAAGGGAGATTTTGTAAATTAGAGGTGTGAGATATATATTTTGTGATTATATTAAAACTAAAATTTTTATAGGAAATTGAAATTATAAAAATAATTTTAAAATACTTATTTATTGTTTCAATATTTTTTCGAATGAGAAAATAAAATTATGATATGATATTAGGAAAGGAAATTAAATGAAAGGACGAAAGGTTATTACTTCTTTCTTGATGTGGTTTTTTTATATAACCCCTCACAATTTGAAATCCTAGAGTTTGATAACTATTGAACATTTATAAGGATTATAATGGGATTAATGGAGGGTATTTGAGATATATTTGGATTTAGAAAGTAATGGACGAGTTGTTTTCCAAGGGGACTGAGTGGGGGTATTTATACTTGAGGGGAATGGTTTTTGAGCTATAATAGTGAATAAAATATCATATACAAGAAAAATCATTCAATAATAATATTTTTAAAATTATGAACTATATTTTAACTAAAAAAATGATTTTGACAAATTCAAACACATTATACTATACAATAATTAGTTTAATGAAAAATGATATTTGAAAAAATGAGAAAATATTATTTAAAGGGAATACTTTAGAATTTAGACTTATGAAAATATTTTTTAGGTTTGGAAAAAAATTTATAGTATTTAATTGACCCATTTATCAAATTAAATTTGTTTTTAGTATATGAAATTTTTTTAGATCTATTTATGTCATTATTATATAATGAATTATGTAACTTAAATACACTAGTTATGAAAAAAAGTGATTTTGTTATTGACTGAAATAATTGATGAATTTTGGGAAATTACCAAAAACCACCCTTTAGAAAATATTGAAATGATGATTATTAAAATTAAATTCACTCTAAAAAAATAATTTTATAACATACATAAATTTTAATATAAAAATTATAGTTTTTATGAAATGAAAAAAATGTAGTTTATTAAAAATGTTAATATATTTTCATTGTGTTTTTATTTATTTATGTCATTTTAATATTTATTTTCTCTTAGATTACTCTTGATAAATGTAATAACCTCGACCAAAGTATCCCAAATATGGTTGTTAGTTTATAATATTGTAATAAGATACATGTAATCACATCTTAAAGGGCCGAATGATTTTGTAGTCTTAGTAAACTAGATACATACTTGATACTCACATTACAATTGAAAACATAAAATACAAAAAGTGTTTTATCTGATAACTCCATTATTCCTTATAGCATATCACTAAATATCAATCAAAAAACCCTTTTTAGTATCATATAAAAAATAGAACATAAGAAAGGGGTGATATCAGATACTCTATAAGGGTAAGAATATAATGGATGATATCATGAATAAATACCCATAATCAATATAGTAAGGTAAATAACTAAAAAAATTCCATTTTATCAATAAACTCACTATAATAAGGTATAAATAAATGTTTATCACATAAATCTATATGAATAATAAAATAAGCATGAAACATATCCATGGATATTCTAACTAATTTAATAATCACATGGAAATCAATAAATTATCTCATAATGAGGGAATGAATAATTCCAGACATATGAAACATATTGTAATAACCATTAATAAGGTAGTTTAAATATATGGGTATAAACCCATCAAATTTGGCTAATAGATTTGTCTCATGAGAACTATTGATTCCTTGAGGGGATATCTATAACTACCCCAACCCATAACTTACTAAGTATAATAATTTATCATATGAAAGGGATTAAACACAATCAACATAAACATCTATATTGAAAAATAGAAATTCTAAATGTTAATACTTACCCCAATCAAATAAATATAGTCACAAACCATCCAATGTAATATAGTGAATGGTAAAAAAATTATACATCTTCAACCTTATTGATCATAAACCATCCAAATAAACAATTATGATGATATAAAAAATATACCTATTGGATCATAAGTAAAATAAAGGGTTGATGTATTTGATGAATATAAATACAATGGAAATATATTTAATTATTTTGAGAAAAATAATAGATCCATTTTTATTTTTTTAAAAAATATTAAGAAAACATTTTGAAAATAAATTTCATTGATAATAAACTTATAAACATGTAACATATTCTTTAAAAAATTGACTGTCCATGATGGTGGAACATTCCATTCATGTCATTCATGTTAAAACAAATATTTCTTTCAGATTTTTGGTAAAATCCAAACTGAAATTTATTATAAATTGACATGAATTTTTATGCCAAATAATTTTTAAAAAATAAAACATGGGTAAAATTTCATTTAATAAATCATTTTTATAATGTTAGAAACATGTTTTTTGGTAAAACCTAGTTTTGGAAGAAAAATGATTTTCGACCAAAGAGAGAAATGAGTATGGATTTTCTTAAAAACATTTATCAATCATTTTAAGTTAGAAAGAGTGGATAAATGGTACTATTACATTAAAATTTTAATGAATAAAAATATTATATGAAAATAATTTTTTAATATAGTAATTCCAAATAATGATCCCAAGGGATACTTAAAAATAAACAATCTATAATAATGAAGATATTGTGAAATAAAATCTCATCACTTAGGTAACTTCTAAATAGTAAGCCCCATAAAAGAAATAATCATAAAATAAAACATTAAATACAATTAATATAAATATATTAATGATATAACATATAAAATGAGAATTATATACACCACCTAAAAGAAATAAGGGGTGAATATGTGATATATCACATGGAAGTAAAAATGAGATAAAAAACCCTTACCTCAGGTTTGAAAACCATCGTATGTGTCCCATAATTGTGTATAATAAATATAGTTTATATATATATATATATTATATAACCATATTAATATATCTCATACCATATATTATTTAATTATAGTCTTTTATCACTTGTTTATTAATAATTGTTTTGTTAAAGTCAATGTTTCTTGTGATAATTGCTTCATTTTTCATGTATGTTTTAGTTCATTAAATTTTATACTTTTAATTTTAACATCATTAAATCATATATAAAATTTTAAACATGATATAAATATCATATATATTCATTCTATATGTTTTTAGAGTAATCTATTAAAGATAGAGATAGAAAATGGATTACACTATTCATAGAGATGGTAGTTCGTACGTATGTATGAACGATGTTTACATTTTTATCGATAGATGGATTAAAAAATATTATTTAATATTTATATAAGAATTATTATTTCATATAAAAAATTTATTTTAATCAAATACATCCTTATTACCATCCATGTAAAAATAAAATGAAAAACATTTCACATCGCTACGTGGAGCTGTAGTCCACATGTATGCATGAGCGACGCTATTATTTTCCAAAAGATTATAAGGTAACTAGATATATGTGATATTATATTTAAATAATTATTTTAAGGTAATAAATATCACATATATTCACTAATTTTATCCTTAATACCTTCAATGTAATATGTAAGTGAAAAATGAATCACATCACTTCGTGAGGTGGTAGATCGCCGTACACACAGACAATGTTATCATATCCCCCACGGAATGGAAAGTAAGAATTTATACATGATATAAAAAATAAATAAGTATAATAATTTCATAAATATTATATAAATATGTTAAATAAATTATTATATCCATCATTTAAAGGTGTGATGGAAAACAAATTACATCGGTTCGAGAGGCCATAGACCACCATACAAATGATTGACAATTTTGTTTCCCATTTGATAGAAGCGGGTAGGGATATTAGTTATGAAATTAAAAATTATAAAATATCAGTATATAGGATATTATTGTGTTTTTATATTATCATATTTGAATAATTTTTAAAGGATTTTGAAGAATAAATAAAACAAATACAAACGTTTAAGAATTTTACCGCTTTTTTCAGAGAGCCTCTTCAGGTTTATAACTAAATCCTTAATAGGAGGAATTACTAATCAAAATAGGTCCTATAGGACATTGTTATATAATTGAGGAAGGAATTTGGGTTGTAATTTTATGAATGATATTTGTTGGTCGGAGTGGACACTCAAGAGGGGGGTGAATTGAGTTCCAATTAAAATTTCTGTTAAAAACAATTTCTATTAAAATCCCCCAATTTCAAAAACAAATTAAACTGTAGTGAATTTATATAGATTATAAAGGTTCAATTAGTTTCTCAAAGATTGATTAATTCTCAGTTAACTTAATCTTATGATTAAATTAACTTTTGAAACTAACTTACTGATTTATAACAAATATAAACACTTGCGAATTTAATTATTAAAGTAGCTTTGTAGATAGATTATATTTCAAAGTAATAGCAGCGGAATATGAAATAAATATGTATAGTATGGATATAGAGTATAACTATAAGCACAGAAAATTAACCAAGAGGTTCAGTCTCAAGCCGAGACTTAGTCCTCTCAAAATTTTATATAAGAATGATCCACACCCTGGATCGGGGTTAACAACAGTGAACACACTGTCCAGGTCACAAGACCTCTACCACAGTTCTTCGTGGGAAAACAAACAACAGCAGCAAGCTGTCCAGGTCACAAGACCTCTACCACTATCCACAGTGGGAAATGGAGTGCAAAAAGATTTGCTGAGGATTTACAGATCCTCCAGTGAAAGTACAGGAGTCAGTGTGTGTGTTTAATACAGCAGATAACACACACTGCTCAAAATGTAGAAAAAATCACAGAACAAGAGATGTAGAGTTTAGAAGTGGTTCTGGTGATCTCAGTGTAGCTCTTGTATTCGATCAGAAGAGAGTTTGAGTCCTCTTCTCGTTTCTGTTTGAGAAACAAAGTGTCGTATGCTTCAGGTTCACAGGTAGTGAGAATGTAGTTGATGAAGTTCTTCAGGGTTTTTCTTGTATGCACAGAACACTTCTCGAGTATACTTGATTGTCTATATGCTTCTCTGTGTTCTTGATGGAGCTCGTTTTTATCTTCTTGTGTTTCTGGTATATTTCGTCCACCACGCACTTCTCTGGTTCGCATTCGCATTCTTGGGCAGCGTAGTCTTCTCTTATTTATCTCCCGACAGGGGACAGAAAAGATTTCTTTTCAGCAGGTACGAGGTACGGGTTCCTGACATCCGACAACCTTTATCAGATATTTGACAAATCATCAAAATGTATGATATGACTGTTAGATAAATTAAATAAATTAAAATGTAGGAAATAAAGAAATTAAAACAGTGAGTCGAGAATGTATGTCACTGTTGACTTCAACTGTGGTCTTCCAACTGTGGACTTCCAACTGTGGACTTCCTTCTGACTGCTGATTTCAACAAAAGGCTTGCTGTCTGTAGGCTTGCAATGGTAGTTTTTACTCCATGTAACTGTAGCCTCTCTAACTGTAGACTTGTAACATCAAATTTGTAGAGCTGTAACCTTTGTCAACTGTAGACTTCGATCATCTGTAGACTTAGTAGACAGAAGCTGTCTAACTGTAACCTTGACTGTAGACTTATGACTGTAGGCTAGTTCGTCTGCGAACTTGTTTCAACTGTAGACTTGTTCGACTGTGAACTTGAGCAGAGAAAACTTTGAACAGAAGTCTTGTATCTGTGACCTTCGTCTGTGAGCTTTGACAATAGATAGCAGTAGACTCGTAACTGTAAGCTTGTATTAGTCTTCGACTGTAACCTTGTAACTGTGAACTTATTGCAACAGTAACTTAAGGTGACAGTTAACTGTAATTGTGACTTTGAGAAGAAAACTCTGACTGTTAGCTAACAATACTAAACTTATGTAAATACTACTGTAAGCTGTTACAGTAAAGTTATGAGAGTAAGAATATGAACTGTTTAGAATAAAATACGTTTAAGCATAGAATAATAAGATTAATGCAAAGGTTTAATACATCATAATCAATGTTTAAGCATGATTTGGGATTATCAAAATAGGTGATTCCAACAATCTCCCCCTTTTTGATAATCACAAATTATGTCAGTATGAAATATAGAAGTATCAGAGAGAAGTGTGCAAAACACAGTATTAGCAATATGAGCGCAAAAATGAGGTATAATCCGCAAGGATTTCTCCTCTCTGTATAGGTTCATTTCTCCCTTGAGTTTCCCTATTTCTCCCCATTTCTCCCCCTATCTATTTCTCTTTATTTCTCCCCCTTTGTGATTATCAAAAAGAAAGACAGAGAGAGAGAAAAGAAACATTGTATTAATAAGGAGTACAATACATGACCCAAAATGTGAATACATGATCCCTATCAAAAAAAATAAACAGACTCAATCCTCTTCATCTGGAGGTAAGGGATCTTTTCCTTTGGAGGAAGAAGATGGAGCAGGAGGTGAAGGATCAACAGGCTGAGGAATGGCAGCAGGAATGTCTGGAGGGGCAGCAACAGAGGCTCCTGAAGGCCGGTAGTGAGTAGCTTGCCGAGGGATCAGTGGTCTAAGGCTTCTGAGGGCATCAGCAGGAGACATGATGGAAGAACCACTGGGGTTGGAGACAGGTAGGGCAGGAGGAACTATAACAGGTGTGCAGTCCACATGAAGAAAAGGTAGGAGCAGATTTCTGAAATCCATGATAATGTTTCCTCCTCTGTCCATGGCAGATAAGAAGTCATCTTTGTTTTCCAAGAATTTATCCAAAGCCGGGGTCAACTCTCGTAGCTTGCTAACTTGTTCTTTGAAGGCTTGAGTTACAGGAGGCAGCTTCATAGTCTCTAGCATGAGCTTGAAGTGATTGTTCAACTGATGCTTGGTGAAAATCCGATCAAAGTAATAATCCACTTTACTTTTGATGGCCTCCTGAGAAGCAGTAGCAGCCTGCAGGTGCTCACGAACAAAGCCACTGACTTCTCTTGTAGTAGCAAGGATCTGTAGGTCTGATGTGTCATTTGCACGGGCCTGAGTAAGCTCTTCTCTGAGCAGGCTTTTAAACTGCTCAAGGTCCACAGGAGAGCTAGATGAAGGAAGGGACTTGACTGAGAATGCCACTGTCTCCTTGAAAGACTGAGTCAGACTTCCAATCACTTTCTGAATGACAGCATCCTGATTGCTAAAGTGTTCTTTTACTGATTTCTTGAAAGCCTCAAATACTTCCACAAACTGCTTGACCACTTCTTTGATGTATCGAATCTCACTGGCCACTTGTGTCTGAGAACTGCTCAGGGCAGTTAAAGAAGCAACTGATTGTCTGAGGGCCACTACTGCTCCAGTCCAGCTTTCAATTTGGGTGTGGCACACTTTCATTTCATCCATCACTTCTTTGATTGGACTTCCCACAACACATCCTAGAGATAGTTCTAAGGATTGTTCTACATTTTTCAGCTCATTAAAAAGACTGGTTTTCAATTCAGCAACAGACTGTCTGATGGTCTGCTTCATTTCATTCTTTAAGGATTCAAGGTCTTCCTTGGTGGCCAATCCTTCAGTTTCTAACACTGGAGAGCTGTTAGGTAGGATGACTGGATTTCTTGGTGGTTGGTTTTCCTCATCTGAATCCTCATAATTGAGTCCTAACACCATGTATCCTGGATCTGAGGTCCATCCTTCTATATCATACAGTACAGAGACTGAACCAACACGCTCCCCCTCACTTGGAGGTCCTTCCTGAACACTTTCTACTATCTGCTCAACTCTGGGTAATTCTAAGTTCTCTTCTGTAGCTCTAGCAGGTTCCATACTTGCTTCCTCTGTAGGTTCAGCAGTGAGGTTAGCCTCCTTCTCTGTTGGGTCGTCAACCACTTCCATGACAACAGTAGTAGAGACCACTCCTGCTTCCTGGTCAGACACTGACTTGTCTGTATACCCTATCAGAGGGCTCATACTAAGTTCTTCTGCAACAGTTTCTTGATTTTCATTTAAAGTTCCAGCCTCTTCTGCTTCGACTGTATCACCCTCATCAGAGGTGTCCTTGACAAAATATTGAGATTCTTCTTCTTCTTATGTAGTCTCAGTCTCACTGTCTCTTAGAACAGGTTCTTTACTGGGTAGTTCTTTTGGAGGGCTTGCTGCTCCAAACGTCACTGTCCTGACAGGACTGTGAGTAGTATCAGGATCACTCCCTTCATCAATTGGAGTGTTCTCTCTTGCAGAGTTACCAACTACTGCAGTCTGTTCATCATCTGAGTATACAGGTTCAGGCTCATCAGGCTTTAAGCCTGGATCTCTCCTATCTCTCGGTCTAGAGGGATGAGTAGAAGGGCTAAAATTCTCATAGATTCTCTCCTCATCATTCACCCATGATTTCTTCCAGGGATTCCAACTGATCTTCATGAATTTGCAGATTACTTTCGAGATACATACACTGTTCTTTGCCACTATCAACTCTTCCTGACTTCCAGCTGCACCTTTCACTTTCAACATAACCGAAATGAGTTTAGCATGAAACAAGGCACTTGATTTTGAGCTTGCCTTTATCATGTCCTCCATCTGAGCCATCAGCAACCTACAAAGGTTGACCTTCCTTCCATGTTTTAATAAGTACATCAAGTAAATATCCTGATGCTTCAGAGTTGCAAAATCTCCTCTTCTAGGACTCAGTACATGCTGGATAAACTTAAACAGAAGCCTATCCTCTCCATTCATTTCAGTAGCAATAATCTTCCTTACAGTGCCATTGCCTGTCAATTCTTCCAGAGCTGTCTCATGATCAAAGATTCTACTATTTGGAGGAGCCGCTCCAGAATAGTAGTTGTAAATACCCTCATGAGGAACTCTTAAACAAGCAGCCCATTCAGCGGATGAAAAACTGACTTCATTGCCATTTACTCTGGATACCAGTTTATGAAGATCATCCTCTTCCTCGAACTGTAGATATTCATATAACTCCTTCACCAGCTTCGGGTAGTATGGTCCATTATTGTTTGCGAAGCATTCGGTCCATCCTTGATCATTAAGCACTGCCAGTACTAATGATCTGCTCGATAAAATCCACTCTTCACTTAGCTCCTTCTCAGCGACTATTTCTCTCTTAGTCAGATGTGGATTAACAGGTCTTATCGAGGCGTTCCTGGTGCCACTGGATTCGACTTGAGTCCTCTTCAGCATTGGTGCATCTTCGTTGACAGTCGGGGGTCGCTTTGTTCTGGCCATTGGAACTGAATGAGGTTTCGAGGTTCGGTTGAAGGTTTAGGGTTTAGGACTTGAGAGAGCAAGGGTCGAGATGATTGGATTGAGATATGTTCGATGTTCTCAATTTTATCATTTAGGGATTTAGAAATAAAAGAATAAAGAAAAGAAACGGTTCGAATTCCCGCAAAAATAAAATAAGATTAAACAGCGAAACAGCCTACAGAGAGATGTAACAGTGAGGTACACCGGTGAGGTCTAACTGTGAGGTTTCAACTGTGAGGTCTCAACTGTGAGGTTTCAACTGTGAGGTTTCAACTGTGAGGTTTCAACTGTGAGGTTTCAACTGTGAGGTTTCAACTGTGAGGTTTCAACTGTGAGGTTTCAACTGTGAGGTCTCAACTGTGAGGTTTCAACTGTGAGGTTTCAACTGTGAGGTTTCAACTGTGAGGTTTCAACTGTGCTATAGTTAATCATACCTAACTCATGTTTGATGTAACTTAATCTCTCAGAATTCAAAGGCTTTGTAAAAATATCAGCTAACTGATGTTCAGTGCCAATGAACTCAAGAGTGATATCACCTTTTTGATAATGATCCCTCATAAAGTGATGTCTCACATCAATATGTTTTGTCCTAGCATGAGATACTGGATTTTTTGAAATGTTAATAGCACTTGTATTGTCACACCTTATAGAGACATGTTTGAATTGATATCCATAGTCTAGTAAAGTGTGTTTCATCCACAAGATTTGTGCACAACAGCTACCAGCAGCTATATACTCAGCTTCGACAGTAGACAATGCAACAGAATTCCGCTTCTTACTACACCAAGATACTAGTGACTTGCCTAAAATGTGACACGTTCCAGAGGTGCTCTTTCTATCTAACTTGCAGCCAGCAAAATCAGCATCAGAATAACTTAATAAATCAAATGATTGTCCTTTTGGATAAAATAATCCCAAATTGGGAGTATGTTTTAGATATTTGAAAATCCTTTTAACAGCAGTCAAATGAGACTCTTTTGGATTGGCTTGAAATCGAGCACACATGCATACACTGAACATGATGTCAGGTCTACTGGCAGTAAGGTACAGTAGACTACCTATCATACCTCTGTAATTGGTTTGATCCACTGGTTCACCAGTTTCATCACTGTCCAACTTGCAAGTGGTGCTCATAGGTGTGTCACTGCCTTTGGTGCCATCCAGAGAAAAACGTTTTAGAAGATCTTTAATATATTTACTTTGGTTCAAAATAATACCATTTTTTTTTGAAAGATCTGAAATCCAAGGAAAAATTTGAGTTCTCCCATTAAACTCATTTCAAACTCATTTTGCATTATTTTTGAAAAATCAACACATAAAGAATTTTTTGAAGATCCAAAAATAATATCATCCACATAGATTTGTACTATTAAGACATCTTTAGAAATCCATTTAATAAAAAGAGTAGGATCAGCTATCCCTTTAGTAAATCCTTTTGAAATAAGAAAAGAGCTCAGCCTATCATACCAAGCTCTTGGAGCTTGCTTTAAACCATATAAAGCTTTAGATAGTTTAAAAACATGATTAGAAAAATGGGGATTTGTAAAACCAGGAGGTTGTTCCACAAATACATCCTCAATTATATATCCATTTAGAAAAGCACTTTTAACATCCATTTGATATAGTTTGAAATTCAGATGAGCAACATAAGCAAGTAATATCCTAATGGCCTCTAGTCTAGCCACGGGTGCAAAGGTTTCCTCATAGTCTATTCCTTCTTCCTGACTATACCCTTGTGCAACTAGCCTGGCTTTTTTTCTGATTATATTTCCAAACTCATCAACTTTGTTTCTAAACACCCATTTAGTGCCTATGGTAAGAGTGTCTTTAGGTCTTTCCACTAATTCCCAAACTTTGTTTCTTTCAAACTGATTTAGTTCTTCTTGCATAGCCATTACCCAGAATTCATCACTGATAGCATCATTGACATTTTTGGGTTCAAGCTGTGAAAGAAAAGCTTGATGTTCAACCTGATTTCTTAGAGAAGCTCTAGTTTGTGTTCCTCTATCAAGATTACCAACAACAGCATCTAAAGGATGATTCTTTAGAATCCTAGTTGATTTGGTAAAGGTTGGACTAGAGATTTCAGGTTCATCTATAGGTTCGGGTTCCACAGAGGAAGATTCTGGAAAAAGTCCAGAACTGGATGTTTTTATTACAGGTTCTTTAGATTCGTCATTTAGGTCCAGAACAGATAAGTATTCTTCAACATCTTCAAGAGAAGTTTTAGACTCATGTGGATCAGTCTCATCAAACTTAATGTGAACAGATTCTTCCACACATTTGGTTTTCTTATTGAACACTCTATAGGCTTTACTAGACATAGAGTAACCTAGGAAAATTCCTTCATCACTTTTTGGAGCAAATTTATCAAGATTATCTTTAGTATTCAGAATAAAGACTTTGCAACCAAAAACTCTAAAGTAATTAACCTTAGGCTTCCTATTATTCCACAACTCATAAGGGGTTTTCTTTAGAACAGGTCTGATCAAGACTCTATTAATGACATAGCAAGCTGTATTAACAGCTTCAGCCCAAAAGTAAATTGGCAGGTCATATTCATTAAGCATAGTTCTAGCAATTTCTTGCAGGGTTCTGTTTCTTCTTTCTACTACACCATTCTGTTGAGGTGTCCTAGGAGCAGAAAAATTGTGAGCATAGCCATTGTGTGAGCAGTAAGATTCAAATTCTTGATTCTCAAACTCACGGCCATGATCACTCCTCAAGGTCTTAATCTTAAGTCCACTAAGATTTTCTACAGACTTAGAGTATTTAACAAAGGAAGAGCAGGCTTCACTTTTGTGAGCTAGAAAGTATACCCAAGTATATCTAGAAAAGTCATCTACAAGAACATAGACATAGTGCTTCCCATTTAGACTTGAAATTCTTGATGGTCCAAACAAATCCATGTGAACCAGTTCAAGTGGTTGAGAAGTTGAAACTTCTTTCTTTGGTTTAAAAGAAACTTTGTGTTGTTTTCCCTTTTGATAGGGATTACACACTTTGTCATTTGGGAATTCAAGCTTAGGTAAGTCTCTAACTAGGTGTTTCTTAGAGAGTTTTCTAAGTGAGTGAATGTTGCAGTGTCCTAATCTCCTATGCCACAGCCAAGACTCTTTATGAAAAGCATTTAAGCAAGTAACATTATGTTTAGCTAAAGTGTTCAAGTCAACAGCATAAACATTTTCATTTCTTAAGGCAGAAAATATTAAAGCATTTTTGGAATTATAAACATCACAAGAGTTGTTTTCAAACTTGACATTAAAGCCATCATCACACAATTGAGAAATGCTAAGTAGGTTGTACTTAAGTCCATCAACAAATAAAACTTTGGAAATTAATACTGAGTCAGTGTTACCAATCTGGCCTAAGCCGATGATTTTTCCTTTTGAGTTATCACCAAAAGTGACATATCCTCCATCAACCTTTATTAAGCTTTTGAAGCACGAATAGTCCCCAGACATGTGTCTTGAACATCCACTGTCTAAGTACCATACCTTCTTGTAATTGCTTTTCAAACAGATTTCCTACAGAACAGATTAGACAAGAAATGACTTTGGTACCCAGATTTTCTTGGGTCCAGATATGTTAGCAATCAAGGATTTAGGTACCCAGATTTGTTTTATGGGTCCCATACAATTAATAGATGCAACAGATTTAGAGAGATATACTTTATTTGATCTACAACTATTTAAATAACCAGTTGAGGCATATGAATTTCCAAAACTGGAACTAGCAGGATTTTTTCCAGACTTAATAAATCGGGTTTTAGCAAACTGTCTTTGTCCAGGTTGGTATCCCAAGCCAGTAGCATACTTAGGTGCAACTTGCTTTCCTAGCAGTTGGGTTAGAGTATCTTTTCCATTTGTGAATGTTTCTAAGTCCTTTCTAAGTTGTTCATTAGATAGTTTCAGTTCTGTATTCTCCTTTAATAATTGAACATTTTTCTCTTTTTCTACATCAAGTGCAGACTTGACACTTGCAGTAAGAGCATGCTGTTTCTTTAAAGACTTATATTTATCCTTTAGTTCATTACACGTTTCTTCCAGCATATTACAGTATTCAGTAAATTCATCTTTAGACATATTTTCAGAATCAGAACCAGATTCTGCTTCACCTTCAGAATAATAAGAGTTTAAAGTGGGAGTGTCTAAGGTTACCTCAGATGTGTTTGTCATGAAACACATATTAGCACGATTTCTTTCAGAATCACTGGACTCTGATTCACTTGTGCTGTCTTCTGAAGCACTCCAGGTGGCCTTCATAGCTTTCTTATAATTCTTGTCCTTGTACTCATATTTCTTCTTGAATTTTAACTTAGGACAGTCAGCTTTAATGTGTCCTTTCCTTTTACATTCATAGCAAACTATGTCTTCTTCTTTATCAGTTTTCTTCCAATCTTTCTTCCACTTACCTTGTCTATCATACTTACCCTTGTAGTTTGGTTTTCTGAAGAACTTATTCTTCCTATAGAACTTCTTGAATCTCCTTGCTATTTGTGCCATCTCGGCATCACTGTCAGAATCTAAGTCTTCACTAGATGAGCTTTCAGTTGGTATATGCACTTTCTCCTTGTCTTTGCTCTTTGATGCAGTAGACTTAAAAGCTACAGATTTTCGTTTTGGTTCCTCATCTTCCTCTTTATTCACCTTTAGCTCTTCTTCGTACATCATCAGCTTACCAATTAACTCCTTGACAGGCAATGTTCCAATATCACAGGATTCTCTAATTGAAACGGATGTGCCTCTCCATCTGTCAGGCAGACATCTCAATAATCTCATGATTTGCTCCTTTGCTGGAACAATCTTCCCGAGTGAGCTCATTGTGTTGACTATCTCATTAAACCTGAGATACATATCAGAAATAGGTTCATCAGCTTTCATCTTAAAGTTATCATATTTGATAGTATAAGTGTTTAACCGCATTTCCTTGACATTAGTTGTTCCTTCATGAGAAACAGCTAAGGTGTCCAAAATTTCAAAAGCAGTTTTACATGCAGAAATTCTATTGAATTCCTCATCTCCTAGAGCACAGTAGAGAGCATTCACAGCCTTACAATTATTATTGTAAGCTACTTTAGTAGGTTCATCCCAAGTTATTCTTTCAGTCTCTGGAATCTTGTATTGAGACTCTATAGCAGTCCAAATATCAAAACCCATACTTTCCAAATGAATTTTCATTTTGAGCTTCCATTGGGCATAATTCACACCATTAAAGAAGGGTGGCCTGTTAGTAGCAGCACCTTCTAGTCTATTATCCATAAGGAAATTATAGAAAATGTTTTAAAGAGATAAAATTTAGAACTAACAGAAATTTAAGATCTTTTAGATAAAACTACAATCACAGTTTAAAAACAGAGTTAAAATAAAACTTTGAGCAAGTATAACAGAGCTAAACACAACCTTTGATACCAAATGTTGGTCGGAGTGGACACTCAAGAGGGGGGTGAATTGAGTTCCAATTAAAATTTCTGTTAAAAACAATTTCTATTAAAATCCCCCAATTTCAAAAACAAATTAAACTGTAGTGAATTTATATAGATTATAAAGGTTCAATTAGTTTCTCAAAGATTGATTAATTCTCAGTTAACTTAATCTTATGATTAAATTAACTTTTGAAACTAACTTACTGATTTATAACAAATATAAACACTTGCGAATTTAATTATCAAAGTAGCTTTGTAGATAGATTATATTTCAAAGTAATAGCAGCGGAATATGAAATAAATATGTATAGTATGGATATAGAGTATAACTATAAGCACAGAAAATTAACCAAGAGGTTCAGTCTCAAGCCGAGACTTAGTCCTCTCAAAATTTTATATAAGAATGATCCACACCCTGGATCGGGGTTAACAACAGTGAACACACTGTCCAGGTCACAAGACCTCTACCACAGTTCTTCGTGGGAAAACAAACAACAGCAGCAAGCTGTCCAGGTCACAAGACCTCTACCACTATCCACAGTGGGAAATGGAGTGCAAAAAGATTTGCTGAGGATTTACAGATCCTCCAGTGAAAGTACAGGAGTCAGTGTGTGTGTTTAATACAGCAGATAACACACACTGCTCAAAATGTAGAAAAAATCACAGAACAAGAGATGTAGAGTTTAGAAGTGGTTCTGGTGATCTCAGTGTAGCTCTTGTATTCGATCAGAAGAGAGTTTGAGTCCTCTTCTCATTTCTGTTTGAGAAACAGAGTGTCGTATGCTTCAGGTTCACAGGTAGTGAGAATGTAGTTGATGAAGTTCTTCAGGGTTTTTCTTGTATGCACAGAACACTTCTCGAGTATACTTGATTGTCTATATGCTTCTCTGTGTTCTTGATGGAGCTCGTTTTTATCTTCTTGTGTTTCTGGTATATTTCGTCCACCACGCACTTCTCTGGTTCGCATTCGCATTCTTGGGCAGCGTAGTCTTCTCTTATTTATCTCCCGACAGGGGACATAAAAGATTTCTTTTCAGCAGGTACAAGGTACGGGTTCCTGACATCCGACAACCTTTATCAGATATTTGACAAATCATCAAAATGTATGATATGACCGTTAGATAAATTAAATAAATTAAAATGTAGGAAATAAAGAAATTAAAACAGTGAGTCGAGAATGTATGTCACTGTTGACTTCAACTGTGGTCTTCCAACTGTGGACTTCCAACTGTGGACTTCCAACTGTGGACTTCCTTCTGACTGCTGATTTCAACAAAAGGCTTGCTGTCTGTAGGCTTGCAATGGTAGCTTTTACTCCATGTAACTGTAGCCTCTCTAACTGTAGACTTGTAACATCAAATTTGTAGAGCTGTAACCTTTGTCAACTGTAGACTTCGATCATCTGTAGACTTAGTAGACAGAAGCTGTCTAACTGTAACCTTGACTGTAGACTTATGACTGTAGGCTAGTTCGTCTGCGAACTTGTTTCAACTGTAGACTTGTTCGACTGTGAACTTGAGCAGAGAAAACTTTGAACAGAAGTCTTGTATCTGTGACCTTCGTCTGTGAGCTTTGACAATAGATAGCAGTAGACTCGTAACTGTAAGCTTGTATTAGTCTTAGACTGTAACCTTGTAACTGTGAACTTATTGCAACAGTAACTTAAGGTGACAGTTAACTGTAACTGTGACTTTGAGAAGAAAACTCTGACTGTTACCTAACAATACTAAACTTATGTAAATACTACTGTAAGCTGTTACAGTAAAGTTATGAGAGTAAGAATATGAACTGTTTAGAATAAAATACGTTTAAGCATAGAATAATAAGATTAATGCAAAGGTTTAATACATCATAATCAATGTTTAAGCATGATTTGGGATTATCAAAACAGGTGATTCCAACAATATTGTTTTCGAAGTATAAATAGTGGAGGATAGGGTAGGTTTTTTATAAGTTTAGGTGAGGGAACACATGGAATTTTTATAAAGATAAAGTGATACCCAAGATTGTATCATGTTAGAAGCCTCCAAAATCAATAATTATTAAAAATTATAGATTATAAGGTCTATATATGGTTATATAATGGGGTTTTACAAGTATTAGGTCATTTTAAATCTTATCATCTTAGTTTACCCCCCCCTCATGATAAACCAATTTTTACCTTAACTTCAGTAATTAATTTTTACTATTATCACTATTAAATATGGTAAAAAATAAGTTAAACTTATTATATAATATAAATTATTATTATTAAAAATATGTAATCTATTTTTCTAAATTCAATTTACAGAAGTGGGAGAATTCAATTCAAAATTAAACCGCAGATGTAACGAAAGAGTGATTTTCCAAAGAGAAAATTCTCATAATTATAAAATGTTTTAATATCAAAATTAAATATTAAATTGATTCCAATTACCTAAATTATTTAAATATAAATATAATTTAAAACCAATTTATAATATTATTTAATTTTTTAAACAATTAAAATGAAAAATAAGTTTTCAATAAAAATATGTATTTTTCACTATTCATCAAAAAATTCATTTTCCAAAAATTCTCCAAATTTCAACCAATGATATTTTTGACATGTAGATTTAAAAAATTAATTTTATTTTATTAAATAAATTTAATAAAAGTGTTAAAAATTTAATTTTAAATTATGTGAACAATGCATGACTAAACTACCTTTTATAAAAATATAGTTTTTTCATAAAATGTTTCTTTCTCTTTCAAATGGTTCTTATTTTATTTCTAATAAATAAATAACCATTTAATTTATTTTATACAAGTGTAAACCATATATTTTTCATAATTTATTTATTAATATTCATACCTTCCATCTTAAAGGCTAGGTTATAATGGTCATGTTTAAATAATAATATTTTAATAGAGTATCACATCTTTTTGAGACCCGACATTGCATGCATCATAAGATATCAAAAAGATTCAATTTAAATAAATATATTTTAAAGTCTTATGGTGTTATATTATCTCATAAGATTGTTTTGTGTGTCATACATACTATTGAATATGATGTTCCTCTTTTAAAATCTTGGGAGTGTTTCATTCTACCCGATTAAATAAATTACATCCTCAAAATTTAATCTTGATCCCAATAATCAATGGTTTGACATTTGAAGAAACATTCACTAGAATACCACATCATAAAAGGGGTTAATAAAAATTCCTTTGGATATAAGAGAAATTTAATTACATTGTCCATCTAGAATAACACATTACATGGTTTCCAAGTAAGAGAACATTAAGGGGAAATAAAAACATGGGCATAGAAGAGAATATAAATTTCCCAGAATTAATAGAGAGAAAAAGAGAACATGGTCATTAGATTTTTAACAACCAAAAAACAAGAAATATGTGATGAGTTAAAAGGATATTGATTTAATATAAATGAAAGTAATTGGAATTTTTTTTGTGTCAATATGTTTTTCCTAATGTTGTGGGATTTTGTTACCATTTTGATAGAGAATTACATAAAATATAATTTCAATATCAACCCTTTACTATTCTTTGATATATTCTTATATCATCTATTACTCCAAGAAATGAATACCCAGTAAGAATTTTTATACCTAAAGGACTAAAATTAACATTTACAAATCATTATCTTAATAAAATAATGAAAAGTCACTCCTCTTGTCTTTAGATATTTTACAAGACCAAAATGGTTAGCACATGTTATCCAATAATACCCAAATTTAAAATTTATCCTTTCCTAAAATATTTAACTTCCAGAATCATCTAAAATATGTTTGACCAAATTCAAAGTTGAAAAATTTAGAAGGGAGGTCACTAAATAATCATTATATTCCCTAGAGAATATAATGTGGCTCTTAATTTAACATTCTAAATATGTGAATACCTTGATCATTATAAAATATGAATGAAAACATGGATCCTTCTAAATATAAAATATCAGGTTGTCAAATATATTCCATAAATCCAAATATCTAGTTAACACCAACAAAGATAACATAAATCACTAACCATTTTCATTTTTTATAATATCATCCCATAAACATATCTTTATAATTATTATCTCAAAATTAGCTACATATTAGGGGTTATATTCCCTCAATCACATGTCTTCCAAAATTATCCACTTTCTAAAGAATAACTTTTTTTGGTTATCAGTACTATTCATCCTCAGCTTTTGGATCCTTAAAGAAATGGTACTGCAATATAATCCTTATACATTTCATGATTCTTATAATCAGAACATCATCGATAAAATACTTCTGAAACATATTTTTTAAATCAAAATACAAGGACTTTTAATCATTCCACTCTGGTTGTATCAGTAACATAATCTTGACATTGATCCATTTTATTCATATGGGATATATTAACTTGAATCTTGGGAAATTAATTTTCTTAGTGCCCCAACTCCTTATAGTTATATTATTGAAAATTAGAAACTTTTTTCATTCCATTTTAATCTTTAACATGGTGTCCTTTCTGTCCAAACTTTTAGAAAAATCTTATTCCCTTCAAGAAAGTACCAGAGTGTTTCTTTCCACATTTATCACATGATAGAAAATCCTTCATTAATTTTGTCCATTTATGCATATTTTTCTCTTAAATATTCTTCCACTCTTTCTTCCCTTCAAATATATAAGATTTATATAATTATTTCTATTTATTTATACCACATGATACTATGTCCTCATATAATTAGAAATTTTAGGAGATTAGTTCTCTTTGATGGATTAGCTCAATCCTATCAATGAAACAATAAATATTTCTCTTTGGATTACATACATACTTATAGAATGGATTGGTAAACTTGTAAAGGTTTATTCTTAGTTATCAACATTTTCATCTTCCATTTTTATTATATTCAAGAAATTTATTCCTATATCCAATCGTTTCTCATGAGGAAAATAATTTTCCAAGAAGATTACCTTAAAATCCTTCCATTCCATACTTGTTATTTATTCTTCATCCTCAGTGTTTTAATTCCATAAACACCATTGATCGGTATCTCTTGAGATATGATAAACTACCATGAAAACCTTATTTTCAATATAATACAGCATTGGTATAATCTTATGGAATTCATGGTCATTATTCATTCGAATACTTTATAATGATTCATAAATAAAATTTGAATTAACCAAAACATATCCTCTAGGAGTGTCAAACTGGGTGTGTAGTTAGGCCCATTTTCATGTACTAGGTAAAGCTTGAGTCAATCCCAATATTCCTTTTTAGAGTTATTACCCATGGGTACATCTATGCTAGAACCATATCCACATGTAGTTTCCTGATATGGATGTATTTATAGGTGAGATACATAATCTCTACCTTACTAAAACATTAAGATATTCTTCTATACTTATACTCAATGTATTTCATCAGGTTATGTTCCATAATATTGGTATTCCTAAATTTAGTTACCATGGTTTTTACTAAAATTTCTCTAACAAAAATTGTAAAGAACCCGACCTGAGTAGCACGAAGCCGGTGGTTACATTTATATATTTTCATAAGAAACAATGAATCACATCCCGAAGGACTAAATACTTTAGTAGTCTTA
The DNA here is from genome assembly GCA_963277665.1 of Viscum album. Classification (NCBI taxonomy): domain Eukaryota; kingdom Viridiplantae; phylum Streptophyta; class Magnoliopsida; order Santalales; family Viscaceae; genus Viscum; species Viscum album. The sequence goes on from OY728155.1 coordinate 804,911,155, forward strand.
TTAAACTGGATACATATATAAAATTTAAATTACAATTGAAAACATAAAACAAATAATATTTTTTATTTGAGAATGTGATTATTCATCATAACATACCTGCACATATCAATAAACAAAAAAAATCCTAGTATCCTAGAAAAAATAAAACATAAGAAAATGGTGATATTAAATTTTCAGTAAGGGTAAACATACAATGGAATATTCCATGAATAAATAGGAATAATCTATAAGTCATGGTAAATAACTAAAACACATTTCCATTTAATAAATAAACTAATTATAATATGGAAGAATATATGATGATAAAATAAATCCATAAAAATAATCATGTAGGCTTGACACCTATCCATGAATATTATAACAAATCCAATAATAACATGGACATCAATAACTAATCTCATAATGAGAGAATACATCATTCTTGAAATCTGTAGCATACTTTCATGACCTTTCACAATAAATTTTAAATATGTGGGATAGAAATCCATCTAATTCTATAAATAGATTTATCTCATGAGATCTGTCGATGCATCGAGGGGTAATATATAACTGGGCCCATGTCAACACAAACTATATCTGATGCATTAATACTATAAATGGGTGAAAAATAATCAAATAAACATTTTTAATTAAAAACTAACAAATTTAATGTTTTCAAAGGGGTAGTATATACACCAAAAAATATGTGGTTAATATTCCATATGTGTCATAGAAGTAAAAGTGAGACGAGAAAACAACTACCTCATGTTAAACTTCCTTGTTATGTGTCTTAACATATGGTCTAATAAATATAGGTTTATTATACATATATTATAGAACTATAGTCATATATTTCATACCATATATTATTTACATGTTGTCTTTTATCATCTATTTATTAATAATTCTTTGTTAAAATTAATGCTTCAGGTGACAATTACTTCATTTTTTATGCATGTTTTAGTTCATTAATTTTGGTCCTTTTAATTATACCATAGTTACATCATATCCAGAATGTTAACTATGATTTAAATATAATATCAATTCATTATATATTTGATTAGTTTAATATATTAAGTTTTGATATTGACAATGGATTACACCATTCTGAGAGATGGTAGGTCGTATGTATACATGAATAATGTTTCTATTTTTATCGACAGATGGAATGAAAAGTAAATAAATATAAATTCATCCTTCAAAAATCATTATTATGTCATATATATCTTGTATATTTCTAACATCTGATCCAAAAACACTAAGTATAAGCTAGAGTTCCACATGACCTCATGCACACCTCTCCGTGTGAAAGATATTTCTGACTAGCAATGAGGGTTTAAGTATGATAGTAGAGTGACTATACCCTTAGTATCATATCATATGATCAATAAAAAACAACAAATGACATAATAAGTCATTAGATTAAACATGTGGAAAACTAAATAAATAACATATATGTCAAATAAATAAAAAGAAACTCCTATAAGTGGAAAGCCTATCCATTGTAAATAAAGAAGATAAATAAATAAATAATGAACTATAGGTCTCATCAGTGTCTATCCTTGACCACTACCAGCTCTATGATCCTTAGCTCAGTAGTCCACCACATGACCATTTCCCATCATTGGATCCCTCATGAAATCTATAAGATCATCTAAATCTCTAAGTAGGGTACGAGTATGAGACTTAGTAGAAAAAAACTAATGAGTTTTTAACCAGATGTTATCAAGTATACAAGTTTATTCCGTAAAAATAATAAATATATAACAAGAATGGTAACACACTATCCAAAACTGAGAAGTTTTTCACTAACCAAGACACCAAAAACCCTTATCCAAACTTACTTCGGCTATGTTCTAGAAGGACAATCAAGGTTTCAGATGAATCAAGGATTAGACATAAAGCTCATGAATCATGAAACTCAACATTGTGTGATATTTCAACTTGAATTACCATAGAAATCAAGGAATTCCTATTCTCATCATTCTTTAAGAAGTAAATTTAGTAGTCTTTCTCAAAAACTCTATCCACTGAGCTCGAACATCAGACTCATGCCCCCACATCTCTTATTAGATCAGTCTATGCTACCAATAAATATATACTAGTGGTATTGTCTTTCCTCAAAACACCTTCTTTTTTTATTCTATGATCTGCACTAGATTATACTCAAAAGATGAATCAGTATAAAAAATAAATATCCTCACAATAAATAACATGCACAGGGTCTGGTATGTACCTCAAAAGCTGTGAAACATGAAACATGTTGTGCATACCTTGATAGAAATAATTGATGTCCAGATGGTATGTCACTATCCCTATCTTATTAATGGTCTCAAAGGACCCTACAAAATGTAGTGTTATCTTGCTCTACTTCCCAGATTTCTGTTCCCTAACTGAGGATTCACTCTCAAGAAAACTTGATTTCCCATAATAAACTCCAAGGGTATCCTTCTATAGTTGGCATAACATCTTTTTCTGCTCTGAGAGGTGATCAAACTCTTTCATATCAACTGCACTCTCTTAGAGGTCTCTTGAACCATGCTGGGGCCAAAAAATGTTGCCTTACCCACTACATACCATTAGAGTAGTAAGAGAAATGACAACCCATAAATATCCTTATAAGGTTCCATCTGAATCAAATCTTTGTAAATGTTATTTTATGTGAATTAAATAAAGTCAAGGTGATCATCCAACTCTCTACCAATATCTAGCATGAAATATCAAACACTAATACAAAATAAGGATATAACCATAGACCTATAGCCATGGTTTTTTAGTTCTGTGGCTATAGATAATTTATAGCCACGGTTTAATTAAAAAACCGTGCCTAAAATTTGCCGTCCCCTTTTTCCCCCAAAATCTGCCGGGCTCCTCCTCCGTTCTCCCGATCAACGACCCTCCTGCCCTCGCGATTTCTCCTCCCCCACAATCTCCTCCTCGCCGCGCCCTCATCCTCGCCATGACCTCCTCCTCGCCGTGCCCTCATCTTCTCCGACGCCTCCTCGCCGCACCCTCCTCATCACCGCGACCCTCCTTCCTGACAGCTCCTCATTGTGCCCTCCTCATCGCTGCGACCCTCCTCCCCAACGCCTCCTCGCCGCGACCCTCCTCCCAGCCGGCGTTCCTCTTCCTCTTTCAATGCTTCACCACAGCTATCCCACCTCCCCACCGACGTGGCTTCGATGCGGCCTCCCCACCTCTCTGATGATGCAGTTCCGACGTTGTGGTGTGAGTTCGGCCGAACCCTAAGGTACTCATATGGTCTGATTTTTGTGGGTTCTACTTACAAGGTAGGATTTCTTCCATATTGAGGTATCCAAGATCAACCACAGACCCATCCATCTCCCACATAGGGTAATTTTCTCTTCCAATCATCTCTGCAACATTAATATCATCATTTCACTCTTTTATATCAGTATATTAATAAAAAATTTATGTACTGTATTAAAATATCTGCATTCTTGAATCTGGAATTATGGATCAAATTTATTTAGTTTCTATCAGAATTAATGGAATCTAATTCATTCCATGGTCGTGTACTTTTTAACCTCGATGTTCCTTGACCAACCCTAAATTTCCACTACACTACATAATGTGTGTTATAGTATCCCCCTGACAGAATTTTCTCTCTGCTATACAATATTCAGTATTCAAGTTCTCTTATGATTTTTTTGTATGTTCTTACAATACATAATCTATTCTGATTCCACAATTGTTCTTTGGGAGTATGCATACTCCAAATTTAGAATAAAAACTATTATTTTCAAATTCTATGGGTATTATATACTCCAATATCTGCATTGTTCTTTTCAATTTTAGTAATTTTTTCTATTTATTTGTATTTTTTTCACAGTATTTACCATTCAATTTTATAACTTATATAATCCATTATTTGTTTATATTATTTTCTATATGTATTAAATTTTAGGTTTCTTTAATAATCTATCTTCAGACATTATGTTTACTAAATATCTCTCATCATCTTCCCTCATCCATATACTATAAATTCATTAAATATTTTTGTTTCTCAAGGGTGAATTCCACTGCAGTTGTTCTTCACTTTCATCATAAAGGGTATGGACTCTATTTATATTATAATTAGTAGCCCTGTATTTGTAAAATTTTTCAGGTCTTGAATGGTATTCTTTACTTCTTCTTACTGTAAAAAATTATGTACTGGTCCCATAACATTATTTTCAGAATGAAAGAGCTTAAATAATTGTTTTCCTAATTGAATTGAATTCTACAAAACATCATCTCCATCAAGAAATTGGAGGACTTTGTAAAACCACACTTCTATGTTTTTTCTTCCTTTTAAACATTGAATTTGCACCATATGTTTAGTTTATGTTTTCTGAAAAGAAGTCGCAAGGGAAGTTTGAGCCCCAACATGCTTTTCAGAAAGTACTTGGTTGCAGGTTAGTTTCTCCTCATTATAGTTTATTCATTCTTTCGGTTAGAAAAATTATATAATGCCTTTCAATTGTCTCAAGACACCATGACTACAATTAGTCATGCAACTACTACACAGTCGAACAAAGAAGTATTTAAACAAGATGACTAAAAAATATTACTGACTTTTTGTGGTGCAATATCAAGGTAATACTACTTCAGGTTTGTTTTTAAAATTTTCAAATTTCTTTTCTGATTAGTTGTTTACCGTAAAAAGTGTATTATACTATGCAGTTTAAAATAACAATGCAATAATGAATCTTGATTTTTTTATTATCAATCTCAAGATTCAAAACTACTATTAGTATGTAAAATAATGTTATAGTTCATAGAATAATCTTCAATGAACAGAGGAAAGTAGTAAGAATATAAGCATTGTGCAAGAATAAAATGTTTGTGCAAGAAATTGAAACAAAACAACATTTTAAAAGCTGATGGAAATTTGAATCACATGGTTCTGATATTGGAATTAAAACACACCAGAACATACAAGGATTTAGTATCTATATGTATTGAACAACATGAATATCACATGAGTCATTTACAATATTGTGTTTCATATTAGAAAATGTATGGTCTCATACTTTCTGAATATTTGAAAAAATTCAGTATCACCACACAATGAAATCAACCACAATGCATTGATAGTGAACGAATTTTCATTAGCTTTTCTGGTTTGAAGCAGACTAGACATCAACACAGTGACTGCAATATGTCATTTGTTAAATGAAATTAGTGTTCCGTATTTTTTATTTACCTGCAATGAATATAGGTTATAATTAAGTAGTGATATAGATTTTGAGATGTTTGCGTTATATAATCCTTTTCTATGACTAATTTTTTATTATCTAAGATATCGTTGTAATCCATATTATAATGTGTCCTTACATTATTTTATTTCGACAGTATCCTGTTAGTGTAATTATGGTGGATGAGGCCTATAAAAGATCCCTTAGAAAGATTACTTATTGGGACTCCTAAAAAAGGTAATTTTTTTTGTAAGATCAATCTATGTGAAATTTCTCCAGAAACCAAAAATTTCATGTGTATCCTTTTTTAACTTATTATCATAAATCTAGATCCAACATTATCGACCCAAACTTCACCTCATTATCTCATCAGCTACAATTTAAGCAAAATCAATGTCTTTTTTTTCAGAGGATGTTTTGTTTCAAGGACTAATATGCGATATAGTTTATCCTTTATTTTTGTGGGATGGGTGTTTCTGATCAATAAGGTTGATCACACCTATTTTATTTATTGGAAATTAGCAGAAATCATCATAGAGTGGATGCCCTAGACCTTGGATTCAGGGCTGAACCAGTTATCTTATCTGTTGAGGTATTCTGTTTTTATTATTTGATTTTTCTCCTCAAATACGTTAAATTTCCAACCTATGGTCTTTTATATTACTCTGCCTTTTCTTTTAAAAAACCAAAAAAAACATGCTAAGAAACCAGTTTGGTGCGTAGTTGTGCCATTTTTTTTGACACAACATCAACAAGCCTTAAAACAGGGGATATCCCTACCAATGGGACCCAACACTTGAAAAGGATTTATTTTATTGTACATGAAGTGAGGTCCATTTCGTGAACAATGAGGGTTGTCTTGGTTAAGAACTGGAGTTGGGGTATTGCCTTTTCTTGCTTCTTATTTGTACATTTCTGAATGGGTAGTGTCTTCATGTTAGATTTTGTTTCCCATTAAACAATCCTAGAATTTTCTCTTAATCCACATTTCTTTCCCTTCTACTCATCATTAAATGTTTACTGTGTTGTTTCACTGTTATCTAATTATTTTACAAGTAGTTGTGAATACAACAACAAGAATTGGTAGTGAATGCATGTATTGTGTCGTAAAATTGGGAAGTTAACCTCTGTTTCAACCGTCATATGCTTGCAGGTAATTTGTGCATGAATTTTCCTGAATTCAATATTCAAATTCAAGATAGTCGCTTTTTAGTTTGATTATTTTCCTATCAAGTAGATGATACTCTTGTAATTTTTATTTCATTTGTCATCTGTTCATTGCATTTCAACTACTTTAGGACTGATTTATGGGTTGTGGTTTTGGGTATGTAGAAGGAAAAACTAAAATAGAACCTCTAGCCAGACATCCTATGGAGCAAACCTATGGGCGCCTCCAATGAATTTTTTTTTTCAGGATTCTCTATCCAAGGTAGGATATCAATCTTATTTAAACCACGACATCTATACTTTATTTCCTGGATATATCTTCTCTTTGAGGGACATGTTTGTTCATAAGATGCATCCAGGGTCTGCTTGTGTTGTCTTCAAAACAGGTTTGTAGGTAGTTTGTACTATTTTCCAAGATCCAGTAAACCCATAGTTGATGTGTTTCCAGTGAGTATGTTATGTTCACTAATTTCTCATGGATGTCCCAGTAAACCTTCAACATTTTAGTCAACAATATCTGTAATTTAAATATCCTATTTTATACCTTAAATTCCTACATTTTTTATTAGTATGAATTGGTAGTACACTAAAATTGTGATGTTTACTGTTGAGGGGAGAATATCTAATGCCTTAGTCTGTCAAATTGAATCTTTGTTTAACACTGAATGTCTGAGTGAAGACAATTCCTTGACAGATGTGATCACCTAGAGTATTACTGACATGCATAAGGTGTTATTTTACTATTTAGTAACATTTTTTCCTTCTGTTTTCTGGTCAGGAAAAGAGCTGGACATCAACTCACTCACCTATTTTAGATCAAATCATTTAGTTATTGGAAGCAGAAACAAACATCTAGGTTTGTTTTCTTAGTTTGTTTTAAATGTATTTCATGGTTTCAAACTACGTCTTTATAGTGTATGCAAGGAATTTCTGATTTAATTTAATGTACAGGTATCTCTAAAAGTCATTAAATGTGCAGTTTTAATGTCACTGTTATCTAAGATTTGATTTACTCACCTCTGCAATGGACCTTTGAGAGACTGTAGGTAAATATCTCCTTTGATGGTGCACTCCATTAATGATTTTGTATTATTGAAGAACTTATTTAAAGATAATAGAACATGTGTTCTAAACCCCCCCATCCACATTCAAGTCACCGTCTTACTATCAATACATTGACATCATCTTGTATGGCATTATTTTAGTACGCCAAATTTAATCAATCCCATGAAAAATTCATTGTTATTAGGTAAAATAGAAACTACATTTAGGAAGACACGCTAATCTGTTTATTTTCTTGAGTTTTGATTTGATCATGCACAATTCTATTATAGGATATATTTGTGTTTTGAACTAATATTTTTTAGTTTCTCATCATTTCAGTGCATGTAAAGGGGGTGTATACCCGAATGTGGTGGTTCCTACTCTGAAGACCACACCCACTAATGGACTGGGGTTGACCTGCAGGAACTGTCCAGCTATTGACAGGTTAGCTACAACACATGTTTGGGGTTATAAACCCAAAAAATCTTCTCCCTTTCATTTAATTTTATTTCCTTTAGTTAATTTTCTACTTAATAACAATTTTTTCCTCTTTTATGGGTTGGAAAAAATCTGGACAACACCTTACACAACTGTTGAAAATCGATTCATACTATTGTTAGAAGCTGAAACAAACATCCAGGTTCCTATTTTTACTTTGTTTTCAATGTATTTGATGGTTTCCACCTTCCTCTTTATGGTATATGCAAGTCATTTCCCATTAATTTATTATAGAGTATGCCACCGATATGGACACTGCTTTCCGATAAGGACAGATTAGATGAACATGATCCACCCAGTCCATCTGTAGTGGACCCTTACATTTTCACATGTTTTACATGATTTCCCTAAGCCTTCAAAGTGGACTAGAAGAAAATTTCAACCCACTCAATAGTATAAAATTAAATTTCCTTCACTTTAGAGATTATAATATCCTCATTTTGAGAAAAATTAGGGTCGTTATACCCAAGGGAGTCATAGATAATTTATTGATCTCAAAAGGTGTGTGTAGGGGGGGGGACTAGTGCGGGGGCTAGGGGGGACTGGTGTGGGGGGGGGGGGGCTGTGGGGGGGGGGGGGGGGTACTGGTGCAAAGGGGGCGGGTGTTGGGGGGGGGAGGGGGGCTAGAATAAAATAAGGAAAATTCTCTACTTTATAAAATTGATAAAACTATATAAACTAAGAATAAAGGTGAATTATAGAAGAATAAGTTGTTGGTTATGGATTCATGTATCATTTATCATGTACAATTGACACACTGATCACATATATATAAGAAGTTGATATATCTCATTTCTTTTCCCACTATTTTCTTATAGGTGGTTTCTTATGATAAGACCGGTTCTATCCACCACCATTGAAGACAATGAGTTCAAGATTTGGGTAAGTTTTATTCCGTTTTTATTCTTTAGACCAATTTTAATTAGGTCTTTTTTGTTTTTTGGGTTCCTTATATTTTTGTTGTGTGTTTTGGATTTCATTGAGGTGGATTCGAGTCGCCGTTGATGAAGGATTACATGTGTATTCATAGGTAGGAATATGCATATATAAGTTCCCCCTTTATATATATTCACTCATGGTAGTATGAATATATATATTGGGGCTAGGTGTGCTTATATATAGATATGAAAAATGCATACGCATGTAAGTTTAAAGGGGTATATGCAAGTATAAACATATATCTAAGGACCCCCTTGTGCATATTTTTCCATGAAAATATGTACATAGGGGAAAGGTGTCCCTATATATATGTTAAGTTGCATATGTGTGCAAGCGGAAAAAGGAAGATTCGAATTGTCGTCGTCAAAAGCAAACGCGCCTTGAGGTTGAGGTAGGGTCACTCTCCTAGCCTATTTAATTCAAGAATGTTTTAAATTGAATTTAGTGGCCTTATTAATTTTTCATGTTTATATTAAATTGAAATTCTTGAATAAGTGTGAGTTAAGATAATAGTTTCGTTTGATAAATAAGTCATGGTATTGTAAGAAAACCCCTCCAACGGAGGTGCGTTGTCTACGAAAACTCATAGTGGTATACCTTGCTTAGCATTATTGCATTGATGTTTTCCTTATACTTGTTGTCATTGTTAGTCATAAAGCACACATCGTACTTGACCCTTTTTATATCCATGTAGGGGGTTTCCCTCTTTTTATTAAAACGATTGTTTGAACCAAGACACTCTTTAAGTGCCGTTAGAATTTTAAGATGGGTCCCATGTTGTGTGACCATGTCACATGGCATGTGATATTTAAATCCAACCAAAAGCCCGGTTCCATAGCCTAGGGGTCCCACAGTACCAGTAATGTCAGATTACATGTTATGTAACCTGTGATTCTCCTGATCCCATGGGGTATTCCTCTAGGTATTCCAACACATTGCTAGATCTCCAAACCTCACCGAATTTGGTATATCAGGGGTCATCCAATCCTCTAGTCATCACAGATTAGCATTCATTTCTTTAAATATTCTGAGAAAACATCCTCTCATGCCATCCATATCATCCTATTTGAAACTAAGTGGAAGATGCTTCCCCACAGATGTCACTGGACCGGGCCAATACGCTACGGTCACGCCGCGGTCACGCCATGGTCATGCCGCGGTAATGCCGTGATTTGGACCTGCTCCAGCCACATACAACCCACACCAGCCCCCTTCCACCTTCATTTTATCCTGCTTCCACCAGCATTCCAGCCTGCAACAACCCCCCTTCCACCTTCAAATTAGCCCGCACCATCCCTCCATCACCTGCAACTAGCCCCCTTCCACCAGCATTCAAGCCCTCACCGAATTAGGTATATCAGGGGTCATCAAATCCTCTAGTCATCATGTATTGGTATTAATTTCTTTAAATATTCTAAGAAAACATCCTCTCATGCAATCTATATCATCCTTTTTGAAACTAAGTGGAAGATGCTGCCCCACAGATTCCACTAGACCAGGCCAACATGCTGCGGTCACGCCGCGGTCACGCCGCGATCACGCCGTTGTAATGCCGTGATTTGGCCCTACTCCAGCCACATCCAGCCCACACCAGCCCCCTTCCACCTTCATTTCATCCCACTGCCACCAACATTCGATCTCGCAACAGCCCCCCTGCCACCTTCGAATCAGCCCGCACCATCCCCCCATCACCTGCAACCATCCCCCTTCCACCAGCATTCAGCCCTCACCGAATTAGGTATATCAGGGGTCATCCAATCTTCTAGTCATCACAGATTAGCATTAATTTCTTTAAATATTTTGAGAAAACATCCTCTCATGCCATCCATATCATCCTATTTGAAACTAAGTGGAAGATGCTGCCCCACGGATGTTGCTGGACCGGGCCAACACGCCGCGGTCACGCCACGGTCACGCCGCAGTCACGCCGCGGTCACACCACGGTCACTACGCGGTCACGCCATGGTCACACTATGATTTGGCCCTACTCCAGGACGACACCCTGCGGCAGTTCGCAGTGATAATATTCCATTAGTCTTGTGATCAATGTAGAGACTGACTAATCACAATTTCTGCCGGCGGGGCGACGACTGGAATGTTTCCCCACCTCCTCCTACTCCATTCACTCCTGACCGGAAGATGCTGCCCCGCGGATGTCGCTGGATAGGGCCAACATGCCGAGGTCACGCCGGGGTCACACCGCGGTCACGCTGTGATTTGACCCTGCTCCAGGATGACACCCTGCGATAGTTCGCAGTGATAATATTCCATTAGTATTGTGATCAATGTTGAGACTGACTAATCACAATTTCTACCGGAGGGGCGATGACTGGAATGTTGCCCCGCCTCCTCCTACTCCCTTCGCTCCTGACCGGAAGATGCTGCCCCGCGGATGTCGCTGGACAGGGCCAACATGCCGCGGTCACACCGCGGTCACGCCGGGGTCACGTCGCGGTCACGCCGCGGTCACGCCGTGGTCACGCCGTGATTTGGCACTACTTTAGGAAGAAACCCCGTGGCAGTTCGTAGTGATAGTATTCCCCGATTCTTGCTTTTGATTCCTACCTTGAAATGTCGCTGAGAAATTCCACCTGAGACGAAACTAAATTGAAACTCTGACCTAAGGGGGAGCACAAACAAATGTCCATGAAACTGAGTCCCAGCGTTTTCCACGTTTGAAGGAAAAATTCGACCCTAGGTGTAGAAGACCTAACGACGAGTTGGACAGATTTCGAGGTGACGATGGAATTTGTAGCTTGGAAATCTCGATCTTAGAGATCGATGAAGCTGAGTTATCGAGTTGTACACCGCGTGAGTCTGCGACTTCAGTCGAATTCGACCAAAGTAAGTTGGATCAAGAGGATGATGAAGAACCAGTTGTACGTGATTGAAGACCACTGTGCACATCATGATATTGGTTCAATTGAAGCGTCGGTTACTGTTTGGGTTTCGGAGTGGCGCATATCAAACCAAATTGAAGTTTTAATTCAGACAAATGAGGCAACAAAAGATCTTCAATCAAGATTTGGTTGAGCTTCATACCATCATGTCAGATGTTTGAATCGATGAAGATGATAGGGTTAGGCATGCTGATTGCATGACCAGAGTTGAAGAGAGTTGAGAATTCACTGCGTTGGTTGAAAAAATTCCAAAATCAACTGATTGAGTCTGTATCTCAGATGAATTGATACATGTAAACCTGATCAAGCTTGCTCGTTGAAGACACATCGTTAGTTGATTTTGTCTGAAATCAGTAACGAAGACGGTGGGGACCTCTTCCCTCTTTACCACTACGGTTTCAGTTTTGAAGGAACCTGCACAGCAGGTGCTTACTTGAATGCTCCAACGAAGTTCCCATTGAAGGCGATGGCACTGAAGAAGATGACATTGTTCCAGGAGAGAATGCACAGAAGGTGTTTGAAAAATTGCCTCAGTGAGCTTAGTTGACTTCACCACTTGAAACACCAGTTTCTTCAACATTAAAAAATTAGGAGAAACGCCAACCCATTCCAGGTGCACGAAAAAAATTATCAAATGAAGTTCCAGCCTGCTGAGCCACACCTTCCTATTGAAGCCTGGACCAGGTTGAAGAGATTCCACAAATTAAGTGTTCGGTTGGAAATGAAGGTGGCCGTGTCAAGCTCTGAACAAGTGTGAAGAAGCTAGCTTGATGAATACTAGAAGTATTTCCATGACCAATATTGAAGCCCATGGACCAACTTCTTTGGCCCAAGAGGCCCAAGTTGTCCAGAACCAGGTCTGAATACCAGCAGCATGTGAATCAGTAAGGCTCCTCATCACTCGAGCACACTGAACAGAGTAAGAGTTCCACCATAGCCATGATGCACCAAATCATTTGAACCTCTAATACTTCACGAAAGAGTACACAACTCGATCGTGGGAGGGGAATGATTTAACAAGGACAATTCAAATGATGCTCTCTCATGAAGAAATCTCGACCATCAAGCTGTGCATGATGTGTCAATTTGAAGAAAGGGATACGGTCTTGGAATTTGAGGAATAATTTATAATTTCTAGGTTTATTGAAGTTAAAGTTCATGCTAATCTTGTGGAAGATAATGGAGGATTTAAAAACCTTCAGTATTTCTATAAGTGGGACCACTGTTCAATAGAGGTGGGGGGTGCTTCCAACACTGGATCAATCATGTTTTTGCTGCTTTTCTCTACCATCTTTTATTTCATTCTACTGTAATACTCTGATTATGGCACATTAGGCCATTTGTGGTCACACTAAATATAATCCACCCATCCTCCTTGTTTAATTATACCTGTTAATGCTTAACCCTCATGCTTACTTCTCTGGTTGTTTTTAATTTCATAATCATTAGGAGGTTTCTACTTTATTTTTCTTTTAATAACTTCTTCTCTCATTCTCAGAATTACACACACATGCCACTTGGATTCAATGCATTGCCTACGATCATGGGTAGTGGGTTGGTCTGATAGTGATTAAAAATTTCTAATCATTAGGATATGCAAGATTAGAGAACCTAGTCCCTCAAGTTGTGGTGGAATATTTAAAAACAGTAGAGGCTTCATCAAGGGATGATTCTAACAATTGGTTGGAAGCTTTATTACTCTTGAAGTTGAAATTTGGGTGGTAATTCATGCAGTTAAATATGTAAGAATTATGGATGAAATAAGTTATGGATTGAAATTGACTTCTTATTGGTGGTCAATATAATCAGGTGTAAATCTATAAAGGTGAAAAGTGTCTTGCAAGGAACTGCGGGCAGTGAACTGCTAAATTCTAATGTCCCCCGACAAGGAACTGCATGCAGTGAACTGCTGAATTCTGGATAGAAAACACCTATAAAGGTGCAAAGTGTCTTGCATCAGACAGTTCTAGGATCTGAAGATCTTCAGCAACTTGTCCTTGAGGAGGGCTTGAGAGGACCATAATCTATGACATCGTAGGAGGATCCACTGGGATATCATTGCTGGGTTAATCCACCTATAAGACAAAATCAAACGGTCGAGACAAGGGGGGAAGTCTGAGAGCCCTACTGCCTTCCGCCACTAGAGGCTCACGCCTCCCACCCTGGTTCCCCTGAAGGATCCAATGCTAGAAGTATTTGGGAAAGACTGGGTAAAGGATATCCTGGATCCAACAAAGCAAGTCTTCCACATTGAGTTCCAGCTTTTCTGGCACATGGGGAGATAAATCCAATTCCATGAAAAGCTGATCCACCGAGGTAGATGAGCCACTCATAGTGTTGTCATAAGAGCAAAGATAGCCCCCGAGAGAGTTATCAATAGCCATTAGGAAGTATTCATTCTAAAAGGGAAGGGGAAACCTAGGGAGGCATATCCAGACGGCTACTAGAGGTGTCCAAGAGGGAGGGAGGGGGGGTGCTGTCCAGGAAGGGGGGGAGAGGTGTCCAGGAGGAAGGGGGGGGGGCTGTCCAGGTAGGGAGGTGCTGTCCAGGCAGGGGGGAGGGGTGTCCAGCAGGGGTGGTGCTGTCTAGGAAGGGGGGAGAGGTGTCCAGGAGGGAGGGAGGGGGGTGCTGTCCAGGCAGGGGGGAGGGGTGTCCAGCAAGGGGGGAGGGTGCTATCTAGGAAGGGGGAGAGGTGTCCAGGAGGGAGGGGAGGGGGTGCTATCCAGGTAGGGGGGAGGGGTGTCCAGCAGGGGGGGTTCTGTCCAGGAAGGGGGGAGAGGTGTCCAGCAGGGAGGGAGGGAGGGGGGGGGGTGCTGTCCAGGTAGGGGGGAGGGGTGTCCAGTAGGGGGGGTGCTGTCCAGGCAGGGGGGAGGGGTGTCCAGCAGGGGGGGGGGGGGGCTGTCCAGGCAGGGGGGAGTGGTGTTCAGTAGGGAGGGAGGGGGTTCTGTCCAGGAGGGGGGGTGTCCAGGAAGGGGGAGAGGTTTCCAGGAGGGAGGGGGTGTTGTCCAGGCAGGGGGGGTGTCCAGCAGGGGGGGGGTGCTGTCCAGGCAGTGGGGTGATATCCAGAAAGGGGGAGAGGTGTCCAGGAGGGAGGGGGGGGGGTGCTGTCCAGGTAGGGGGGAGGGGTGTCCATTAGGGGGGGGGGGGTACTGTCCAGGCAGGGGAGAGAGGTGTCCAGCAGGGAGGGAGGGTGGTGCTGTCCAGGAGGGGGGGGGGGGTGCTATCCAGGAAGGGGGGAGGGGTGTCCAGCAGGGGGGGGGTGCTGTCCAGGAAGGGGGATAGGGGGGGGGGGTGTCCAGGGGGGAGAGGTTTCCAGGAGGGAGGGGGGGTGTCTAGGCAGGGGGAGGGGTGTCCAGCAGGGGGGAGAGGTGTCCAGCAGGGAAGGGAGGGGGGGGGGGGTGCAGGGGAGAGGGTGGGGGCTATTTTTTTGGGGGGAGGGGGGTGCTGCTGTCTAGAAAGGGATTTACAGGGGGGAGGGGGCTGTCCAGTGGTGGTTTTGTAGGGGTGAGGGGGGCTGCAGGGGGGGTTGTCTACTGCAAGGGGAGTGGGGGGGGGGCTGTCCAGGGGGGCTTTACAGGGGGTGGGGGGCTGGAGGGGGGAGGGGGGCTGCAAGGGGAGTGGGGGGGCTGTGTAGTGGGGTTGGGGGGGGGGGGTATTTTTTTATGGATTTTCAAACCCTATAGCCACAGTTTTAAACCGTGGCTATTGGTTAATTACCACGGTTTTTAACCGTGGCTATAGGTCTAATGTCAAAGTTTTAAACCGTGGCAATAAAGTTTGCCTGTCCTCTTGTATAGCCACAGTTATAAACCGTGGATATAGGTCTAGAGCCACGGTTGGAACCGTGGAAGTATACCTATAGCCACGGTTTGAACCGTGGATATAGACCTAAATCCACAATTACAAACCGTGGCTATAGGTCTAGGACTATAGCCACGCCAAACTTAGACACGGTTCCTCAAACTGTGGTTATAGCCTGAATTTCCAGTAGTGAAAGAATATCCTCCAATATGTTAATAGTTTACTAAAACTATCCATCTATCTAAGGATGGTACATCGTTCTCAATATTACATGAGTCCCTAGAGATTTTTGAAATCCCTTCCAAATGTGTAGAATAAAATGGGATTCAATATCTAAAACAACACTCAAGGGAAATCCATGTAGGTGTGAAATATCTCGAGCATAGATATTTCCCAATAGCTCCAATGTGTGAGTCTCTATGAATAGTAAGAAGATAGAAGACATATTTAGTTAGTTGAAAATCACCCAGAATACATGATGAATCCTCAGGGTTTTCAATAAACCCAACAAAAATTCCATCGTAAAGACCTCCCACTTCCAAATTGGCACAATAAGCAGATAGAGAAAACCACATGGTCACTGGTTCTCAACCTTCAACCTCTGATAGGTAATCCATCTGAAGACGAAACCGATATTATACCTCTTCATCCCTGACAACCAAAACTATCATCATAAGTCATGGTACATCTTGTTTAATCTTAGATTCACTTCCCATATAGAGTTACGGTAGTCCATCATCATCTACTATCTAATGGAATTGTGGACTAATACCCACCCATGTACCAAGATCACATCATTGTCACCCAAGGTCCATTTGGGTATTACGATATCCCCACCTAGGTGCTCCCTCATCACATCACACTATGTGTTTGATTCCTAACTAGTATTCACCCAGTCCAAAAGAAAATATGTAATCAGAAAAAGGAATAAAATCACATATCTATGATCATCTGAAGCATCCACACTCTAGTTATCCAATAATCTCATCAAGAACCACTGCTCCTTTGAGGGCCTCTCACCAAGAATCTGATCAGCCTATGTATTACAGGTAATAGAATATATAATGAAATTATCCTTCCCAGGTCTATACACCATATAAAATTTAAATTTCTACATATACTCAACCCAAATCATTTGTATCAGGTATAAGTCCCTCTATGTGAATATATAGAGAAGGCTCTTGTGTTCCATGTAGACAATAAATCTCTACCTGAATAGATAATTTTTCTAAAATTTAATAGCATGGATCATGGATTCCATATCCAAGTCATGTGTAGGGTAGTTACTCTGATGGTTTCATATCTAACTAGGCCTATAGGCTACAACCATCTCTCTTTGTATTAGCACCACTCCTAGAACAACACCTGATGCATACTAGTACATAGCACAACCAATCTTAGGCTCATGTATTTTTATTACTGGAGTTTTAATTAACCTTCTATTTATCTCAATTAAATCATATTAAAACTAGTATGACCACTACAACCACACTACCTTCTCTATTAGTTATTTCATGGGTGTTGATAGTCAATAGAAGTCCTGGATAAACCACTAGTAATATCTTACTAAATCCAAGAAGATCCTAATTTCAAATGCATTCTTGGGATGTGTCTAGGACATGACTACCTCAACATTATCCGATTATATATGTATACCATTCTTAGACACCATATGTCCTAGTAATTCCACCTCTTGAATCTAGATGTCACACTTTTATTGCTTGTAATAAATCATATGTTCTCGAAGTGTACTCATGACTATCTCTAGGTGCCTTGAATGTTTCTTTAGTGTTAGTGAGTATATGAGGATATTATCAATGAACACTATGATGAATTAGTCCAATTATGGATGGAATATCTTATTCATGAGTTCCATGAATACTTCTGATTCATTTTTCATACAAAACAGAATCCTCAAGTACTCATACAACCCATACCCTATCCAAAACGCCATCATCAGAATGTCCTCATTTGTAACATAAAATTCGTGATATCCTGGTTGAAGATGAACATTGGAGAAAAACTGTTATCCCAGTAACTAATAAAAAATACCACCAATCTTGGGAAATGGATATTAGTCTATCCTCATCACCTGGTTCAGTATCTAGCAATCAATGCATTACTGAAGACTACCATACACCTTCTTAGAGAACACAATAGGTTCATACCATGGTGAAATAATTGGTCTAATAAATCCATTTATCTCTAAGTGGTCTATATATAACTTGAAATACATTAGATAGGTTACATCCATTTGATATGGGGTATCAAAATGTGTTTCACACCCAACATTATCTCATTTCATCTTAACTTATTGATCCTTCATAGACTTCACTAGATCAAATATCCACAACAATTTCAACCAATTACTCAAAATACTGAGGACCTATAGTGCCTTGGAAGTATGTAGAATGATGGAGTTGAATAAAGGGGATATCTGGCCATAGTTATTAACTCTTATGTCTTAGAAATACACTAGGTTATAAAAATCCAATTGAAGCAGCCCTTCCACCTAAACCACAGAGAAGGTGTGGTAGCATGCTTAACTGCATTCTCTTACACATCCAGTGGTAAAGAAGAAAAATAATCCATTTTAGATGTATTTTTAACTTCTTCCTAAGTATACCCATAAGACTATTTCTAGTTAAAATATCATACAACCTGACATAAACACTTCAAAAAAAAAAACAAATTCATTAGGATAAACTGTAATTAGTCCATGGGATCACAAAAGGTTCTCCTAGGATTCTACCCTTAACCCAAGGTACACCCCTCCTAGCACTAACCCTGCTCTCTATCATTGTACGTTAGTCAAAGTTATACTATATATACTAGAATAAAGTAATTTTAAGTTCAACTAATTAATGACAATAAAGATATTTCAGGACATCATGGGAACAAATATATCACACAATCATATAAACTACTCTGAACAGATATCACAAATAAATAAATTTAATTAAAAGATAGAATACAACACAAAATAAGGTATATATATGTAATGTGAATATATGTTCCTAGTCATTATTCATTAACACATTTGAAATCCAAAAAAATCATATAATAATATCATGAGCGTCACCCAAGGTGAGATTAACAAACAGTGAGAACAAAAACATAATTTCCCATTTATGGAAACTCGAAGGACCACTATACTGTGTTTTCCATGCACTGACATAGTTCCCATGACTGAATCCAAACCATCCTAAATCATTTACACCCTATCCCATACCAATATAGGAGAAGAATGAGTTAGCGAGTCCGTGTGCCTCTAATACCATTTTGTAATATCCCATCCCAAACCACCGAGTTCGAGTGCGAGTTCCACATGACCTCTTGTCTGACTCCCCATAAGAAAGAGGCTTTCGACTAGTAGTAAGGGTCTGATTATGATAGTGGAGATACTATACCCTCATTATCATGCCGTAGTATCAATAAAAAACAAAAAATAACTAATTAATCTTCATTGCAAACATGTGGAAAACTATATAAATGGAATATATGTTAAAATAATAAAAGAAACTCAAAAAGTGGAAAGAGTATCCCTATTAAATAAATTAGATAAATAAATAAATAATGGAATGAAGGTCCTGATAGTGTATATCTTATCCCACCAATTTCTTCATGCTCCTTAGCTCAATAGTCCATCGTAGGTCCCTTACCCATCACTGGATCCCTCATGAAATCTATAAGAAAACAAAAATGCATGAGTAGGGTGTGATTACGAGAATCAGTAAGACACCATAAATGCATACTTAAAATGAATTTCTCATGTGTAAAAGTATATTCCACTATAGTAAAAAATTCATAAAATGAACAATAAAACACAATAAAAAACTAACCACATTGTTGGAAATCCTACTTTTCCCAACGGTTTGAAACCATTAGGAAAGGCCCTAAAACCATTGGAATTGATTATCCCAATGGTTTCAAAAACCGTTGGAAATTGGGCCATCGAGATAGCCATATACCAATGGTTCACATTGAACCATTGGGATAGAACATTTTGGATCTCAATATCCCAACAGTTTATGATGAACTTTTGGGATAAATTGTTCCAACAGTTCAGCTGGAACCATTGGAATAAATCTATCAGGGAATTATGTTTTCCCAATGATTCATCATGAACTATTGGGATAAATCTCGGTAAGAATTATATAGAGGTATTCCAACAATTTTGAAAATGTTGGCATAACCCCCCACTCATTTTAGCAGACAACGCCTCCAACTAATTTTAACAGGCAGTGCCTGCAATAAAATGCAGGTATTCAACCTGTAACCTGCAATCTGCAATCACAAATGAAAACACACAAAAAATATAATGCCCTGACCCCAGTTACCTAGAGTCGGTTCATTATTACATAACATTTTCATGATCACAAAAGATTAAGTCTCGAAAGACCAATTAGTTTAGTATCCTTGAAAGTACTAGATACATTCATAAGTTTTACATTACATTATAAAATGAAAAACTACAACAACATAGTCTCTAAAGGACACACTAATATCCCTTAGACTATCCCTGTAGGTCAGTCATAATATACTTCTTCATATCCTGGGAAAAAATAAAACATAGAAAGGGGTGAGCTCAGATGCTCAGTAAGGATAACAATACAGTATAAATTTTCATAAAAAAGCATAAACATTTAAGGAAATGCATTACACTAAAACAAAAGCCTTTTAAACTTGAACTTCAGCATAATATGGAAATGATAAAATCAAATAATTCCATTTACTTAATCACATGGATATTCTACTAGTCGAATAATTACATGCAATATCAATAGCCACTTTTATAATAACGGAATGCATAATGCCATACTTCATAACCACATAGTCAAGGCCCTATGCCAAGAACACAAATAAGATTTTGTCAAGGCCTTTTTCCAAGACACTAGTTTGTCTCATGATACCTACCGATGAATAGAAGAGATAAAACGGGCTCCACCTATTACTTACTAAGTCCAATACATTCCTCATATGAAAAGTTTTAAACATAACAGAAACATTCATATTAAAACTAGAATATGAAATGTCAATACTTTATCCATAAACCATGAATGGTATAAAAATAACACATCAACATTCAAACATATCAAAAAAAATTCAATGCAATATGGAATATTTGTATCATAATAAATCAACTTCAAACAAGCTTAAAATCCATCAAAAGGATATTGACATATATGAAATCTAAATTTTTTTAGAGAAATATATATTTTTATTTTGAAATAATTTAAAAGTCATATAATTATAAAAGGAAACATTTATTTTGAAAATATTCTTATAATATTTTAAGGGAAGTTTCGACGATGTTATAACGGCGGAAAATAACTGCACCCACCGTATAAGTTAAAAAAAAGACATTCTTACCTTAATTCTGTCGAAAAGGTCATAAAGTACCTTGTTTGGAAAACAACGAAAAGAATCCTTTCAAAATATATATGGTAAAATAAGGGTATAAATGACTTTAACCCATACTATAGTAAATAGTAATAATGTTTTGAATTACATTTTTAAGAAAACACAGATGTGGATGATAAAGAGGTCCCCGTAGATACTTAAGTAAAAATAACCTCAAATAATAAAGAGATTGTAAAATTAACCCTTACCTTGTACTTTTCCTTGGTTGAGGGTAGGTTAACCTCCTATATAATAGTGAAATAATTGTTATTAAATTATAAAATAACCATATACATTAATATGATATCATATATGATCTTCTAATATTTCTTTGTTAATGATATTTTAGTAGTATCATCGTTTCAGGTGTTAACTGATTCGTTTTCCTTTATATGATTTGTTACCTAAGTAATTTTTGTTATGGATAGGATTTATATTATTCATATTCAGAATGATATTAAGTCCTTAAACATTATTTTTAACCATCAAATAAAAATTATTCTTGAATGGATACGATGGAGAATGAATCTCATCGCGTTCGTGGAGACGGTAATCCATACGTACACATGAGCGACAATATCATTCTTTTGATATTAAAATTTTATATAATTGGATGGTATATGATATATAAAGAATAATTATCATGTTATATTTATTATTTAAATCATATATACTCATTATTATACCCCACCAAATGATGAAGTGTTTGAATAATAATCTATACCATGACGAGGAGACGGTAATCCGTACGTACAAACGTATGGTGACTTTTTCATTTATAGGATGGATAGAATAATGAATATTGTTGTACTATTTTTATAATAACATCAAATTATATATAATATAATGGAGTTATTATTTTATAATGGAAACAACAAATAAATAGGAAGTGGAAGAAGAAAAGAACTTGAAAGAGTTGATGAAATATTTACCTCTTCTCCAGGTTCTTCCTTTTGATTTTATCAAAAGGGTTCCTTAGTTTAGATTTATGACTAAAGGACGGTCTCAAGGATAAAGGTATGAAAATTTATGGGATTTTTGGGTAGGGTTTGGCCAAGACAAATGGATTTTAAGGTGTTAATTTGAGAGAAGGGGAAGTGCCCTTTTATAAGAGGGGTGAGGGGCACCATAGGAAAAGATTGAAATATTATTTTATAATAAAATAATTTTCAGTTTCTAATGGATCAAAAATGAATTATTTTAAGGATAAGGTTGGGATGGGTCAAAAAACACTCAACCAATAAGTTTTAGAGAGGTTTGGGTCACTATATAAACCTTATCTCTTAGATTTAACTCTTAGTTAAATAGTTTGACATTTACTATGTCTCTTTGTATTTTTATATTATATGGTTAATAAAATTACTATAAACATCCAGGAGAACCTCAAGTGGTTCATTAATGACATATGTAACATTATTTAAGACCTTTGGACGAACCTTAGATTTTTAGGAATATAATATCAATTAATAATATAATATTTGTTTTAAAAACTCTTTTATGTCAATTTTGGAACTATTTCGTATTTTGTTTTTGTTAAATTCATAACAGCATTATTAATTCAAAAAAAAAATATATTTAATTAACCCTAAAATTTCATATTAACCTATAAAATTAGTTCAATTCATTAAAAGTCTCAAATTAGATTTATTTAGATATTTATAATATCAATTATTTTATTCTTTCATTAATAAGGTAATTACCGCATCATCATTGTGTCACAAATGAATTTCATTATTTAATGTCTAAAAATTATAAATAAAATACCATTATGTAGGAAATCTGTTTAGATTTCTAATTAATATTTTTAGTCGAATTTATATTGTGTGTAACCCAATATTAAAAATGGTTTATTTATTAAATTTTGAATTTAACTCTTTTAACTCTTCTCTAAATAAAATAATAATAAATGTCCTAATCTAATCAAAGTGGACCAAATAGGATCCTATTTTATTCATAAGGTTTTTTTCGGTCAAATTTCACTTATCCAATAGAATTAGGGCATACATTAGGGTAATTATGATATCATTTTTACCCTTAATTACCCTATTTACTTTTAACTGCGGTAAATAAAAGTCAAAAGTTACTATTCATAAAAAATTATTTTCATCTTATTAATTTACATTTTACTTACTAATATTAACTGTGTGTCTTTTATTTTTGAAATTAAACTCATAGAAGTGGTAAAATTAAGTATTATACAAATTTACAAATGCTCCTAGGAGGTGGGTAAAAGATGGTAAAATGTTCAATAAAATTTTATATATCTAAACTTCTTATAAAATGACCCCAATGAATTAAGTTGAAAATATATAGGTATTATGTATCTATTTTAACCTAAAATAAATTAAAATAAAATAACTAATTATTTAAGTAAAAAGTCGGTTTTAATCAATAACATAGTGTTTTTTCACTATTAATAAAAAATTGAATGTTTTCAGAAAAATACCAAAAAATTCACCTTAAGATAATTTCGATATTTCAAATCCAAAAATGAAACCCATTTTTAAAGATAAAATTTATAAAATTTCAAAAAGTGGGTATTATTATTCATAATGGCTAGTTTTATTGGTGCGGTGTGTTAGAATCTCGAAGTTGCGAACAATGAAAGATATTGCATTATTCAAAGGGAAACGTATCGTGGAAGCTTGGGGAATTACATTATCCCCTCCTTAAAATAATTTCATCCTAGAAATTTCTAGAATATTACTACATAAAAAGATTCGGGTGGTTCTTCATCAGAAGTTCCTTGGGTTCCCACGTTGGCTCTTCCATCTTATGGTTTCTCCATATAACTTTTACCAGATGAGTCCTCCGGTTTCTCAACACTTGTTATCTTGTATCAAGAATCTTGACATGATCTTCACAATAAGACATATCAGGTTCTAGTTATAATTCTTTATAGGTGAGTACATGCGTTGGATCAGGCATGTATTTTCTCAACAGTGATACGTGGAACACATCATGAACTTTGGAGATACTTGGAGGCATTTCCAAATGATAAGCTATAGCCCCAATTCATTCAAGAATTTCGAACATTCTGATGTACCTGGGACTCAATTTACCCTCCTTACTGAATCGTATCATTCCCTTCCATGGAGATACCTTCAAGAAAATGTGGTCTCCTACCTGAAATTCCAAATCCTTCCTTCGGTTATCAGCATAGATCTTTTTACTACTTTGAGATTCTTTGATATGGGTTTGTATAACCTTCACATTTTCTATTGTTTCCTCAACAATTTCTAGGCCTATGAGTTTTCTTTCACAAACATCATCCCAATAAGTTGGTGTGAAACATCTCTTTCCGTTTAACGCTTCATATGGTGCCATCTGAATACTTGAATGGAAGCTATTGTTGTAGTAAAATTCCATCAGAGGTAAATATTGATCCCACATACCTTGAAAGTAAAGTGAGAAAGATCTCAACATGTATTCTAAGGTTTGAATAGTCCGTTCTGATTGTCCATAAGTTTGAGGGTGGTAGGAAGTGCTCAAACAAAGTTCAGTATCCAAGGTTTTCTGAAGACCTTTCTAGAATCCTGAAGTAAAATGGGGATCACGATCAGAAACAATCGATAGGGGTAATCCATGAAGTCTTAAAAATTCATTAATATACAATCTTTATAAATGTTCAAGTGGTAAATCTTCTCTTATAGCAATAAAATGTGCTGAATTGGTAAGACGATCAACAATGACCCATATAGCATCAGTCCTTCTAGGAGTCTTTGGTAGTCCCATGAAAAAGTCCATCATAATATCATCCATTTCCACTCAGATATGGGAAGAGGTTGCATGACTCCTCCAAGATATTTCCTTCCAACTTTCACTTGTTGAAAAACCATACATCTTGACAAAAAATCAGAAATCTCCCTCTTCATGTTGTCCCACCAAGATTGTTCTTTCAAATCTCTATACATCTTAGTGCTACCGGGGTGTATATAGAAATTGGAGATATGAGCATCATCCAACAATTCCCTTTTTAGATCAGGTATATCGGGAA
This sequence comes from Viscum album, assembly GCA_963277665.1. Taxonomy (NCBI): domain Eukaryota; kingdom Viridiplantae; phylum Streptophyta; class Magnoliopsida; order Santalales; family Viscaceae; genus Viscum; species Viscum album. The sequence goes on from OY728155.1 coordinate 804,936,084, forward strand.
CAAAAAGTCTCTTCCCAAATTTGAAAATTCCATCTTTATATACGAATTCGATCAACCTCCCATCGTTCACAACTTTAATTTTCTTTTAAAATTCCTCATCATCATTTTGAGAACTTTTTATCCTTTCTAGTAAATATGGTTTGGATACCATTTGAAAAAGAATTGATGTTTCACCTTCCATGTTTATTCCCATATCCATATTTACTAGATCCATGAAAATAGGATTCTTTTCAACTCTCATCTTATTCAAAACTCCTTGATCCTTTCTCCTCAAAGCATCTTTCACCTTATTTTCCTTTCCCGGGAGGTAGTGTATAGTGTAATCATAATCCTTGAGTAGTTCAATCCATCTACTTTTCCTCATGTTGAGTTCTTTTTGTGAGAAAATACACTTCAAACTCTTATGATCAATATAAATCTCTCATTTTTTTACCATAGAGACAATGTCTCTATATCTTCAAAGAAAATATTACAGATGCTAACTCAAGATCGTGAGTAGTATAATTTTGCTCATGAATTTTTAGCTGTCGTGATTCATAGGCAATAACCCTATCATTCTGTATAAAGACACAACCAAGTCCTTTCTTTGATGCATCACTATAAATAACAAACCCATCATTCCCTGATGGTAGAGTCAAGATAGGAGCATTGACTAATCTTCTATTCAATTCTTCAAAACACTCTTCACACTCTTTTTTCCTAACAAATTTAACCCCTTTATGTGTGATCTTGGTTAACGGGTTAGCCAATCAGGCAAAATTCTGGATGAAATGCCGATAATAACCTACTAAACCAATAAAACTACATACCTCAGTTATAATTGTTGGTGCCAACCATTATTGGATTTATCTTGTCTAATAAGGATCAACAGATATTTCATCCTTAAAGACAATATGGCCATGAAAAGAAATCTCCTGAATCCAGAATTCACACTTGCTAAATTTCCCATTTAATTAATTTCTTTTAAGAGTACTTAGGATAATGTGTATGTGATTTTTATGATCTTTTTAGTTTTTTGAGTATACCAAGATATCATCAATAAATACCACTAAAAAGTCATCAAGATATTCCTTGAAAACTCTGTTCATTAGATCCATGAAAATAGAGGGTGCATTAGTCAATCCAAAAGGCATTACTGTAAACTCGTAATGCCTATAACTGGTTCAAAATGCTGTTTTCAGAATGTCTTCCTTCTTTACACACAACTAATGATATCCAGATCGAAGGTCAATCTTTGAAAAATATTGAGCTCCATGAAGATGGTCGAATAAATCATCAATTTGAGGTAGGGAATACTTGTTATTTATTGTTATAACATTGATATCTCTGTAGTCAATGCACAACCTCATAGATCCATCTTTATTTTTAACAAAAAGGATAGGGGCTCCCCATGGAGAAACACTAGGGTGAATAAATCCCTTGTTACTCAATTCCTCTAGTTGTTTCTTTAGTTCCACTAATTCCACAGTGACCATTCTATAATGGGTCTTTGATATGGGCCTTGAACCCAGAATTAAGTCAATGGAAAACTCAATTTCTCATTCTGGAGGATGTCCAGGTAAATCCTTTGGAAACACATCAATATATTCTTGAACAAAAGATACGTCCTCTATTCAGATATTCTTTTCTTCACCCATAGTTATTTCATTCTCTTCCTCGCTAATAATTGAATCTATTTGAACTATTGGGGGTGAATCTAGATAAGAATCATGTGGTGACGTTTCTTCTCTAAAGATAAGGTACTCATTATCATCATCCAAAATTGTAACCTCCTTCTTCTTACAATAAATTTTCACATAATGGTTCAAAATCCGATCCATGCTGAGGATTATTTCAAATTCAATCATGGGTATGATGATGAGATCAGTATATAAATAATGTTTATATGCCTTAATGGGAACTGATTCACAAAATTTCATTGTAATGATACTTCCTTTAAGATTTTTGACTGAAAACTCCCTTGTTAAATCAAATAGGAAATATCTAATTTTCTTAGAAAACTGGGAAGATATGAAACAATGTGATGATCTAGAGTCAAATAAAGAATTGGATAAACTTGAAGAAACCATTAAATTACCTACCACCATGTCTTTTGTAGCTTCAACCTCAGTAGTAGTGATCACATAAGCTTGGACTTACTCCCTTGTCCTTTTCTGAGGTAAGTTCCCTTGGCTCTTAGGATATTCATTTGCATAATTCTACTTTCTCTACAATTGTAGCATTTAACATCGACAACATCTTTCTTCCCCTTGCAATTACGAGCTTGGTGCCCTTTTTCACCACACTTGTAAAAGACTCCCATTACCTTCAGGCAAGTACCAGAGTGTTTCTTCCCACATTTACCACATAATAGATATAAAACTATTTTCCTTCTTCCCCTTATTTCAATTTCTAGAGTGTTCAACATATCTCTTCTTCTCCTTCTTTGCTTTAAATTCGTAAGACTTAGAGAATTCCTTTTCTATCTTGACAGCACATGAGACAATATCTTCGTATGATGAGAAGGATCATGAGACTAATTCTTGACAGAGAAATGGTTTTAACCCATAAAAGTAACGATCAATCTTACTTCTTGGGTTACATTTATAATCTCCAGCATGCCTTGCTAACCTTGTAAAGTTAGCCTCATACTTTGCGACATTCTCATCCTCTTTTTTCCTCAGACAAATAAATTGTTTTTCCATATCTCCTAGATGGTCACGAGGAAATTATTTTTCTAAGAAAATATATTTAAACTCCCTCCATTCCATACTTGATACTTCTTCATCTTCATTTGTGTTTTGAATCAATGACCACCATTGATCTGCATCTCCAGTGAGGTGATAAACTGCCATGATAACTTTTTACCTTTCACTACTCCCCAAAGCATGAAATTTTTTCTCTAAGGATCTTATCCATTGCTCAGCTACAAAGGGATTTGTAGTCCCATCGAATGTTGGTGGTTGTTTCCTCATGAAGTGGTCAAACATTGATCCTCTGTGTTGTGGATCAGGGTGCTCCATACACGTTAGGTTATTATTCATAACTTGAGTGAGTTGTCCCAGTATGATGATAAGATGATCAACACTAGTTGCATCACCAGCTCCACTATAATTATCTTGAGTAGGAGGAAAATACCTACATGGATTATGTGCGTTGATATAGTTTCCATTACTTCCACTAGGAACCATTTCTAAACAATGGAATACACTAGATTAGTTTATGAATCGCAATACATAATTACAAACTTATAAAACAATTAACATAAATTGAACAGTTTATGGATATAATCCATAATCATAAAAATGTTTTCTTTGAGGAAGTATATACTCATAAACCCTTTATAATGGTTTCTAAATAAAATGAGAATTATCCTAAGCATATCCCTTGGGAGTGTCGTAACCAAGAGTGCAACAAGGCCCGTTGTCATGCACCATTTCCCGTTCGAGTCTATCTCAAAGCGGTGTTTTTGGGTTTTACCCCTAGGTACGTCTGTGCCAGAGCTGCCTCTACCTACTCGTATCCAGATAGGAATGTATTTCTTAGAAAATACACAAAATCTCTATATTACCATAATTCTAGGAATTTATTTTATACTAATCCTCAAAGTCTATCTTAGGGTAATGTGCTCTAATGAGAGTTTATCTAAATATAGTTTACAAGGTTTGTAATAAAATTCTTCTAATACCAACTTTAATGACCTAACCCCAGTTACCCAAAGTTAATAAATTATTACATAACATTGGAATGATCACAAAAGATCATGTCTCTAAATAACTATTAGTTTATTAACCTTGGAAGTACTAGATACATTCATAAGTTTTAAATTTAATTATAAAATGAAAAACTACAACAACATAGTCTCCATAGGACACACTCATATCCCTTAGACTATCCCTACAGGTCAGTCATAATATTTTTCTTCGCATCCTTGGAAAAATAAAACATATAAATGGGTGAGCTCATATGCTCAGTAAGGATAACAATATAACAAAAACTTTCATAAATAAGCATAAAAATTTAAGGCAATGTATAAGACTAAAACACAAGCCTTTTAAACATGAACTTCAACATAATATGGCAATAATAAAATCAAATAATTCCATTTACTTAATCGCATGGATATTCTACTAGTTGAATAATCACATGAAATATCAATAGCCACTTTCATAATTATGTAATGCATAATGCCAGACTTCATAACCACATAGTTAAGGCCTTGTGCCAAGACTAAAAATAAGATTTTGTCAAGGACTTGTTCCAAGACACTAGTTTGTCTCATGAGACATACTGATGCATCAAGGAGCTATAGAAGCATCCACCCGCCACTTACTAAGTCAAATGAATTCCTCATATGAAAATGTTTAAACATAACATAAACATTCATATTAAAACTAGCATATGAAATTTCAATACTTTATCCATAAACCATGAATGGTATAAAAAAAACATCCACAGTCAAACATATCAAAAAAACTTCAATACAATATGGAATATTTTTATCATAATAAATCAACTTAAAACAAGCTTAAAATCCATCAAAAGGATGTTGACATAGATGAAATCAAAACTTTTTTTAGAGAAATATATCTTTTTATTTTGAAATCATTTAAAAGTCATATAATTATAAAAGGAAACATTTAATTTGAAAATATTATTATAATCTTGTAAGGGAATCTTTTATGATGTTATAACGGAGTAAAATAGCGGAACCCTCCATATAAGTTAAAAAAAGACATTCTTACCTTAATTTTGTCGAAAAGGTCATAAAGTACCTTGTTTGGAAAACGACAGAAATATTCCTTTCAAAACATATATGGTAAAATAAGGGTATAAATGACTTTATACCATAGTATTGTAAATAGAAAGAATTTTTTGAATTACATTTTTAAGAAAACACAGATGTGGATGATAAAGAGGTCCCAATAGATATTTACGTAAAAACAAGCTCGAATAATAAAGATATTGTGAAATTAAACCTTACCTTATACTTTTCCATGGTCGAGGGTAGGTTAAAATCCTGTATAATGGTGAAATAATTGTTATTAAATTATAAAATAACCATATACATTAATATGATATCATATAAGATCTTCTAATATTTCTTTGTTAATGATATTTAAGTAGTATCATCGTTCCGGGTGTTAACTGATTCGTTTTCCTTTATATTATTTGTTATGTAAGTAATATTTTTTATGGATAGGATGTATCTTATTCATATTCAGAATTAAATTAAGTCCTTAAACATTATTTTTAATCATCAAATAAAAATTAGTCTTGAATGGATACGATGGGGAATGAATCTAATCACATTCGTGGAGACGGTAATCCGTACGTACGCACGAGGGACAATATCATTCTTTTGATATTAAAATCATATATAATTGGTTGGTATATCATATATACAGAATAATTATAATGTTTTATTTATTATTTACATTAGTTATACTCATTACTATACCCATCTAAATGATGAAGTGTTTGAATAACAAACTATACCACGACGTGGAGACGGTAATCCGTACGTACGCATGTATGATGACATTGTCATTTATAGGATGGATAGAATAATGAATATGGTTGTACCATTTTTATAATAACATAACAATTTATAGAAGATACTAGGGTTATTATTTTATAATGGAAAAAACAAAGAAAGATGAATTGGAAGAAGAAAAGAACTTGAAAGAGGTGATGAAATATTTATCTCTTCTTCAGGTTCTTCCTTTTGATTTTATCAAAAGGGATACTTAGGTTGAATTTATGACTAAATTAAGGCCTCTAAGATGAATTTAGGATAGTTGAGAGGATATTTGGGTAGGGTTTGGCAGATCCAAATGGCTTTGAAGGTGTGGATTAGGGAGAAGGGGAAGTTCCCTTTTATAAGAGGGGTGAGGGGCACCTTAGGAAAAGATTGAAATATTATTTTATAATAAAATAATTTTCAGTTTCTAATGGCTCCAAAATGAATTATTTAGAGTCTTAGGTGAGGATGGTTCTAAAACCACTCAACCAATAGGTTTTAGACAGGTTTGGGTCACTATATTAACCTTATCTTTTAGATTTATCTCTTAGTTAAATAGTTTGACATTTACCTTGTCTCTTTGTATTTTTACATTATACGGTTAATAAACTTACTATAAACTTACAAGAGAACCTAAAGTGGTTAATTAATGACATAGATAAAATTATTTAAGCCTTTTGTCCAAACCATAGGTTTTTAGGAATAGAATATCTATTAATAATATAATATTTGTTTTAAAAACTCTTTTATGTCAATTTTGATACTATTTGGTATTTTGTTTTTGTTAAATTCATAAAAGCATTATTACTCTGAAAAAGTTCATTTAATAAACCCTAACATGTAATATTAACCTATAAAATATGTTTAATTCATTAAAACTCTTAAATTAAATTTATTTGGATATTTATAATATCAATTATTTTAATCTTTCATTAATAAGGTAATTACTGCATCATCATTGTGTCATAAAAAAAGTAATTATTTAATGTCTAAAAATTATAATTAAAATACCATTATGTATGAAATATTTTTATATTTATAATGAATATTTATAGTAAAATTTATATTGTGTGTAACCCTATATTAAAAATGGTTTAGTTATTAAACATTGAATTTAACTTTTTTAACTCTTCTTTAAATAAAATAATAATAAATGTCCTAATCTAATACAAGTGGACCAAAAAAGATCATATTTTATTTATAAGGTTGTTTTTGGTCAAATTAAATATATATAATAGAATTAGTACATGTGTTAGGGTAATTATGATATCATTTTTACCCTTAATTACCCTATTTACATTTAACCGTGGTAAATAAAAGTCAAAAGTTATTATTCATCAAAAAATATTTTCATCTTAATGAACCAAATTTTACTTACTAATATTAACCGTGTCTCTCAGATTTTTTAAATTCAACTCACGGAAGCGGTAAAATTAAGTTTTATTCAAATTTGCAAATGCTACTAAGAGGTGGGTAAAAGACGGTAAAAAGTTCGATAAAATTTAACATATCTAAACTTATTATAAAATGACCCTAATGAATTACGTTGAAAAAATATAGTTATTATGTATCTATTTTGACCTAAAATAAATTAAAATAAAATAACTAATTATTTAAATAAAAAGTTATTTTTAACCAATAACGTAGTGTTTTTTCACTATTAATAAAAAATTGAACGTTTTCAGAAAAATACCAAAAATTCACCCTAAGCTAATTTTGATATTACGAATCCAAAATTGAATTCCATTTTAAAAGATGAAATTTATAAAATTTCAAAAAGTGGGTATTAATATTCATAACGGCTAGTTTGATTGGTCGTAGTGTGTTAAAATCTCGGAGTTTCGTACAATGCCTACTATTGCATTATTCAAAGGAAAACATGCCGTGGAAGCATGGGGTGTCACAGAAAAAAACCTGAAACCTGCAAACATAGATACAGACACCAATATAGGCGACCTACAACCTACAAACACAGAAAACAAACACTAAAATAGGAAACCTGCAAACTGCAATCACACAAACACACACTACAAACACAGAAAAACACACATCAAACCAACAATCACAAATAAAACACACAAAAACTCACTAAAAACACAAAAAAAAACTCACTTCAAACACAAAAAACTCGCAAAAACTCAAAAAAATCACTTGCAATCACACAAAAAGCACACAAAAACTCACTGCAATAAAACACAAAAACTCACTATAATCAAACATAAAGACTCCTAGGATTTAGGGATTGAACGTTATTACTGAATACATATATGTTCCTTGACTATTAATAGGCTAAGGTTCAGAGTACTCTACATTTCAATAAAAAAATTAGGTGAAAAGTGTGGGGATAGATATAAAGAATGATCTTAGAGGGCCCCTTTAAAGATCTCATGGACCATTTGGACCACTTCTGGTACATGTTCAGAACCCTAAGATCTAGTGGGTTTTTTTATATCAATTACTACATGATAGGGTGAAATAGGTGGTCACTATTAAGGAGGAGAATAGGGACTTTTAATTGAAACTATCAGTAGTGTATGTTTCATGTTTGGATGTAAAACATCAAAATAATGCCCTAGAAAATTTTTCTCAGCATGAAATGAAATTAGAGACTCACCAAAATTCATTCAATGATGTGAGTTTTGAAATTGATAGGATTAAATATAAGTTTTCCCACCTATGCTACATGTTGACTATTGAAAACAAGACATTAGGAGAACAATATAGGCTCTATAATGTGGTAGAGCAGGCCAGACATGATGTTGCTACCTAGGTAGAGGCACTATGATAGGCTGTAAATGCAGGGAATACATCAATTGATTAATTATGCCAATCTGTATCTTCTCTAGGGTAAAAGATAGAAGATCTCATTGAGTCTTATGAGAACATACTATCATTATTTTGTATTCACAGGAAACCACTTTTATCTAGGAAATCATGGGAAATATTCCAAGATGTGGAGATTCCTCCCTTATTTTGAATTATCAACATAGAAAAACATTTGAATTCCATGTGTATAAAGAAAGTATTAAGAGCCTCTATAGACCCTTAAAAATTAACATGATTATTCAGTCATAGATTTCCAAGGGACTGATTATAACTATGTTCCATGGGATCCATGGACTCTAAGGATGGTAAATGAAAGGAAATAGATTAACATAGCAGACCTATAGATATATGTTCACAATCCACCTAGGCTTAGAGAAGGTTCTTTAGTGATTTTATGGAAATGAAATCACCCTGTCACTAGGTATCCAAGTGGATAAAATATCTATTGGGATATTAGTGGTCTAACATATGTCTTGTAATTGGGATGATATGTGTATGGACTAGATGAGGGTTTAGATCAAGTAAAATATTCCTAATAGGATTGGGCCTTGTAGTGATAGGTGTGGAAATTGTACATCTTGCGTTTGATGAGGAAATACTTACAAGGATGGATTAGAATCTTGGTGGGTTTATAGAGTGGTATGGTCCCTATAAGTCTATAAAATATATTATGAAAGGTTTTACTCCATTTAATGATTCAAGAGTTCAACTAAGGAGATTAAGGATGAGATTCTAGTGTGGGTATTGGGTATTTTCGGACAGATTGGCATTATAATGCCAAGAGGCTTGGTGTGATTTAGATTAGGATGGAACCTGGTTAGTGGGGTCGGGTTATAATACATGATTTTGATGAGGTTATTGACCAGAATATTGAGAATATAATTAAGGAATGATCGACATGCCAAGAGAAGACTATAGTGTGTGGGATAAGGATTATGGGCAGTGAGTAGCGACTAGGACTGGTCTGAGGGACCCTAGAGGATTCCCATGTGGATGAGATAAGAATGTTGATGGGTTCGACATGGTGTGATTTTGTGACTATGACAATCATGATCTGAATAATCCTCTTTGTCTAGTTGGATGATGAGATGTGCATCGAGGCATGGGATAATCCTCGAGAGATGAGTCTAGACTATGTGAGTGAGAGGATAGACTAGGATATGAATATTCAAAGGAGCAGGCACTAAATCATATGAATTGGTGGTGGTAAGATGAAGCTTATGGTGGAGAGCACTATAAGCCTGACATGTGTTAAACAATGACACCATTAGTGTTTTTAGATATATAGGCCCGAGTAAACACCTAAAGGGGTGGCCAAGATGCCAATAAGACACCCCAAATGCGTTTCACCATAAGATAAAGCCACAACGGACATGATAGAACAAATAAACTATTTAATATGTTATAAAAAGGGATCGTCATAAGGTTGTAGTGAGTGGCATAATGATGAAACGTCTAAAGGGAAATGAAACGATGGAAAAGAATCATACACCCTACACAAACCATTTAGAAATTCATTAACTTTTTTTAAACCTTGAAATTTCATTTATAACATTCAAAGGGTGAAAATAAAAGTGTCATGGTTAAGACATATGCCTACTCGAGCAATGTAATTTGATCTAAATGAGTATGATAAGACAATTTATATTATTCAAAGAAAACAAAAACCAACTAGACACAAAACAAACACCAACAAGAGACATATAGAAAACTCAAACCAAATCTAAACATGATACAAATAACCATCACTACTCTTTGGTTTAGAAGACAGTGCACCTCTTTTGGAGGGGTTTTATTATAAAATAATGGCATGGATTTATCACACAATTCATTTAATTATATTTAACATTTAGTCTAAAACTAATTTAGCACAAATAAAATGCAATAAGTTAAGAAACTAGATCAACATAACTATTAGTGTGAGTTGTCACAGACAGCGCACCTCTGTTGGTGGGGTTTTATTATAAAAACATGACTTTATTTATCAAATGAAACAATTATATTAAAGAACAGTTATTCAAGATATTAAATTCAGTATAATTAAGCATAATTAAGAAAGAATCTAAATTCAATTTAAATCATTCTTGAATTAAAGAGGCTAAGAGAGGGACCCTACCTCAAGGTGGAACCAAGCCGTCTACTTCAGCTCGTGGAGCTTTCTAATTAAAATATGCTGCTCCCCCACTGGGTATACACACCTTTATACACATGCAAGGACACCTAGCTCATATGCACACACCCACATGGCCATGATCATGTGCAAGGGGATCCTTGCACATATGCTTATATGCATATATGAGTCTCCACTTACCTGCGTATGCATTTATATATATATACATGGGAACACCTAGCCCCATACATGCATAATCACTGCCATGGATGACTATACACGTAACGGGGGAACCCATATACATATACTTACTTACCTATGCACACGCCAACGAGTCTCCCTTGACTTTGTGACTTGAAACCAATGAACAAGGATCAACGCACTACACAAAGGATATTAGGAACCTTAAAACACATAATGGATTCTAAATAACCAGTGAGAAACCAACCAACGACATTAAAGCCTTACCTCGATTGGAAGAAGAGAACCAAATCCACCCAAACCAACATGACACGATCCAACGCCCTACTGAAAACATAGTATGGAGTCAAAAACACCGAAAGCCCCAAATACATGAGGTGTGAGACAATTAGTATACATAGAATCTTACCTTGGATCAAAGTCGGTGTACTGAATCAATTTGAACCCCTTTGCATAATATAACTACCCTCTATCCATATAAAGTAGTAAAAGACCTAAATGACCAATGTGATAAAGAAAATAAAATAAAAACTAAACTAAAACATACCTGTCTCCTATAACTATACACATCACTTCCCAACAAATAAGAACCACAATGACCCATGGGTCAAATCACGTTCCTGCAAGCAAGGGGAAATTATAGAAATAAATATCTACAATATTTATGATAGAAAATTTGAACTGAAAATGGAAACCATCCAAGAAATATATAGTAGAATTGGATTAGTAATTGACATTTTTGAAGAATATCCTAAGAGATTTCCTAAGGAAAATCAAAATAAGTTGAAGAAGTTTTTTGAAGGTGTAATTATATTAGTCATGGAGCTATCATATGTATGAATTTGATTCCTAGTAAAAATAATTTGATTAGTGGTAAGGGAAAAGATCTAATGTTATCATGTTCTAAATCAGTTTCTACAAATGGATCCACACATATGAAGAAGTTTGAACATGATAAGAAAGAATGTTTGATTATATAGTCTGATGAGTTATAAAAATATGAACCAAAAAAATAGAAAACATTGAGAGTTATCTAATTGATCAAGTGAATATGCAATTTTCAAACAATAATAAACATGTTAAAGAAGATAAAATCATGTTTACTCAACATAAACATGTTTAGAATGTGAGAAATAATAAAGCACAAAGAAAATAAAACATTTTTGAGCTATAAGGAAAAGTGATCCAATGTTGAGAAGAAAGCCTCAGCCAGTGTTATAACTTAGAAGTTGATAAACTCACCTTATTACCATACTTATTGATATAAAACAACACTAGAATGGAAATGTCACATAAGACAGACTTCACACATATTTTTTTGAAGGAAAATAATTTGTGCCAAATGAATCCTTTATATAGTGTTGTTATTCCATTGAAAAAAGAAACCTGGAGAAAATAAGAAAATAAATTCTTGTTAATTGTATCTCTAAAATAGTTTCAACACCTTTACCATGAGTTAATTCCATATTTATAGAGAAATTTTCATCTAGATAACACTTTATAATTTAATAAAACATGGTTATTCATTAAACTTTATGTGAATCGAAAAAGAACCACACATTTTTCTATAAACAAATTTCCCTTCACATGCATCGTATACATATTAAAATAGTGTCCATTAGATAACATTTTCATTTTCAAATTATAACACTCCATTCACATGACAACTGCATCCAAAAAGAATCAATGGTATGAATAATTCTACACACAAAATAGTCTTCACATTTTTATGAGCTTCAAATGATTTCACATAGATTATGATATTTTTTATGAAACTAGAAACACATCATATAATGTTCACCTAAATTGCAAATAAATAATGTTCTTATGGTATCTTCTATTTTAATTTCCAATTATTTATATCTACAAACACTACAATGATAATTATTTTTATGTTTTTATAAAACCAATATCAATCATATATCATAGATAAATGAAACAATATGAAATGATAAAAATTGAATCAAAAAAACTCAAACTAAAAAATGAATGAATTAACCATAACATAAAAATATTTTGGACTCACTGCCAAAGAATAATAGAAGAAGGTGATGCTCTACTAAAGGAGATCTTCAACCTAGGTGGGATGCTCGACCAGAGGGGATGATCGACCGAGGGGTGATTCATGTCGGGTGAGGGAAATCTTGACCTAGGGGGGATTCCCGTCAGGTGAGGGAAAGATCGACCTAGGGGGGATGTGAAACCTAATAGGGGATGCTTGATTATAGGAGGACGAGGAGGGAGATTCATGAGGGATAGGGAGCAGGGAGGGGCGAGCGGGGAGCAGGGAGCGGGGAGCAGGGAGCGGGGATCCCCGAGCGGCAAGTGGCGGGCAGTGAGCGGTGAGGGGGATGAGAGCGGTAGTGAGAGGGAATCAGGATGGGAGTGGTGGTGAGGGGGATTTGGGATGGAGAGGAGCGATTTTATAGGGATGAAGAAGTGGGGTGCAACATGAGGGGAAGTGAGGATGGGAGGAGGGTCGCGAGCAAAGTCATTTCAGGCTACACTTGGTCTCGCTATGGATAATATTCTGTACTGGAAGAATCCAGAAAAATCATCATTATTCCAAGAGAATATAATGCAACATGATTGGCCAAAATGTCTCCTGGAGCTCGACCCCACCTTGAGGACAAGGTGGGTTTTCAAGTGGGTGGGGAATGATAGAAAGGTGCTGCGTAAGAAGCTATATAAGTGGTGTATTGTGTAGTGTGTTCTGATCAGCTAGTGGTGGGGCAGGAGATATTAAATAATGTAAGTATTGTCTTTTTTACTTTAGTGTTGTGTTGGAATGGTAGTTGATAGGTAATAAATGTGGGTTGGGGTAATTGGTTCAGGGATATCGAGAAATGTTCTTTTGTTTGGATATCTTGCACAATAGGATTATGGGCACACCCTTCAGCCTTGGCTTTGGGAGACTTCTTGGAATGTTCTTGTCCCTTTATTCATTCTTCTTCATTCTTATTCTTGTTTACCTAGGGTTTATGACCTATTTATTTTGCTAATAATTGAAAACTACCAATTTATCTTTTTTTTCACCTTCGATCATATCAGGAGGTATTATGGTGAAGAAAACTTCTTTAGTACTTTTATAGTATAATTACTATGATTCTGATTTATCTTTGTCTCCAGGGGACCACTGGGATTATAGTGAAGATTCCCAACCCCTGATTTATTTGGGGGTATTATAGTCATTTATAGACAAATTTTCAGAAATATTTGGGTCCTTTGTTCTTTCCCTATATTTCTACATGTCGGGTCTACTCTCCCTATATTTTCCCTTTTCCCTCTTTATCTTGGACTCCCTCTATACTTCACTTCCATCATCCAATTGAAGATATTTCAGCATGTATAAGATCTATGAAACAAGTTTAAGATAAGTCCTAATATATGTATCATTATTTTAATCATCTAGAATGTGTTTTAGATAAATTTTCTAATTTAGGAATTATTGAAAGATCAATTGACAACTCACACATGAAGATAAAATAGTCAATGAAAATGGATGAGTTAAGTCATAATGTTATATCAAAAATATTATATTTATCAGCACGCATGTTTTTTAAAATAAATATATCAAAAAAACATGTATTTATTCATTAAAAAATTGACCTTGAGAGTAATGGAATAAGAAAACCTACCTCGAATCAACAACACATGATAAAGAATGAATCTCCTCTAATAGTGGGTGTCTAAACAACCAATAAGAAACTACCATGAACCCTAAACACCAAGGAAACCACAAAAATCGGGTCAGCCCCTTAAACTAGGGTTTAAAAAAACAAAAAATTACAACAGGGAAGGAGAAACATGCAAGGAAACCAAGAAAAAGAATTGGATACCTATGAGTTTACTATAAATTTATCCACTCACACATATATACATAATGCAATATAATTTCTGAAAGACATGTAGGCCCACCCAAAAATCCAGCCACCCATTAGTCTAATTTTCCCAGATCGATCAACTAACCAACCTACCATAACTTATACTAATTATATACAGAATATGTTGAACAAGATAATGGAGCAATTAACTTGATATGAAAAGGAAAGATCATATTGTGACCAGGGATTAGATGAAAAGTCCTGCAGGAGAAATTCCACAAGAGCATGGATTCGATGGAGTGACAAGGATTTGAAATACAAAACCTTTTTCATGTTAATGAAGCAATTATAAAATAGGAACACAAAAAATAGACATATATGTTCACCAAATGATTTTTTTTCTATATTACCAATAGGAAAATCAAATGATAGAATAATTGAGTGATGAATTGAATGAAATCAGTATATACCTTCTTTTGATGCTGGTGGTGGCACCTACTGAGAAAAGGATACAGATACCAGAAGAGTTCTACCTCAGGGTGCCAATCATAGAGCTAATTTGGGATATAGAAGAGGGAAATACCACCAGAGAGAAAAGATATGGGAGTAGAGGGGAAGAAATTGAACCCTAGGTATGTGAGGTGTGTCGGGTTGAAACCGATTAAAACCATCAAATTTGAAATTAAAAAAAATGTCATCTCACCTGATGGAAGCAGAGATTCTACCTGGGTGGCCAATTTCAATCCAATTACATGTGTTTGAAGCTAAATAAAATCGATTCTTTAGTTTTTTAAGGGGATAAGTCCATCTGAAAACTCGTACGATTATACGAGTTGCCTCGCGAGTTCGACTACCTTGGAGGCGAGGGTTCACAGGATGAGCGCGATGGATAATCTGGGGAAGAAGAGGGTTATGAGGGTGAGGAGATTTTGTGGGGGATAGGCACTTACCAGATGAGTGCGATGAATAATTAGTGGAGAAGAGGATTGAGGGGGTGCAGAGAGTTTGTGGGGGAGAGACACATAGGGATGAGCCTAACATGATTGAAATATGAGGGACAATATAACTATGGTTTCTTTAAAACCGTAGGGATAGACATGCCTAACACATCTATACCAACAGTTTTCTTAAACCATTAGTATAGATGCATTGGTAAAAACCAATTTTCCATTAGTTCTAGTTAGGCACAAACTAATCCACTAAAAACCCTTGACTCTACCTACTTTGTCTTTTTTCTAGAAGGATAATCAAGGTGTTTGAAGAATCAAGGACATTCCATGAGGCTCATGAATCATTATACTTATAATCATGTGATAATTAAACTCATAATACACTTGGAATAAATGAATTCATGTTATCATTATTCTCTAGGCATTGAGAGCTAGTTGAATTCACTAGGCATCGGGAACATACCCCTTGGAATATTATAGGTATCAAGTGCATCAGACAGAATCTATGAGGCATCTTCATATCTATTCCCAGTGCATAGGTCCATATTCACCATAATATTATGTTGTAAACACTCACCATATAAGGTATAAACATTTCACGATGGTTCAACTACCTTGGACTATTAGAAAGAAACCACAGAATCGAAAAACATTTCACATCGCTATGTGGAAGCGGTTGTCCACATGTACTCATAAGCGACATTATAGTTTTCCATCAGATTTGAAGGTAAGAATTTGGATGTGATATGATATTTACAAATGTATTTTTAGGTCATAAAAATCTCATATACTCATTAATTTTAACCTTAATACCTTCCATGTAAAATGTAAGCGACAAACGAATCACATTGTTTTATGAGTTGGTAGTGTGTCGTACACATGTGAGACATTATCATATACACCACAGAATGGAAAGTAAGATGGTATATATGATATAATAAGTCCATAAGTAAAATAATTTCATAAATATAATATAAATATATTAAATCCACCATTCTATCCAACCTTAAAAGGGTGTTATGGAAAATGAATTACAATGGTTCGTGAGGTGGTAGTCCATTGTACAACCAAGCTAAGGTTTCGTTTCCCATTTGATGGAAGTGGGGATGGATCTGGGTTATTACATTAACATCATAAAATATATTTATATATTAAATAATAGTGTTATTATATTATCACATTTTAATAATGTTTGAAGGAGGTATAAGGAGAAATAAATAAAAAATGACTGTTTAATAATTTTACATATTCTTAAGAGAGCGTATTTAGGTTTATACCTCTAGTTTTCATAGGATAGATTTATAGTAAAAATAAGGAATATAGTATGTGATTAAGGATGTAAGTAAATGATTTAGGTATGTATTGGATGAAATAAAGGGTTTTGAAAGTGTTAAAATGGAGGAGAGTGGGTGTCCTTTTAGAAGTGTGGGAGAGGACACACATGGAATTTTTAAAAAGATAATATGATAACCATGTTTTTATCATTCCAAAATCCTCAAAAAACAAGTCATTATAAAACCATATATGAAATATGATGTTTATATAGTCATTCTATGTGTTTTGGACATGTTTTAGGTCATTTTTAACCATTATATTTTTAGTTTAACCACCTCGGTAAACCAATTTTTATCTTAACAATGAAAATTTATTTTTACTATTTCACTTTTCATTTTTGGTAAAAAGGTGATGAATATATAAAATAATATAAATTATTCTGATTCAAACTATGGAATAAATTTTTCGAAATTCAATTCACAGAATTGGCATAATTCATTATAATGTCAAGCCCTAGACATAATGAAAGAACATTTTTCCAAAGAGAAAATTTTCATAAGTATAGAATGTTTTAACATCCGAATTCATTATCAAATTTATTCCAGTGACCATAATTAGTTAAATAGTAATATAATTGAACTAATTTAAATTTAAAATCAATTTAAAAAATAATTTGTGTTTTTAATAATTTAAATGAAAAGAAAGTTTTCAATAAAAATCATTATTTTTCACTATTCACCAAAAAATTAATTTTTTAAAAATTATAAAAATTGAACCCAAATATAATTTTGACATGTAGATTTCAAAAATAAATCTAATTATTTTAAATAAAGTTTCTAAAAGTGGAAAAAAATTAATTTTAAATTATGTTCAAAATACAAGACAACTCATCCTTTTAGAAAATAGTGTTTTCAGAAAAAATTTCTTTCTCTTTAAAACAGTTATTATTTTATTATTAACTAATAGATAACCCTTGAATTTATTTTAAAAATTCCTACACAATATAATTTTCATAATATAGTTATTACTATTCATAACTTCCATATCAACGGCCAGGTAATAATGGTTATATTTAAATAATAATATTTTAATAGAGTATCATGTTTCGTTTAGACATGGTGTTGTGTGCATCACAAGCTAATGTAGAGATTTAATTTAAATTAATATATCATAAATCTCAGGGTGTTATATTCTCTTCTAATCTTGGTGTTTTATTTTATACATGCTATTGGACGTGATACTCCTCTTTTAAAATCTTGAGGTGTTATAATAAATATTATTTATATTAATTTTTATTATCTTGAGGTCAAATTATTATTCCAATGGCTATGTTATTTTTCTAAAAAATTTTGTTACTATAATCAATGGTCTGATTAATGTTCTAACATTTACATTACTATTTCAATGGTCAAATTAAAAATTATAAATTCAACTTCATTATTTTATTTAACATTAACTACAATTCCTCCCATGACTATATATTTTTCTTTAATAAAATTTTGATAGGTTTAATACTATTCTGTTTTTTTCTATAGTGTCATTACTGGGGGTTGATTATTCTAGAAGGTTGGGTTGATCAAAATTTTACCATATAGTTTTATAATTTTATATTTTCCCCTTGTAATTTTTGTCATTTTTATAAATTTAGTTACATATTAATGCAATGATATATATTAATGAAATAATTTATTGTTTTTATCTTTATGTGTTTTATATGTACAATAAAATATTATATAATATAACACACATTTATTTAGGAAGAAAATATTACTAAAAAATTGTGTGTCATTAAAATAGTTCTTGTGTTTTGGGAGACTAGATATATAAAAAAATTATTTAACATCATTTTGAAAAACTCCCACAAAAAATATTATAAATATATACAAAATTTGGCACATTAATCATAATATTCACCTTTGCAACCACGGGAATGAATACATAAAAATTGGTGAGATCAAATTTTTATTAAGTGTAAACATATGAGTCACAAATCAAAGATCATAGGTCAACATATGAGGAGAATAAGGTTACGGGAAAATAATCAGTGTTCCTGGACTAAAATAAGATAAGCACAACCAATAAAGCATATACCATAAATCTTGAGTCATGCAATAAGGCCTAAATCATAGAGGAAAACATTATTTATAAATAGTGAATTCATGTGTCAATATCCATGAACTATGAAAAAAACATTTCCTAAGAATATGATTTAATATGTGTCACTTACATAAGGAAAAAATGTCATTTCCAATTTTAAGGTTCACTGCCAAGACATTTATTGAATAATGGGTAGAGTCCCAATTGGAATATTTTTGAATCACATTTCAAAATAAATTTAATATCCAGAGATATAAATCATTACCTAATAAATTGGAGGGATATATAGGGTATACCATTATTATAATGATAAACCACACATATGTTCCACAAGAACATGGAATTATTCTTAATTCATAAATGCTTATTCAACTCATGAAGAGAAATGTGCTTCATGAAAATCATATATAAGAAATAATCATAAGCCATAATTATAATGATTGTGGATGGTACAACTATATAATATTCCAATTGAATAACAAAATATATTAAAAGATCATGACATAAATGAAAAAACATTTTTTAGGGAAATACATTTTTATTAGATCTAGAAGAATAACTTGACTTTAGTTTTTTGGATATATTTTTCCAATTTTTTTATAAAAAATGGAATATAAATTTCTTTATAGAAATAAGAAAATATTTTGGTGTTTTTCTTAAATAATATCAATAAAGGCATTAATAAAATGTGTTAGTATAGAAATCCTTTTAAAAGATTATTCCTTTTTAATTTAGTAAAATGTCAATGATAGTGAAAAATGACTGCAAAAAAATGATAAAGGAATCTTCCATTTTTAAAATGGAAATTTTAATCGAAAAATACCTTGATAAATAATATATTTATAGATATAAATTACTTTTATAAAAAATAAAGAATATAGAAATGGAGGAACAAATCATCTTGACTGAAACAAAGAGGCAAGAACAATGTCCCTTAAAATAATCTCTTTGGGTGAATTATATACTAAAGTGGAAGTGAAATGGTAAGAAAAAATGTAAAAAACATGAAGAAATATATGATAATAAAATAAATTTCTATTTAGAGAGAAATGTCACACAATATTATCAGATCTTAATTTATTCATATCAATCTAAAATCTAAAATGTCACTGGAAAGACAAACCCCTTCCTTTTTACTCATGACATCTTGGAATGATATTTTACCTCCTATATAATAAATATAAGAATATTAATACCATATTACATATCCATATTAATATATAAAAAATATACTATTTAATTATAACTATCCAGTATAAATTCACTAGTTAGTTATTGTTTATTTTCACAACTAAATAATAGCAATTTTGACTATTTCACAAATGTTTCATAATAGCGAAATTGAATCCCATTAATTGATACTAACATTATCATTCAAAAATTATATAGGGTATTAAAATATATATTTTTTCAATAATTTATATTATCCCATATTCATTTTATGAAAACTATGTGCATTATTTCTAAGAACAAGATCTACGGAAAACTCATTTCGAGTAATTTACATATATCAATGAATTACATTATAAAGAAAAATAATTTTTTTATACATTAGAAAACATATTCATGACCCATATTAATCATAAAAATCATATATATTGGGAAAATATATTTCAAATCCAACTATATAAGGCGATGATGAAAAATAAAATACATCGTTTGTGGAGGTAGTAGTCTTACTATACACACATGCGGTATTTTCATTATATGATGAATAAGATTATTAATGGAATGAATAATTTTTATTAATTTAATATTATTTTAGTCATAAATATAATATTTATTCATTAAATAAATCATTATAACCATCCATCCATGGTGGTGATGAAAAATGAAATTCATTTTCCAGGGTTATGGTAGTCTGCATGTACCCACATACAACGTTTTCTTTTTTTCTATAGGGGAAAGAAAGGTATTTTTTATTCCGTAAAAAAATATATTTTAATATAAAAATAATTTTTATTTATTTATATTATAATGGGTAAAATATAATTGGAATCTGAATATTGTGAAAAAATAAGGAGTGGATAGTACTCAGGTTGATAACTTAATCCTTTTCATGGAGGAACTCTTGGAAATAAAGGATTTGGTGAATCTTCATGAAAAAGGGGTGAAAATGGGAGTTAAATATAACAGAATTAAAAAAATTAGAGATTAAATATGATTTTTAATTAGTTGTGTGTATTAGACTAGGTAGAAGTGTGCCCCTTTGCATGTGAAAAAATAAACTTTTCCTTGGAAATAAATTCTATTTTTGGGGTATGAATATAATTTTATGTGTCTCAAGTGAGTTAGGTTAGAAAATGTTTACGAGACATGTAGGTATAAATTTAAATCACAACAAAGGTATTATAGAATGTGTTTCTATCACATTAATTTATTATAATGCATGCTATTGGAAACTTTGTGTTAATGATCACAAAATCATATATCTTATGATATTAATGAGTTTTATGATTTATGATATCATTTTAGAAATTAAGAAATTTTGGTGAATTTTTGGATAATTGTTGGAATGGCCCACCATTAGAAATTAGTCACATACAAATTTGGAGAAGGGTTGATATGACCTACCTCTTGAGGATGAATTGCTATTAGAACTTAGTCACCTCCAAATTTAGAAATGTGTTGAACTGACCTATCGCTAGAGAAGACTCACTAATAAGATGATTTGTCATTAAGAATGACCTTCTATTAGCACAAATCACCATTGGCTTGACTCACCTCCATATTATGTAACCATTATAATTGTCTCACCATTCCGAAGATTCACTGTCACTATTTCTTTATATTTTGAATTAAATATTTCAGATGGCTATTTTATCAAATTTAATTTCAAGAGTTATTTTAATGATTGTTCTTAAACTATTACAAGAATGCATTAAAGTTTATTTCAGTCGATAAATATGAGAAGTAGAGTATCAAGATGATGATTATTTAATTATTTTTATATATTAGGAAGGATACTCCCTTTTGTGTGATACACATAGAGATATATACAAAGCACATAAAAAGAGCATGAATATTTCAAGAACTAAAGAGTGTTCTGATGTGTGAAACATGATAAAGAGATTTACATGAAGCATACTTACCCATGATCAACTATAGAATATTGAATCACATAAAACATCTAATTCATTTCCTATGGTCACATCAAAGAAAGATTACAACGTTCTATTTTACTAGAATTTATTCAAAGAATGAATCAAGCTTCACTTGAAGCTATATCCAAGGAGTCTCAAGTTTCAAATCACATCAGACTAAGACCCACAACCTTCTCTACATATTTACTTTCTCTTTCTACTTATAGAATTTTTATTTTGATAAATTTGTGATTAAATCTATATATCAAATGAAAACATTTCATTTTATACTTCAATTGAAAGATACTATAAATCTTATTTTACTCCCTTTACACTTTTTTACTCACGTATTGTGGAATAGGTGCTTGTGTGAACCAAGTCTATTATTTTCCCATGGTTATTATAGAAGATTCCCCTATATGGCCTGGAAAGTTGGTTAGCTATTGTGTATACCCAGGCTAGGTTGTATGTCAAGATAATTTTATATAATCTTCTTGGAAGTAGGTGATTTACAAGTGGAGAGGTTTAGGTCTTGAATTTATATTTAACTGCTTGTATTTATTCCTTTATGTGTGTTTTTTTTATTTTCTAAGATTTAAACTACATTTGTTTTCAAACATAGAATAAACCACTACTTACATAGTTAATCTTAACTAGTGTTTATATAAGTTTTTGATTAAGTAAATTGATTTTAAACGTTAAAATTGTTTTCATATTGTTTTAACTGAGACTTGATCAGTCTTTGAGAAATCTATTAAAAGTTCATAACTTATATAGATATACTATTTTCATTAACTGGGTTGTTTTGATTATTTGGGGGATTTTATTTAAACCTATTTTGAACAGTAATTTTATTGGGTTCTCAATTCATCCCCTATTGAGATAATCACCATGACCAACATTTTTTATCAAAGGGTTTTTAAAATATTTTCACTTGTGATTTTAGTTGTGTTTTAAAGATCTTAAATTTCCATAAATTTCAATTATATTTCTTTAAATGGATAACATAAAAGAAGGTTCTAATAATAACAAACCTCCCTTTTTTAATATACATAACTATTCTCAATGTGATATTAAAATGAAAATGCATACTTAAAGCATGGGATTCAAAATTTGGGCTGTTATAGAAGATAAATATGAATTACCTACAACTGTTAGAGTTACATGGGTTGATGAAACTAAAATTTCTTATAATAATAATTAAAAATTCATGAATGATATTTACTATGCTTTAGGAGATGAAGAATTTAATAGGATATCTACATGTAAAAATTCTTATGAAATGTGGGATACATTAGCTATTTCACACAAATAAAATACTAATGTTAAATAAATGTTATTGAACACTTATACAATTAAATATGATACATTTAAAATGAAATATAATGAGCTACTTTCTAATACATATCTCATTTTAATTATATAATGAACTCAATGAGTTTCTTGGGGAATTCATTTCTAGATAAAGACCACATCATGTGACTTATGAGATGTATTCCAGAGTGATGGATAGGGAAATATGTTTCAATAAGGGAGTACTACAAAAAGTAAGCTGCCTATCAAGTAATTGGTTGGGAATTTGATAATGTATGAGGAAGAGATTAAAGATAATCTTGAAGAGGATGATAAACCTAAGATGAAATCTGTTACCTTCAAGAATACTACATCAAAAAAAAAAGTTCAAGATGAAAGCTCCAGTGATTAGGAATCACTATCTGACAGTGAAGAAGAAATATCCCATTTGGCCAGAAGGTTTAAGAAATTCTATAATAATAAGAAATTATTCAGAAAACTGAGTGATAAGGGAAAGTGTGATAATAGTGGTAATTTGAATAAACCCTAGAAAATAGATGAAAATTCAAATGATATTACCTGTTATGAGTGTAAGAGAAATGAACATGTTAATGATGATTGTCCTAAGTTCAAGTACACGAATAAGTATTAGGATAAGTATAAATAGTAAAAGAAATCCATGAAATCAACATGCAGTGCCTCTAAAGACATATCTAGTTACTCAGACTCAACTCATGAAGAAAACATTTATGGAGAAAATATGTGATTCATGAAAAATATATCCGAAGTACCTAATATAACTTTGATACATAATTATGATCAATATGAGAATGAAAAATGGTTGATGATATGTCAAAAGAGTAAATTTTTGAGTACTGAAAAATGATTGAAGATAATTTAAATGAACTCAAAGACAAATAAAAAGTTATAAAGAAACAAAAATTTTTATCTACCAGTGTTAGAACCAACCTCATTGAAGAAAAATAAATAAATGCTCAATTGCTGAAAAAAATATAGAACTAAAATTATCAAATGAAAAACTAAAGAAATACTTAGAGATTTACAAATGGAAGATAAAATATCATTTAAATATTAATAAAAAAATTTCTCCTAAATATATTATTGGCCTAGGTTGCGAACCCTGAATTATATGAATTGTTAAGAGCACTTTTGTTCCTAAATACAGTTTTATAAATTCTACTTCAACTTTTTATTCAATTAGACCTAATAATGTTTTTATTTCAAAGAGTTTACAATATTCTTATAGGAAACCCATCAAGAAAATATGGGTTCTTA
This sequence comes from Viscum album, assembly GCA_963277665.1. NCBI lineage: Eukaryota > Viridiplantae > Streptophyta > Magnoliopsida > Santalales > Viscaceae > Viscum > Viscum album. The sequence continues at coordinate 804,960,542 of OY728155.1, forward strand.
AGGCCTTAATCACTAACATATCTAAACCCAAGAAATTATGGGTACCAAAATCATTCTTGGCATAAGAATTGTTTTATAGAAAAAATTATTGAAAAGAAGTAGTAGAAATATGTGGCACTTAGACAGCGTATGTTCTATGAATATGATAAAAGATTACCTGAGCTTCAAGAACCTGATAATGTTTTATAGTTGACATGTCACCTTTGGTAAAAATTCTAAAGGAAAGATCATTTTCCTTGTCCAAATAGATAACACAAACTCAGTGTTAATTTTTGAAGTATATTTTTTTGATGGTTTATAATATAATATGCTTATCATTTCAGAGTTATGTGATGATAGTTTTTAGGTGAAGTTTGAGAAAAATTCTTTTTAATGTTTTTAATTCTAAAAATTATTTATTATTTATTACTTTAAGAAATGAGAATATGTTTTTTGTTAATCTTGATTCTTTAATATTTGAAATTTTTTCTTTCTTAAGTGAATTTTATACAGAATAGTAGCTTTGGAATATGAGACTAGGCCACTATAACATTCAATCACTTATAAATCTCACTAGGAAAGGTTTAGTTAGGTATTTACCCAAAATGGAATTCCTAAAAGATAATGTCTATTACCACTATAAAAAATTTAAACAAGACAAGATATATTTTTCATTAAAGAAATATTTTTTGACTTCTCAACCTCTTGAGTTGGTTCACATAGACTTATTTGGACCATCCGAATTTTCTAGTTTTTATGGGAAGTACTATGTCTATGTACTTGTATATTTTTTTATAGGTTTACTTGGGTATTATTTTTAGATCTCAAAAGTGAATATTAATCTTATTATACCAAGTATTCTAAATCTATAGAAAAATTGAGCAGACATAGAATTAAGACAATAAGAAGTGACCTGGCCATGAGTTTCAAATTCAAGATTTTAAATCTTATTGTTAAAAAAATGGCTATAACCATAACTTCTTTTCCCATAGGAATCCTTAATAGAAATAGAGTATTAGAAATGAGAAATAGACCACTTTAAGAGATAGACCGAAAAATTATTAATTACTATATAGTTTTTGGTTTAATTTTTTATTATTATTAACACCAAGGATAATCTTGAAATTTTTTAATCCAAAAGCGATGAAGGAATTTTTATGGGTTATTCATCTTATAGTAATTCCTATATAGTTTTCAATAGAATAACCAATATTCTGGAAGATTATTTCCATGTAATGTTTGATGAGATAGATCAACATGTACCTAATACCCTTTTAGAGAACCTTAAGTATTATTTATCAACCTTGAACATAAATTCCAAACATTCTGATTCTACTATGAAACATACATAAAAATCATATAGTTCTGAAGAACTTCTAGAACTAGAAACAGAACCTATAGAAGACCCTATGGCGACCATCCCTTATTTTCCTAGAGATATTAAGACTCTTAAATACCATACATTATATTATCTTGTTGGATAATTAGATAGAGGTACATAAACAAGATCTTCTCTAAGAAACTAGGTTGAACATCAAACTTTCTTTTCACATATTGAACCTAAGAACATCACTTATGAAATAAATGATGAATTATGGGTAATGGGTATGAATGAATAATTTAATCAATTAAAAATAAATAATGTTTGGGAACTTGTTGACATACCCAAAGACACTTTGACTATTGGCAGTAATGAGTGTTTAGAAACAAGGTTGATGAATCTGGAATAATTGTAAGGAACAAGGATAGAATAGTTAAATAAGGGTATATTCATGAATAGGGTATAGACTATGAATAAACATTTTCAACTATATATATACTTTAATCCATTATAATACTGCTAGCCCATAAGACACATATATATTTCCAACTATATCAAATGGGTGTCAAAAGTGCATTCTTTAATGGGTATATAGTTGAGGGTTTTTTTGTTGAACAACCTCCTGGATTTTAATATCCCCATTTTCCAAATCATGTTTTCATGTTAAAAAAATATTTATGTGTTTTAAAGAAAGATACTAGAGCTTGATATTATATGATCTATTTTCTTCTAATTTCAAAATGATTTTCAAAAGGTATGACGAATCCTAACCTATTTATAAAAATATTTTCAAGAGATGTTTTAGTTGTAAAAATCCATGTAGATGATATCATTTTTGGATCTTCTAAAAACTATTTATGTACTAATTTTTCAAATATGTTGAAAAATGAATTTGAAATGTATTTAATGGGTGAACTGAAATTCTTTCTTGGTTTTTAGATTTTTCAAAATAAAGAAGGAATTATTCAAAATCAAATTAAATATATTAACTACCTTTTAAAATGTTTTAGTCTGGATATAACTAAGATTAGTGACACCCCTATGAGTACCACATATAAAGTGCATCTTAATGAAGATGGAAAATCGGAGGATCAAACCAGTTACATAGATATGTTTGGTAGTCTTATCTACTTAACTTCTAGCTGACCATACATTATGTTTAGTGTCTGTATGTGTGATCATTTTAAAGAAAACCCAAAAGAGTCACACTTACTTTTTGTATAAATCATTTTAAAATACATTAAGTATACTACCAATTTAAACCTATTTAATCCTAGAGGAAATGAATTTTACTTAGATATTTTTTTAGATGTTGATTTTTATTGATGAAATTTAGATAGAAAAACACCTCCAAAACATTTCATATTTTGGAAAAGCCTCTAGTTTCTAGGTGTAGTAAGAAACAAAATTCTGTTTCACCGTATACTATTAAATCCAAATACATAGCTACAGGTAATTGCTGTGCTAAAATTTTGTGGGAGAAACACACTTTACTAGACTATGGATATCAATTCTAACATGTACCTATAAATATTGACAACACAAGTGCTATAAATATCTATAAAAACTCTATATCTCACTCTAGAAAAAAACACATTGCTGTAAGACATCAATTTTTGAGAGATCATTTTCAATAGTGTGATATAACTCTTGAATACATTATAACTCAATATCATATTACTGATATATTCACTAATCCTTTGAATTCCAAGAGAATGAAAAACATCTAACATGAATTATCAATTATTAATTTTTTTAAACTTAATTTTCTGGGACCCACCATTAGTTTTTACCCAACATTGGAGTTTTAAAAACCGTTGAAGTTTTTCCCGCAATCAGAGTTTTTCCCACAATTGGAGTTTACCCACCATTGGTGTTTACCCAATGTTGGGGTTTTACCCACCATCGGAGTTTTACCCACCATTGGACACAACCCAGTGTTGTCAAATTTCATGTCATTCTTTTTTAATCCACTTATGTCATTTTTATTTATTGATGATTTTTTTAATTTCTATACAATTAATTTTTTTATTTACAAATATCTTTGTCCTTGAATGATATATATTATAAACTTTTCTAATTTCAACACTCACACACCCTCACGCCTTACCCTCAAACCTCATTGTGACCCATTTTCTCTTGACTATTGGCATTCCCTGGACCCTGTCTGAACCCCCCATCTAGATTTCCATGGTTAGAGTGAAGAGATTCATTGAATCCTATTTGGAAGAGTCATTTATTTAAAGGAAGCATAAAAGAGAGTCGATCCATACAACCATTTTTGATCTAGTAAACCCAGATCTTATGAAGTGAATTATGGTACCTAAAAAGGAAGTTCATGTAGAATGGTTGATGTTGATAAAGTCATTGGTACTTAATATTTTTCAATACCAGGGATGGGTAGTGAAGTTATATAATAATGATAGACCCTTCTATCCTAGGTTAGTGCACCGGTTCTATTAGTATGTCAAGTTTAGATTTGAGGAAGAAAAAGACTAGGTCAGAAGAAGAATAAATGGGTGAAAAGTTATTTTCTCTTCAAAATAATTTGTAAGATCTATGAAAGTACCTCACAATGGTGTTTTAAATGAATATCAAGAAACCATTCCTAGTGATAGTGATAAATTTTTATATGATAATTCCATAGTATAATTGACCGGAGATACAATAATGAGAATACCAACTGCTACTGAGATTGGTGTTGAAAGTAATTTTATTTTCAATTTTATTCAACATATGATATACCTGAGGAAAAGGTGATTTCATCTCAATGAGGAATCAAGATGTATATATATTATATATTATGAAGACATGTGTAAATATAAATCTGTGTAGATACCTAATGGTTCACATGATGGAGATGTGAAATACATTTTACAGATCAATCTCCCTTATTTATCCCAAGTTCATCTTGGCCATGCTGGAAACCAAGGGATTGGATGATAAGGAAGAATAAAAAACTGTGGTTAAATGTGAAGTATTTTTCATTACAAGGGTAATTTGAAAAAGAATGAAGATAATTTGGAACCCATGGAAAATAAAATGGGTTGATGATGGTGAATGGATCTATGAATATTTTATTCCTATTTATTATCTAACTATATTAAAGAATCTTCTGTACCTTGGATTGGAGCCATATTATGTGGTTAAATACTTATTTGAAAAAGAGAAGGCTACTACCTCTGGTAATGAGGAGCATGAGTTTTTAGTGGATGAAGGTAGTGACCCAGATCTTCTCAAGAGTTATCCAGCTATTTCTTATGGGGATCCTAGCCCTATTAGATCTTTTTATGTTTGAGAGTCTCTTTTAAAATAAGTGATGAGGAATTAAACGAAGTTTTTGGTGAATAATAGTTCAAAATAGCTTCTAAACTTTCTGAATAAAATGGTTAGAATGGTGATGATGAAGAATAAGAAGAGGGATAAAAAGAAGAAAATTGAGATGACAGTGAAGGTGGTTCTGACCATGATGAACCTGGGGGCTGCATTGGTGCTAAGGATGTTGAGATACCATAGACAATTATTTATTCTCAATTTTTATTAGCTGTTTCAATATATGAAGATAGACCCATGTTAGTTTACAATATGGATATCTAGGATATAGATGCAAAGGAATCATTTATTGAGGGGGAGGGATCCCCAATCCTAGAAAATGACCCTATTAATCCTATTAATGGAGTCCATTATGTGACTACAACTGATGTGAAGAGATCTGATAAGCAGTTAGGTATTTTTATTATTGTTTTTGAACTTATGGTTGTTAAGATATATGGTAATTCTTCTATCAGTTTGGGGGACCCAAATCTGGAGGAATGGGATAAGTACCATTTCTATGTGAGATTAGGCTTGGAATACATTGATTCAAATGATGATGACTATCCCCCAAATCATGGTGGTCATTCTATTCAAGAAGATATGGTTTCTAAGGGTTTATTATTAGAATAAATAGATGATGCAGGGGAATTATAGGGATTTTTTGCTGATGTGCATGCACCTAATGTTATGTATACACCCTTACCTGCACCTACCATTGCATCAATATAAATTGATTTTGTTCCCGTCGATGACTTGGAATCCATCAGAGAAAGGATGATCTTTGATTTTTGGTTTGTTATTTAGAAATTAGGCACCTCAGGTTACTAAGTTGAGTGAAAGATATGTAAGGTATCTATTTGATCTTGTGATATATCACATTTAGCCAAATATAATACATGACATTCAATAAGTGGATATAGATAACAATAGGTTATAAAATGATATGGAGACTTTGAGATCTATAGTGGATGATATGAGATCTTCCTTTAGAGATTATATATCCACTTTTATAGAGAGAGTGGAGAATATTTCTTCTATAAATTTTACTTCGAGTGATACACCTCCTCTCTTTGATGATAAATTGATCAGATTTGTGGTAAGAGTATTTCTTCATGGTGTTTCAAGTGATGTACCTAACCTCCCTCAGTAAAGCTTGAGATAATCTGACATAATAGTGATCATTCGTATATGATGGATAGAGAATATATGAAAGACATTAAAGTTGAAATATAGTCAATTAAAAAGGCTATAAATTATTACCTTTTGAGTATTTATACTAAACATGAACTTAACTATCATTTCAATTTCCATTTTGAGATTCCTAGAATTCCCCCAGTCACTCAAGCTTTTAAAGAACAAGTTAATCAGTTGAAAGTGATGATCCCAATGCTAAATTTTTTCAAAGAAGAAAAAAGGGAATATTTATGATCTATGGAAAATGGAAGAAATATGATTATGGAATTCATAAATATCATTAATCAATTTATTCATGTTTTTGGAAATGAAGTGGTGAAATATGATTCCATTCAAGTCACTACTCATATCACCCTCAGAATAGGTGTTACAATAGATCCAAATTCACCTTTACCATTTTCCTTTTATCCTTTTAGTTTGAGTCCTAGATAATATGTTCAAAATCTCAGGTCTACCATTATTCGAGAGACTCCTATACCATAAATCCCTATATCCAGCACTACAGTTTCCTCAGTCTCCACTGATATGCTTTCTTCTTCTGATAAGGGGAACATAAAAGCACCTCTTGATAAGAGTTTAGATTAGAAATTTAGTATTTGATAGGTATTTTTTATAACTCTTTGTAGTAACTCTTGTTTCATGTACTTCAATTTCCTTTTTCAATACTAATTATCTTCTTATTCCTATTATATTTCTTTATATTTCCTACTTTATTTTCACATTTTGATAATCCCAAAAAGGGGATAATGATTAAATGGAATTTATTTATTCATTTTATAATGATGTTTATTTGATTCCATCCTTTTTAGTATTTTCAAATGTTTCTTTAATACCAACGAACATAATTCTCTAACTATAATACTATCATTTGATACCTTTATTAATGATGCTTCTTTTGATACCATATGTGTTTAATTTATTCCTTTGACACCATATTTTCATTATTTTTTAAATAACTATTATACTTCTCACTATCAAACAACCTTTGATACCATTGTGATAAAACTCTCACTATATCCTTTTAAATTGCTAAACTGGTCTATTTTAAAACCTCAATTTATTCTATACATGGTTTATAACTATGATATGATTTTTGAACATAAAAAAGGTGTAGATCATTGGAACCCTTGTTTTAATGATCACAAAATTATGTCTATTATTATATTAATGAGTTCTATTATTTATGAGAACATTTTATAATATAAGGAAGTTTGGTGAAGTTTTGGATAATTATTGGAAAGAAAAATCATCAAAACTTAGTCACAATGTTGAGATGAAATACCACCATAGGATGACTCACAATTATAATGTAATCACCTACAAATTTGGAAAATTGTTGAGATGACCTACCACTAGAGAACACTCATGTTGAGACAAGTCACCATTGAGCATGACCTACTGTTTTCCTAACTCACCATTGTCCTGAATCAACACCAGCATCAGTCACCATCATAATTTTCTCACTATTCAAAAAAGTCAACATCACTATTTCTATTTATTATGAATTAAATATTTCTAACGGATATATTATTGAATTTATTTTCAATAGTTATTTTAATTATTATTCTTAAACTATTGTAGGAATGCATTAAAGTTTGTGTCAGTCTGTCAGTACAAGGATTAGAGGATCCCTACGATTCATCATTCATGATTCTGATATATTAGGAAGAAGACTCCCTTATGCATGACACACACATAGAGATATACTAATCACATAGAATAGAGATAGAATATTGAAGGAACTATAGAGTATTTTGGATTGTGAAACTTTCTAAATAGACTTATAAAAAGCCTCATTACCTGTGATCAACTGTATAAGATTGAATCACATCAAATATATAGTTCCCTTCCTATAGTCACAACAAAGAGATATTACGATACTCCGTTTTACTAAAATTTCTTAAAATCATGACTCAACCTTCATTTCAAGCCATTTCCAAGAAGTATCAAGTTCTAGAGCACATCAGACCGAGCACCACAACCTTCTCAACATATTTACTTTCCCTTTATACTTACTGCATTTTCATTTTGATAAGTGTGTGATTTACTCTATATATTGAAAACACATACTATATCCTTTAATTTAAGTGGAAGATACTAGATATCTTATTTAACTCCCTTTACACTTATTTACCCATGTGTTGTGGAAAAGGTCCTTGTGTGACTCAAGTGTATTCTTTTACCACGGTTGTTGTGAAAGAGGTACCTACGTGGTCTAGATAGTTGGTTAACTATTGTATATACCCGATGTAGGTTGCTTATCAAGATTATTTTACATAATCTTCTTAAAAATGGGTGATTTTAAAGTGGAAAGGACTAGGTCTTGACTTGAGATTGAACCTCTTGTATTTATTCCACTTTGTTTTTTGTTTTGTTTCTTTTATAAGGTTTAAACTGAATTTGTTTTAAACTATAAAAAAACCCACTAATTTTATAGTTAATCATCAAAAGTGTTTATATAAGGTTAAGATTAAGTAAATTTATTTCAATATTTAAAATAGTTTTCGTATTGTTTTAGTTGAGACTTGATCAATTTTTGAGAAATATATTAAAAGATAAAAACTTATATCGGTCTGCTATTTTGATTAGCTGGACTATTTTAATTATTTGAGGGATTTTATTTAAAATAGTTTTGAACAAAAAATTATTTGGGTAATAAATTCACCCCCTCTTGAGATACTCACTCTGACCAACGCATGCCACATTAAGATACTAGTTGTTTTTCTTATTAACCACGATCTAAAATCAAACATCTTAATTAATTATTTATTTATATTATAAGTGGACCCAATAAAAAAATTATATATAATGATTCCTAATTTAGAATCCATGTAATTTTATTTTATTTATAAATATTATAAAATTAACTTCAAAATTAAAACAAATAATATATAGAAAATATTATTTTAAAAAAATAAATCTTTTAGATATTAAAAATTATTATTCTTATTTACTATAAATTAATAATTTAATTAATACTGATATATTATTTATTTTAATAATATTTTCTTATCATAATTTTTTTTCTTGAACTAAAAATTTACAACCCATTAAAGAAAAATTTATAAAAAAGAATTTTTAAGAATAAAATGATTTTTTAAATATTTAGCTACACATATTTAATTTTATAATTTTTCTAAAAAGAACCTTTATTATATATATACATTCATATATTTGAAAATGCATTTACCTATGTTTTTATCCTCCAACTAAATGGCTATATCATAACAATTATATTTACTTCTTAATGTTTCATCTTAATAAAACCTATTACAATTTGTTTTAGTTTTGATATTCATGTAAAATATGTTTTTCAATGAAATATTTTAAGGGGAAATACATAGTAAAACTATTAGATGTTATATTCTACACCCATAAATTTATTTTATTATCAACATTTACTATATTTATATAAATAGATGAAGATGCCTCTACCTCATAGATTTATTTGGATTGCATGTTGTTCCTAAAATATATAATTTGACCATAAAATTGTATAAATATTAGTAGTATTGATTCATAGTAATTTATCTCTATGATCCAAGATTTTTAATAGTTATTATTCATACTATAATTCACTTTAAACCTGTATTACTTCTGATTTAAGTACATATTACAAATCTGGTTTGTATTTCCTCAAATGTGACACATGTTACCATTCATGTACCTGGTTGAGGTTCAGAAGAAGTGAAATATAATAAGGAACCATCACAACATGATCATGGATATAAAATGGACCAATCTACCTAGTACATAACATTCCACTCCCTATAAACAACATAACATTCTTTAATAGTGATATTTTGAGAAAAATCATATCTTTATCATTTAACACCAATTCTTATTGATGGTTACCATTATAATTATTTTTAAAAAATTAATTATATTTAATGTTCCACAGAATATGTTGGATCATCTATATCATGTCTTGATAAAGGTATAGTTCTAAAAATTTATGGTTCTCTACATCTTCCAAACATTTTGGATTTCTACAATTTTCTCAAACTGAGCATAATATAATGATATTTGAATTATATAATACAATATACTACCTTATGATAACTCTAATAGGGTAAGGTATTGATCCCAAACTCATTTTAAATCCATCAAATAAGATCTCAGTACATCCTCTATTGTTTTGATGATCCATTCATAATAACCATTAATTTTAAGCTGATAAGTGGTATGAAATAATACCTCTATTTGTAAATCATATTGAAACCTTTTCCAATTCATTTAGGAAAACCTCAGGGATTGATATGAGACAATGAAAATTTATATATAATGTTAAATAACCCCATACCTTTTGTATTTTTTTTAATTTAGTGAAGTGAGAAATATGCTTTGATATAAATACAAATTAGTTGCTTTTAATGAAATCCACTAAAACCCAAATTGAATTATAGAAAATAGATGTTTTGGGGAGTCCAATAACAAAATAAAGGGTTATTTTTTTCTATTTATATTCTCATATTAGTAATGGATTCATAATACCCTTAGGATTATTTAATTCCACCCGAACATAATAGCATTTAATGCATCGAGGTAAGTATTTTACAATCCCCCTTTTCATGTTGCCCCCACAATTTTTTTTCTTATGATCTCTATACATTTAATTTTTGTATGATAAATATAGAATTATGAGATATGTGCATCATCCAAAAAACCTCCAATTATATTTTTGATGGTATGAATTCATTGTTCTTAAATCTTATGACTCTACCATTTTAAATGTAGAACTTTGGAATATTCCCCACATTCAATTATAACTCAATATCCTCCTTCTATGACTCCTTGATCTTAAAATTTATATATGGTTGAAGTATAATTTATGAAAGATAGTATTTCTCCTATTATCTTATTATTTCATGGTCAATCATTTTTTAGTACACGATTATTAGGTGTTTTTCAAACCTCATCATTAAAAAAGTACCATGATCCTTCCTTCTTATAAAACCAACCACCTGGTTTCCCTTACCATGTTTGTAGTGTATTTATCATTCATAGTCTTTGATAAGTTATAACCATCTACTTCAACCCATGTTCAAATAAATTTATGTGAATAAATATTTTATGCTCTTGGGGTATGTATAGATATCACACTTTTAAACATAGATATAATTACACAAATTTTTCAATGAAAACATGACTACAAAAATCTCCAAGTCATGTGTTGGATAATATTGCTCATTATTCCTTAATTAAAACGACACATAATTTATGACACTACTATTTTCAATAAGTATTCTTCTTAAACCCTTTGAAAAAGCTTCACTATATGTTAATAACCATTATCCAAAATATGGCAATGTAATCACAAGTGTGGTTACAATACTCATATAAATCTATCTAATTCATTATTTACATTTTTCTATCTAGATAAAATTATCTTAATTTCATGTTAACTAGGTTATATGACTATAAAATTGTGAGAAATTTCCTAGAAATAGTTTGTAGTATCCCACTAATATAGGAAAACATTATATTTCAATTATAGTTTTCAGTCCCAGAAATTCATTAATCACTTCTATCATTTATGGTCCATATATATACCCTCACTTGTGATTATATGAGATAAGAATTATACTTTATATAGCCAAAAATCATTATTGATGAACATTTAATTTAATTATACCATTTATCGGATCATTATCCCAACTATAAAATACTCTTCATGTTTATCTTGGATTATATAATATATTAGAATATCATCAAAAAAGACTACCACTAATTTGTAATTTTAATCTCTAAGGATTAAATTCATCTAACCCATAAATAATGCATGTAAATTTGTATGTCCATATGGAAATAATATGAATTCATAATTTTTATACCATATAAGAAAATATCTCTTGGGAATGTATTCTCTCATTACCCTTAGCTTTTGGCATACATATTTAATGTCCACTATGAAAAAATTGACATCCTCTATGATTATCAAACAAATTATCAATACATAGTGGATGATAATTTTTCATTTTTGTGATATTGGTAAGATCACAATAACCTATAAAATGATGAAATGATAAATCTTTCTTTAAAAAAAATAGTATGGGTACACCCCATAGTGATGAACTTGGTCATATAAATCCCATTTATATACTCTTCTAAATATACTTCTTTAATTATTCCAATTAATTGGGGAAATTTTTCTAAAGAATCATTGATAATGGAATAAAAATATGTATGATTTCAATTGAAAACACAACCTTCTTTATTATGGGAAATAATATAGTTCATCTATAAAAATATTAACATGTTCCAACCTAAAGTCATGTATTCAATGCTTACTTCATCCCCAAAAAATATGTGTGAATAATCCTTCATTTTTGGGTATTAAGTCCAATTTTGTTATTTTTTCTTCCAAAGGGACCTAATAGTTATAAATTCCATAATATTTGCTAATGATATGATTTTTGATACTAAATTTGAAATCAATATCATGATAATTGATACGAGATCTTTATAGGGAGAGCTAATACATGCCCAATATCAGATAGATTTCTAAAATTGGAAGATAATCTAGATCTTTAAGAAGTGTCTTCCTAAAAATATTGATCAGAAATGTGTTGTATAATTTGTTTGAAATCAACACCCCACAAGGGGGTTTCATTGATATTTCTTATCCATGGTTTTAGGTAATGAATCAAAATTCATAGGAAATTGTAATGAAACGAATGAATGAAATGAAAAAAATAAAATTAGACATTAACACTTCTGGTGTTGCGAGAAAGTGTATATTTAACCACGTCATGGTCATGGTTTACTTTAGTTGTAGTGATTACATAGAAATTTCCTTATTCCCTTGGACATGGAAGTTTTAACTTCTTATTTTCCTCCTTAAATCTTTGATTGGTGCATTTATTTTCAAAATTCCATAAATAATTGCAATTGAAGCATTGATTTGTTAGTGGGGATTTAGTTGTTTCCTTTGAATTATCAGTTCATTCAATTTCTTCTTCATCTCTATTATACTATTCTTAGCTTTAATTCCAACAATACTATATGTGGAGCACTTTCTACTTCCCTTTAGGAATTTTTGTTGTGCTACTTCCCACATTTTTGATATGTTGGTTGTTCATTTTTATTTCCACCTTGTGATTTATCATTTTAGTTTATAAGAAACACCAATTACATTTTAATTTATTCAGATCAATGGGAATGATGAGTGTATTTGGTTTCCATTTTCAATTTATGTGTACATTAAAAGAAATTCTTAATAGTTACCGAATTACTTTATGTATAGTGTGTCGCCTCCTAGTTTTTGGTATGTTATTTTTGAGAATTGTTATGCTTATTTATTCTTCTATATGTGTTCATTGGTTCATGATAGATTAAATATATTTTTTGGATTTTTTTAGTGAAAACGGTCTAGACCATGATGTGGTCCATGCCATTTTTAGCATTGGAATCATTTTTATACCATGTGTATTACCTATATGCCTATCTATGGAGATGCATTAGAAATGTTGTGTGAGGAGAATACCTATGCACTATGGAAATTTTTCTCTCCACTAGGATATGGTTCTGGGTTTGGTGAGTCAAAAATCACCAGAATTTCTACATCACACTATAATAAGTCGGTGTGTTAAGATCCTCGGTGAGGCATGATCAGGACCACCACGAGTGTGCAAAATGATCACAATGACACGATGTTAGTGATTTCTTAATTTATAATAGAAAAATACACTACCTAGTTATATAAAGGGTGAAAGGGAAAATATTTATATAGTCTAACCCTTTTCATATTTTTGAAGATCGAGGTTCCCGAACAAAGCCCAGAATAGGGTTGGTGGTGTTTGGTTGTTGAAATCCGGAATCAGAGAGAATATACAATGTAAGTCCAGGTTTACATATTATGTTAGATATATATTATGTTATACGGCCTATAGACTTCATCTTATAAATCAATAATTTAAGATGTAAATCAATTAGGATTAAAATTGGTTGAAGTGAAACATTACTTGGTGAAACATAACATTCAACACATATACAATGTAAATGAATTATTTATTCCATTAATGTAACCTATAAAGTGTATTTTATAGCTTGTAGTGATATCCACTTGGATAAGGCCCTACATCCTTTCTCCCAGAGCTCCATGTTTCCAACAAATTTTTCTTCAGAAAATCCGGATCCCTTCAAAGGGGATCCATTACCGTCCATCCGTATTTGATCCATAGTGATATAAGGTTAGTTATCCATCATTATATTATTATTATTCAGTATTTTTCATCTTTTTTATTATATCTATGTAACTGTGGTTCCTTTATATGTTCTTATGGAGTATTATTTTCTTATTGGTGCATTTTTGGAGCTACATATTTAGAGGGATTCTATTCCTTATGGGAGAGGTGATCAAGATTCATGATGTTGGTCTATTCTCATATGAAGAGCATTGAAATCATTTAGGTTTGGGATTAATTTCTTATCATATTTTTTTACATGAAAACATAATGTTATTATGGTTTATCCCTTTGTATGTTAATGATATTAACCTAATAATTATTGAACCATATTAGTAATGAATTGGATAGAGATCACATGTTTATTTTTGATACTTTGATAATAGTTTAAATCTTGATTTTTGAGATAGTATTATATCTATGATATGATTGTTAACATTTTTTTATTCTATGTATTAACATGTTGATCTTGTTGGTAAATGGTAAATAATGTAAAGATGATAATTTTTAATTGGTTGGTTAAAGAATTAACGAATATCCATGTTTAATGAATATTTGTTTTCTTTTAGTTAGATGATAATAGAGTTGATACAAGTATGTTTAATTGAAAATTTTATTCCATGTGTTGATGGAATTTGATAAATAAAATTAATCATATTAATTCTCATTGATCATAATTAAAGGGCACATTAAATTAGAATAATACTTCTCTATGTTTGTTGAAATTAGTATTAAAGCTAAGTGAGTGTTTTACCTTTTTATTTATTTTCATAGATTATAAATTAGGTTTCCCATATATGGAACCTTTGAATAATGAATTGATTAATTAATTATAGAATAATAATTGTTTGTGTGATAAAGATAATTTTTAGGGAATGATTTTCCCATTTTCTTGATAAGGATGAGCTCCTTTTGTTTTGATTCATGAGAGCTCATTTATGTGTGAAAGATAGATTTATTAGTTTACGGAATAGATTTCCACGATGACTATGTTTATTCCTTTCTAGCTTTTGATTACATTTGGATGTGATATTCACTATGAGATATTTTATGATCATAATATGGTTGATCCTAGGATATATGATGTGATATGGTGCAGAGATACTCGAATATTGTGGAAACAATTGATGGATTTGACAACGGGATGCATCTGGATACACATGTGGGTGTCATGGATTGCACCAAAGATGATGGAATAAGTTGATTTTGGGATTACCCATTATTATCATGGAAGGAAAATGATTTTTTATAGTTAATCTGTTTAATGGATAATGGATAGGTAGTTTATTTTACTTGCATTCCTTTCTCTACTAAATGTGGTAGCTAGATGTACTTGGCTAAATTTTCATTTGATGGTACCATACGATGTTTTCCTAATGTAAATGGATTTTGGAGTGATGTTAATAATTTTTAATAATTAATGATTATACCATGGGGTTGGTTTGTTTTCGAATTCTATTGCTAAATATATTAATGTAAAGAAATCGTTGATTTAGTTTAGCTTATGTCTAGAGGGTATGGACAAGGTTTGATGGTTAATGTGACTAGATTAATGTTGATGGTAAATTAATGGATAATGACTTAATTAACATAAATTTTAATAATTAAAAGGAAATAAGTAATTTATTATGGATATTTATAATATTTATGTGCTTAAAGCATGTCTATTTCCTAGTAGTGGTGGTTAGGTGTTGGAGTAACGATTGTTATGGTTGAGATTTTGATTGGGTTTTACCATAGTGTGGTTGTGAGATATATTAAATCATGTATGTTTTCTTATTTTATACTCTACACCACCCATTTTGGTTAGGGATATTGAAACCTAGAGGACTCGGGGAGGGTGTATCCCCAACACCTCAGTGGGAGGAAAGATGGATGAATACAACCTCTGGCCCCACTCTTTTCTCTTAGTAGTCACTTGTGTTGGTATAAAAATTGGGTTTTTACCCATATATGTGCATAGATATATGTAATGCATTATGGTTATTTCACACACATGTATCCATAGATATTTTATCCAAAGTATTATGATAGGATTAACGTGTATAATATATTATTGATTGAGGTACGTAATTAGTGTATGGTCTGTGCTAGCTTGAGGTATAATAAATGATATATAATACATGTAATACATGATATGGTGGAAACCAAAAACTACTTGGTTAGTAAATAAAGATATGTGGATGGGATGAGGTCATTATGTGATGCCAGAGGTGCATGTTTTGATTATTTGACTTTGTGTCA
Source organism: Viscum album (assembly GCA_963277665.1). NCBI lineage: Eukaryota > Viridiplantae > Streptophyta > Magnoliopsida > Santalales > Viscaceae > Viscum > Viscum album. The sequence goes on from OY728155.1 coordinate 804,976,781, forward strand.
TTAAGATGGCTTATTTTGGAGAGAGATGAATCCGGATGTGTGATATTGGAGCAGAGAAGAAAAATAGTATCGAAGCATTAGAGGGGTATAATTTATGTTTCATTAATATAATATATGATCCATTTTATGCGATAATTTTTGTGAGATAACCATGGTGATTTTGGAAATTTAGAATACCTATTTATGTGATGAGTTAGTTTTAGTTATTGTTCATTGTTCTTTAGCATTTTTTTCTTTATCTAATACATGAGAGGCTTCAAGGAGGACCCTACTAAGTATATTATTTTTTTAACCCCCCTCACAGATATATATATATATATATATATATATATATATATATATTTAGGTTAGAAATATTTGGGTGGATATCAGGATGGATTTACTAGCTCGTGTCCTTGTAGGAGTTGTTTGGGATTTATGATCACTATCAACTTTACCTTTTTTGCTTGTAGTTTCCCTTTTAGTTGTTTTAGTACTTTATGAACATAAATTTATGGAATTGAGATTTATTTTATATATTTATTTACATGTGTTTATTAGTGTATCCGTATTATTTCCATCTTTCTTATGTTTCTTTTGGAGGGCAATTCCCCCCATCTATGTGTTATAATACCCTTGGTGCTATTCACCAACCTGGGGCCTAATGGAGAAAATAATATAGCACTAACCACCCTCCTTCTCTCATTACTGGAGCAGGTGTGATACACATTGTGGGTATGATATAGTGGTATCAAAGGATCATTTTTTAGGTATAGGATATTGTTTGGATTTAGGAACATGTGATATTGCATTGGTTGGTAGGTAAATGGTGTTAGAATAGTTTAGTAAGGAATGTAAATGCAGAAGACTACCTGATACATAAGTATTTATACCTCACAGTGATATGATTTGTGAAACTTAGGTTTATCAAGCCTACCAAATGAAGTGATATTGGTCCTAATTTAGACACCAAGGAAATGATCATGCATTATTCTTCCATGCACCTTTGTTTGAAATGGGCATACCATGGGATTTGGTTAATATAAATGAAATAATTATAATTAATTAATTAATTAATGTTAAGTATTATATTTTATAGGTTTAATAGTTTATCCATTTTTTATTTTTAAAGAATAACTCCAAGTCGACATCCCAGTAGTGTTTTCACTAAATATTTTCAACAAGATGTGCCAACGAATCATCGTAGAGTAGAGGATGCTGATGATTGAACTTTGAGGAGGTCAATATGAGAGTTCTTTTCTATAGTATATAGAAATATGAGGGATCCATTTAAGATCCAGTCACAAATTTATAGTTTGAGTTGGTTGATATATATTTTAGTTTTATCCATGATCAGACATAGCACAAGGTTCTATTGTCTGTATTGATGTTGCAGGGGGCAGCATGCTAGTGGTGTATCTTGTTTCTTAGCTATCACAGTGAGTCCATAGTCTAATGGGAGAATTTATAAGACTATTTATAAAAATATTATATTTATTTGAATATGAAGAAATCATGTCGTCAAGATCTTCCTACCCCTTGAGAGAGGATTTCCAATGTGCGTGAGTTCAAGATCTATTTTAGGACACTTCTGTGATATGCTTCAGACATGTTTCTAGATGATGAGGCCTTGGTGAAGGAATCTTTGTGCCTAGAGATACAACACCAGGTGACCAAATTAATGTTGTCCTCATATCTTGAGGTACTTTCAAGGGTATAGGTTTTTTAATGGATGCTATCTAGAACCAAATCATCAAGATAGTGGAGTCATCAATATTCCATACAAAGAAGAGAGATAGTTTGGTTTTACTTATTTTTTGGAAAAAGGTTTTCTAGTTAGTCAGGGGTAGGTCACAACCCACATAATATCATTTCTCCTAGGGAATAAGTTCATAGACTTATACTAAAGGATCAAACACATGTTTTTCTTATTTATAATAAGGTCATAAATGGAAGGAGTGCACTAAATTTCTTAGTAGTCAACTTTTCATAAGAGTTTCACTTTAGGTTCCTCTATTGAGGAAGTTTAAGTTGAGGTAGTACTAGTAGAGTGTTCTCACATGAGATCAATAGAAAGGATATGGTGAAGGAAGAGTAAATACATGAAATTCTCTTCATCCTCAGAGGATATAGAAAGGCCTTGGATAAGGTTTGGGTCAACATCATGATTTAGTACTACAGGTGTAGGGTGAGATAGACATAATTTGAGGTACCATTTTATTTCTTCCTACATGGGTGCATGATTTTCTTGATTCAAGAGCTATTAAATCCTTTATATCACATACCTTCATCCATGTTTGGGACTTATGGTGGATAGTCTTCTAGTTCACTTAGAATTTTCTGTTCCTGTTGGAGGTTGATCTGTATGTAAAGACTATGATCTAGTGATAGTGAAGCACCACTCTTAGGGAGACATCCAATGTTTGTAGATAAAGCCTTATGAAATCATCCTTGGTATATATTGGATATATTAAGTGCCATAAATCATGGATTTATTCAGAAGATAGGTTGTGTTATATGATTCTAATGGATATCCAATAGTGTTTGTTAGAATGTGAGACCCTCAGATGGGTCATTGACGTATTCCATCCTCATATTTCTTTATGTACATGATGATATTGGATAATCGGAGGATAACCCATTAATGTTTCTAGTAGTCATGGTAGAGTACCTTGATGTATTTTGAGAAGAGGTTTTAGTGTTACCCCTTGTTGGAAGATCGATTTCAAAATTGAGTTATAGCCGACAGTTTCTCCTATCTCAATGTATCTATATAGAATGGAACTATATGAGTTTCGAGAGCTATTTGTAGAGATCAAAGATATATTTTAGCAATTATTTTTTTAACCGAGTGTGTTAGCTTGGGATATTCTAATTTTAATGGTGAAAAATGTTGATTGTTGTCTGCATCTTTGTATAAATTATCCTTTCTTGTATCAGGTGACGGTGAAGTACTTATTTACTCTTTCATAGATTTATGATTTATTAAATTAGTTTAAAGGATCAAGTTGTTTCTTGAAGATATTTTTATGGTCAAGATATAATCAAATTTAGGTGAAGGATAAGGATATCTTGTAGACTACTTTCTAGTGTTATCATGGGAATTATGAGTTCATTATGATGTCATTGCTGTGATGAATACTCCAACTATGTTCATGGGTTTGATGGAGGTAGTCTTTATAGGGTTCTTTGATATGTTTTTGATGGTTTTAATCAATTATATACTTGTGTGATCTACATATAAGGAGGAGAATGTTGAGAACCTATGCAACATTTTGGGATTTCTTCATCATCACTAGTCATTCAAGAAGTTTTCAAAGTGTGAGTTTTGGACTTATGAAGTTTGTTTCTTGGTGAATTTCATGTCCTATTATAGAGTAATTATGGATCCTTCAAAGATAGGGGTATTTTTTTCTTAGGAAACCACCATTTATTTTTTATAATTAAGATGTTTCATTGGTCTTACAGGCTATCACAGATGGCTCTTGTCCAATTTATCTTGGGTTTTGAATACTTTTATAGTTCTAACCAAGAAGTCTTAAGAAATTATTATTAAATAACCAACATCAGCCATATTATGAGTACTTGAAGGAGATGTTGGTCAGTGCTCCTTTCCATTGTTTTCTAGATGAAGGAGTTCAATTTTAGGTTTTTTATGATGCTTTGTATCATTTATTGGGAAGTTTTTTGATGCATCATATATGAGTTGTTTCATTTCGGTTTTATTAGTTACATACCCATGATAATAATTATGAAACCCATGATCTTAATTTTGTAGCTATCATGTTTTCCTTGATGTTGTGGCCACATTACCTCATTGATGAGATTTTTTGTAGTTTTTAGAAATCATAATATCCTAAGGTATGTATTCTAATAGCATGTTTTGAACATTCTCCAGTGATGGTGGATGGAATTATTTCAGGATTACAACTTCAATATTTCATATACACTAGTAGAGGGTAATTTTATAGCAGATTCACTAAGCATGAATTCATGTAGTGATACCATGTGTGAAAATGTTGATTCTTAAAGAGTGATAAATGAAATCTCAGTGATTCATCTTGATATGGGAGAGGTTGTTGGCCAATGTTTCCTTTTATAGATGGAAGTATACTCATATTTTGTGTAGTAGGTGGAGGAGTCCATATAAGAGGATTGTGAGGTGCATGTCTAGATAGACCAAGTTGTTTTTGGTGATTCCATTTATGGTTTGTCTAAGGATAGACAACACCAAGTGTTGTTCTAGATAAGGATTTTATTCCGCAAAAAAATTCATGACATTGTTATCCTTATGTTCAATAGTTCACCTTTAACAACATATCCTTTCAAGAAAAAATGTATCATGATTTAAGGGGTTAGTTTCAATGGCTTAGGTTGAAGAGTTCAATTGTAGAGTTTGTGTCTTGATGTTTGGTCTACCAGAAGGTGAATGCTAAACAACATGTTCCATATGGTTCTCTCAAGTAGTTAGACGTTCCCTAGTAGAAGTGGGAGGACATATCAATAGACTTTGTTACCAGTTTACCACAATCTTAGAGAGGATTAAATAATATATGGATAACAGTGGGTCATTTGATGAAATATTACAATTTTATAGAGATCATGGAGTCAAGATCAGTGGAGGTTTTTTCATAGAATTATCTAGAAAAGGTGGTGTGACTCTGTGGAGTCCTGTGGTTTATAATATCTGATCAAGATATTAATTTTTCCTCTAGGTTGAGGAGAGGTTTCAAACATGGTTTTTTCTCTCAATTACTCCTTAGAAATATTTTTCATCCACATAAAAATATTCAGAAAGAGAATACCATCTAGACTCTTGAAGAAATGTTTCTCTTTTGTGCCCTAGATTTTGGAGGTTCATGGTTGAGGAGCCTACCCTTGGTCGATTTTGTTTATAATAATAGTTTCCACTACAAATTTTTATTACTCATTTTGAATCTATGTATGGATAAATTGTCCATTCTCCATTATGTCGGACTGGGGTCAGAGAGGCAACAATTATTAGGCCGAAACTAGTTCCAAATACAATACAGATGATTCAGCTAATTCATGAGAGGATGAAGGCAATTCATGATCATCATAAATCCTTTTTAGATCATAGTATGAGTCCTATGGAGTTCAACATTGGATATCATGTGTTATTAATGGTAACTCCTAATCATGGGATGTGAAGGTTTGGTTTTTTGAGAAAAATCTATCCCTGGTTTTTTGGACCATTCAATGTATTGTATTGTGTTGTAGTTGTGGAATATTAGATTGAACTTCACCCACATATAAGCTAGATACATGATTTATTTTAGGTTTATCAACTTTTCCATTACCTTTTTGATTACTATCACATCATTTATTAGAATGAGATTGATTTTTATGATGATGAGACCTTCGAGGAGCAGCCTGTAGAGATCCAAGATCGCTAGGAGAAGGTGTTTTATGGGAATGAAATTCCCTTGCTTCATGTCTTATAATATAACGATATCATGGAGGAGAGTACCTAGGAATGTGTGTCACAAATATGTGATTATTTCCCTGAGCTATTTATTTTTTATATATTCTCTTGTAATATTTTTCATTTTGAATATGTTGACCTTTTCTGGTTTATGGAATGGTTTCCTCTTTTTTTTTGTTGTGGTCTTACTCTTATTTGAGAGGAATATTTCCTAGTATAGTGGTCAGGAGCATGTTTTTTCTATTTCATGGGTTTTAAATTTTTTCCTATGAGTTAGGTGGTTGAGCTCTTGTAGTGGTGGGATTCTTCAGAGGTATATCATGGGGTGGATATTCTGATGACCCCTTTCATTTTCTCTTTGGGTTTGGTGTTGTATTCTCACTAATTATAATTATTTGATAGGTATCTAATGTAAGGGACTAAATCCTTGTAGACTAACCCTTTTCATTTTTCTGAAGCCATAGGTTCTCAGAGGAGAACTATAATAGGTCTGGTGGTGTTTGGATGTTGAATAATGGAATTAGGGAGAATATATGATATAAGTTTAGGTTTATTGCATAAGTGGGTTGCGTCTTGTGTTTTATATCCCATGGAATTTACATTGTAAGCTCATAATTTGTGATGTAAATATATTATGAATCGAATTGGATGAGGTGATAAGTTAATTATAGAAACTTAAAATTTGACATATTTATGACATAAATGAATTATTTAGGTCATAAATGTACCATGGGAGGTGATTTTTTAACCTATAGTTCCCTCCACTCATCTCAAATTGTACAACATTTCTACCAAATCTCCAAGAGTCCATCAACGTTTTCTTCAGATAATTCAGATCCCTTTTAAGGGGATATATTCCCTTCGTTTTGTATTAGATCTATGGGGATCCAAGGTTAGTTATCACTCTTTATATTATGGTTCTTCAATATTCTTACTTCTATTTCTTCTTACAATGCGATAATAGTTCCTCTCATTGTCTGGATGTAGTTTTATTTGCTGTATGTTAGCATGGTTATGGCACAAATACATTGGAGGGATGATGTTCCTTAAAAGAGAGGTGATCAAGATCCGTGGCATTGGTTCATTATCATGTGAATAATATGGTATCCATTGAGGAAGTGGATTCATTATTTATCCTATTTATTTACATGCAATTGGAAATTTGACCTGGTTTATCCCTTTGTATGGAAATGAAATTAACCTAATCAATATTTACTCATATTAATAATGAATTGTAAAAAAATCACATCTTGATGTGTGATATCATGATAATAGTTTGCCTCTTAATTTTTTAGATTTTCTTCTATATAGGTTATTATTGTTATAATTCCTTATTAAGATATGTATTAACATGTTATTCTTGATTAAAAATGTTGAATAACTTATGTTAGTAATTTTTAATTTGTTGGATAAAGAATTAAAGAGGAGGTATATTAAATGAATTTGATGTTTATTATAATTTAATGATAATAAATTTTATGAAAGTATGCATGTTTAATTGAATATTTTATTCCATGATTTGATGGAATTTGTTAAAGAATATGAATCATGTTAATTATTGTTGACAATAATTAATGGAAATGTTAAATTTAAATAGTTCTTCTCTATGTTTTTTTAAAATAGTTTTATGTCAAAGAGGATGATTTATATTTGGATAGATTGTTATAGATTTTGAATTACGAATCCTATAGTTGGTACCTATGAATAATGAATCGGTTAATTAAATATAGTATAAGGACTAATTTTTTGATAATGATAATTGCTAGAGATTGATTTTTTGTTCTCTTGTGAAGGATGAGTGGCTTGTGTTTGGATTCGTGAGAACTTGTTTATGTGTAAAGGTTAGATGCCTTATTTTAGGGATAAGATTATCCTGTTTACTATAATTGTTCTTTATTCTATATAAAGTTATATATATTTGAGATTTACTATGTGTTGTTTTATGTGCCTAGGATGGTAGAGCCTAATATGACTAATGTTATTTGGGATGTAGAGATCCATATATTATGGTAGTGATTGATTCCTTTGACAACAAGATACAAAAGGATATGCATGTGGTAATTGAGTATTTCACTAGATACGATAGAATGGGTTGTACCTAGTTTTACCCATTGTTTTAAAGGAATCAAAATTCTTTCATTTAGTGAATATGTTTAATGGTTGATGGCTCAGTAGTTTTTTAATCTATATTCCATTCCCAACTACTCGAGGAAGATGTATGTTCTTGGTTGTATTTAATTTTTTTGGCAGATTAAAATGTTTTCCTAGAGTATCTGGATTATTTTTTTTAAGTTAAAAATGTTTAATGATGAATGTTTAACCCATGGAGTTGGTTGTGCAGAAATGTTAATTCTTAAGATGTTAACATAGAGAAACCATGGAAGTGTTTTAGCTTATAGTTGGAGGAAATGGAATGGGTTTGACAGTTAATGTTAGTGGATTAATGTTTATGGTTAATTAATGAATAATGACTTCATTAATGTAATTTTGAATAATAAAAAGGAAAAAAATTAATTTAACAGATCTCTTTATAATTATTATGTACTTATAGGATGTCTAGTCCTAAGGAGTGGTAGGTGAGTATCCAGGTGAAAATAATTACAGTTGAGCTTAGGACTAGGTTTTTACATAGTGTGATTGAAAGATATATTTTATCATGTACATTTTATGATTTCATATTGTACCCAACCCATTTTTATTAGGGATATTGACACCTAGTGGTCTCTGGGAGGGTGTGTTCCCCAATATCTTAGTAAGAGAATAGTTGGCCGACTACTGCCTCTGGATGCACTCTACTCTCTTAGTAGTAACTTGTGCTGGTATGAATAATGGTTAATATCCCCATATTTGTGTGTAGAGAGATATAATGGATTGTAGTTATTTCTCACATGTGTATCCCCAAATATAGTATCCAAAGTATTATTATATGTATGGTATGTATAATCTATGATAGATTGAGGTACTTACTCAGTGTATGGGCTGTGATGGCTTGAGGTATTGTAGCCAATGTGCGAGACACATCATATGTGATATGGTGGATCCCAGAAACTAATTGGATACTATATATAAATATGTGGATGATATGATCTCATGATGTAATGTATGAGGTTCATGTTGTGATGCCTTGTTTAGGTGTCTTCAAGATGACTTATTTTAGAGAGAGATAGACCAGGAGAGGCGATGTTAGGGAAGATTAGAAAACTAGTGGGTAAGAAGTAGTGGGGTACCCTTGATGTTTCATTACTATAATATATGATCCATTATATATGATACATGATGATAGATAGCCACATTAATTTTTTTTAAACTAGTATACTTGTTTAGGTGCTGAGTTAGTTTCACTTGTTGTTCACTATGCTTTATCATGTTTTGTTATCTTGTTCACAAGAGGATTTAAGGAAGACCCCATTGAGTTTTCTATTATGCAAAAACCACATATATTTATAAGATATTTCCAATTCATTTTTACAAGTTTTAAAACCTAGTACTTTACAATATATTTCTTTTATAATAAATTTAATTTTGTTGATATCTTGGGATGCACGCAACACTAGGTTTAAACAAAATGAGACACTCTATTTAAATATTATTTAAACATGACCAATATAAACTAGCCATTAAATTAGAGAGTATGAATATAAAAAAATAAATTATGAACATTATATGGTTTAAACATGTATTTTTTGTTATCTAATGTTTATAAATAAAGTAAGAATAATTTAGATGAAAAAGAGATATTTCTGAAAAAAACTATATTTTTTATAAAAGACAGTTTTCTTGTAATTTACTCACATAATTTAAAATTAATATTCAAAACTTTTAAAAAAATAATTTTAAATCATAATATTAAAATTAACTTAGGCTAAATTTTTTGTATTTTTTTGAAATGTTTTATTTTTAGATGAATGGTGAAAATGAATAATTTTAATTGAAAACTTCCTTTTTATATATATTATTCATAAAGTTAAATTATATTTTCAATTGGTTTTAAATTAAAATTAATTCAATAAAATTTTTATTAATAAAATTTATTTCATTTTAATCATGTCCATATTGAATTATTATATAAAAACATTGTAATGTTTTGAACATTTTCTCTTTAAAAACCCACTCTCTCGTCGCGTCTGCAGGATTAATTTTAAATTAAATTTCACCATTTATTTGAATGGAATTTATAAAAATTGATTAAATTTTTTCTGTAAGAATAATTTATATTATCTAATATGGTCAACTTAAAATTTTAACATAATGAATAATAAAAAGGGTAAAAATTATTTATCATAATTAAGGTAAAAATGGGTTTATCAGGAGATAAACTAAAAAGAAAAGGGTTAAAATGTATTAAAATGTTGTATAAAATATATTATCTATCAATATTGAGATCATATAATGTATACTCCTCGATAATCATTCATTTTTGACCCTTTTTCTTATTAAAAATGTGGGAACTCCTTCTTTTCGAAAATTACAAGTGTGCCACTCACCTCACTTATAAAAGTCTACCCCATCCACTCTCTTATTCACACCTTCTCCCCAGTTTAGTTCAGAAAATACCATTCTAGATCACTTTAAAAATTTCATGATCTCATTATCTCATCCTTATCTTTTGGAGAAATACTATCTTAGAAGGATTTTGGTGCAAACCTAAGGAGACTACCCGAAGAAGAGGTAACATTTTTCAATGGGCATTATTATTATTATTTATTCCTCCACCTCCCTAAATTTATACTAAACCATGATGATATGATAAAATAAGTATCATACATACATATACATATATATATAGATATTTTTATGTTATGTTAATGACTTATAAACATCCCCACTTCCATCAAATGGGTTATGAAATCTTCATTCATGTGTACATCAAACTACCGCCTCGCGAAGTGATGCGATTCATATTTTACAAACGCTTTACATGGATGGTGAAAAGGATAATGTTAATAAATATATGTGATATACATAACATAATTATGGTATTCATGACATATTTATCATTATCAAATGACAATACATAATTTTCTTCTTTTACCTATTCACTCACTGAAAGATGATAACATCGTTCACGTACATGTGGACTATTGCATTCACAAAGTGTTATGACTCTATATTTTAATCACAAAAACACATGGGTAATATGTATCAGTATATTTAAGAAATTAATATTATATTATGATCAGTATTTAAATTTTAAATATTAATTTCATCCTTTCCATAAAATCATGCGTACGTATAACCTACCATCTCCATGATCGCAAGATACTTCATTTTTAAAATCCATATTCATGATTGGTATTAAAAGTATAATTGATATATTAATATGATAATTAATTAATTATTATTATTATGTAGATGATGAAAAAAATAATATGCATAAGAATTGGAACATTCATGAAAAATCATTAATGAAAAAATAAGGTAATTAACACATGAGATAATGAAAATAATGAAATATTATTAACAAAAATGTGATAATATATTAATAAAGTATCATATATGTTATTATAAATATTAGTAAATTTATATTATTAGTTAATAATTTTTTTAAAATAACTATATATGATGTTAAATAATGTTCAACTAAAAGGAATCATGAGTTAAGAGACTTCATCCCAATTTCCATTCATTGAGACATATTGTAATTTTATGCACCTAGTTTATTTTATATGGTGTATATACTAACCATTTGACATGTAATATCATGATTCATTCATAATTAATGCTATTTTAAATTTTAATTTTAATTATTTCATCCAAGAGAATTTGACTTCAAAATTACAAAGTGGTAAAAGTTATTGTATAATCTTACTTTATTTTGTGATTGTTAACTTTATATTTAAAAAATCCCTTTATTGTGATCATTTTTCATTGGAAATTAAATTTCAATTAAATATTCATATTTTTATAGGATGGATATGACTATTTCCTATACTGTATACTATTTTTATATCTGTTGTTTACTTTGAAAATTGTTTGATTAATTAGGGGAAATATTGATAAATTTATATCCTTTACTCAATACAAACATTTGATGATAAGGAACAATGTTCAGGAATTAAATTGATTAATTGAAATACTAGGAATTCATTGGAAATGTAGAAATAGGTGGGTCCCAGTTGAAGATAGCCACTTGATGCATCAATAGGTCTCATTTGATATATCACTTGGCCAAATCAGATTGGTTTTTACCCAATATTTTTAAACTGTCTTGATGAAAGATCTTGAAGGTTGAGGTATCATAATGCATGAGATCATAAAGTCCAATAATTAAGAATTTAATTCATTTATAATACTATTATTATCATTATCCATGATATTTTCACTATAATGTTATCTATGGATTAATTTTATTCTCAGTTATTAATTAAATGACATTTTTTCAGTTATTCACCTTTCCACATTGATTATGACTTATCTTATCACGAGAGTCATGTTATTTAAATAGAATTTGTGTTCAGTTATTTAACATTCTATTTAATTATTCATATTGATTCATAATATCTTCTAGTGTAATTAACCCTTATTGAGAATTTAACCTCCCTTATTTTTCCCTTTCCCCCAAATATGAATAATATTACAGGGAATGAGTTTTCAAGGGTTTATTTCATTTTATTTTGTTAAGTATTTATGTTTTATTTTCTATTTCCAATGTAAAATGGGTATCATTTATGTATCTGGTTCTCCAAAAATGATAAATGAATCAACATTTCAATATTTTACCCTTTTTATCTATGCTAATGTAATAAAGAAGCCAATGTATTCAGGTTATTGGATTTGGTGTCATTATAGTTGGTATCAGTGGAAGTTTAGTAGAAACCACTAGAACTAGATTAAGGAAAACATATATTAGGTAACATAAACCAATGATATATTTTGAGGATAAATATATAAGAACATAATAAAGATTTTATGAGTAAGATATTATGTTCTTTTTCTATAGAAGTATACTCATCAATGGATAATACAAGATGACGTGGTTCTAGAAAATAGGTACCTACGAGTAATAAATCTAAAAAGGGTGCATTGGGTTTGACCCAATCATCACCTGGTTCATGAAAAAAGGGTCATACTGCATACCTATTTTGATAATCTTGGATGATTTTCTTAGGATAATTAATATTTAATTTATAAACCATTATTAAGGATTTAAAAATAAATATATCCCCAAATAAACCAAGTCTATGATTCTGAGATTAACATTTCATAAATTTTAATTTATGTGATGTATTACACTATATTTATAATTATAAATTTTTATTTAAAAATCATAATTCTATAATCTAATCTAGTATATTACATTGTTTAGAAATGTCACCTCAAAGGAAGAAGGGTATTAATACTTATGGATAATATAGAGTTTTCCTTATTGAGGAAGATAATATAGCTCGTATTGGAACTGAGAAAATTATTTCTATACTAGGGAATCTTAATAATATTATTAAAAATAACCATTCCCAAAAGGAGTAACCTATTTATAATGAGATTCTCCTATGCTGGATCACTTTATGCAATATAATCCCCCAATATTTGGTGGGACATATAATCCAAAAGTATCTAAGAAAGGAATAATGTCTCTAGATAAGATATTTATAGCTTGGAGATGCGGTGAAAATGAAAATGTTACGCTTATTGTGTATTGTATCAAATGAGATGTTGATCAATGGTGATATTTTACACAAAATACTATAGAGAAAGAGGAAATATAACTCATATAATGCAAATATTTTGAGGAGACATTCTTCAACAAATATTTCCTTTGTGAGATTAAAATGAAAATGAATATAAAGATCCTTAGCTTATATAAAAATGAATAAGAATGTGTTGGATAGTATTAAGCTAACTTTTCAAGGTTAGTTAGGTATTATATGTATTACATACGTAAAATGGAGTAGAATATTGACCATTTCTTTATATAGATTAATCCAAGTATCTAAAGGGCACTGGTATCTGAATATTTTTGGTCATATGATTAAATAATTTAATGTACCATAAAAATAGAGAAGAAATTCTCTAGATTTTACATATTTAAGGAAAATAAATAAAATAAGAGGTCATCTAAGAAAAATTAAAAGATAATTCATAAAATAATAAGAAGAGAGTGTAATGATTTACACCTTGAGAAAAATGTGGAAAGAATCACCCTGGGAAATTCTTAAAGGGATTGGGTGTTTATTTTAAGTGAAGAGGTTAGGGTCATAAGGAAAAATGATGAAAAGGAAAGAATGAAAAGACTACTATTTAGTGTTTCAACTATATGGAGATAGGGAACAATGAAAAATAATTTCCAAATCATCAAGGGAATCCACTATAGAAGATGAAAAGGGGGTATGACCAAGCTTTTGTGATCACTATAGCTGAGGCGGAAGTAGCCAATGATGTGGTAGTAGGTAATTTAATCATATATATAAATTTAGCTAATAATTTTTTTTATTTTTTATCCAACCAATCATTTATATATACCTTGTTTTCCACTAAAATTATTGTTTTTCCATTAAATATAAGAAGATACTCATTATTCAAAACTTCTAGGGGAAGCCTCACTATAACAAGGATGTGTTAGGTAGTCCCATTTATGACACATAAACATGAATTATTTTTTGACCATACTATCATACTAATTAGCCACTGGAAGTGGCTAATATTCATTATTCCAAAGTCCATAAACATAATTTTTACTTCTTTATATAAATATAACTTCATTTCTCATATTAACTGCAATTCATGTTTAAAATGAAAATCTGGGCCCAATAATTCATCTATTTGTGGAGAAAATTATATTCATTTTATGAATTTGATATTTTGGGATATGATTAATCACTTTGTTTGGAATATTTTATCTTTTGGGATTGATGGATGAATCCCAATGGAAGATGTGTATTTTTAGTCATGAATGAAGAAAGGTTCTGGACAAAGCATAATGGGTCAAAGGCCCATCAAACAAAAGTGGGGCCCACAAACCTTGTCCAATGAAGCTCAAATTTTTATTTTAGAAAGATAAAAATATTGGGATCATTTCATTAGACTATGTTCGGAGATGATGTTTTCATAGAGATAAGGGGATTCGAAGTTTATATTTAAATGGTGGGCCCGACCTAAACACCCATAAAGTCTGCAAACCATTTCGAGTATAACATCAAAATGGATGAACCAAATGGTTTGATATTTTTAAATAGGTTAGAGGAAACATGTTTGAAGATATTGGTCTTCTCTGACCCCTTCTGAATCTGCCATATTCAGTTACAAATTCACACGTCAATAAGGGGGTTGAATCTGAACGATTTTACCGGTCATCTTCGAAACATCCAATTCCCTTGATTTTCTCACCCTCATTTTGACTCTCTAAATTAATGGGGATGGAATTGATTGTTTTGTTGTGCCTCTACGGCTCCTAATATGCCAATATAAGGAGCTAGTGGTGAATTTAATTGTCATCTAATTTTCACTTTCAATCCATGTTTTTCTTTCATCCATTGTATTTCTTTCACTTTTAATTTCCTGCTTTCATTTTGTAATCGCATCATCAATTTATCTAATTTAAGTTTTTATTTCATGTTTAGTATCTTAAGAAAATCTATTATTATTATTTATTTTTTATATTCCTTTTATTTACACATTGATACCGTTGAATCAAGGTGTAAATTTATTCACACCATCACTTGTGAATTCATCACACAACGGTAGAGTGTTAATTTTTCTTAATGTTTTTCTTCTTTAATTCCACTCTAGTAAGTCCTCTTACTGCTTCCATTTATAGAACAACATAAATGGAGGGATAAACATTTATGGGTTGATCCTAGGGAGTTTCATGGGGTGGATTGAAGGTTATTTTATGTTCTTAAATTCTTAAATATGATCTTCATTTTAAGAGTTCCTTTCTTTGATTTATCTTCTTATTTTTCTTCACCGACTTTAATGATGACACATTTTGAGTGAGAGTATGCTAAAATTGCATAGAGTGATCATGAAAGTGATCCTCTAAGTGAATTGGTGGTTAGACTTTAAATTGTGTATGTATTAAATTGGAAAATGATATTGAGTAATTATTTCCTTTAATGGATACCACTTGAACCGATGAACCGAAAATCCAAAGAAGAAAAATAAATCCAATAAATCCCTAGAGAAAAATTAGGATTGACTCATCTTAAATAATTGTTTTAGATCATGTAAATTTGTAATTTTTTAATTTTTCCTTAAATTAAATAATTTGTTTTTTTTCAATCAAATTCAACCCCAAATATGGCCACTTCATAGCCAATCCCGCATCCAATCTTAGTGTCTCAAGGTTTCTTCTTCAGTCCTGGTGGATTCGATAACCCAAGATGAACTACAGGCGACTTCTTACACCATATTTCTTGGGTAAATTTGGGCGCAACCAAATTTTTGCGCCGTTGCCGGGGACCAAGTAAGTCACCTTAGAACATCTTTCTATTCTCACCCCAAATTCTATATTCTCACCCTAATTTCTCTTCTCTATTCCCCTTTTTGTTTCTCTGTGTCCAATAAATCCCTAAACCAATTTTCAATCAACTCTAATGGATTATCTTCCACAATACCCATTGATAGACCAATGATATAATCAACTGGAAAATCAATATTTTTAATCTCCTCACATAGGGAATTTCATTGACCAAACCTTGATTGAATACACCACACTAGATGATATGTACAATCAATGGGATGTTGATTGTTTAAAAGATCAATTTCCATACGTCTCTAGGATGATTGAAGAGATCAAAATTAATGATGTTAATGATGTCCAAACATCAATAAATCCTAATCCTGAAAAAATTCTTGAACATTTGGGTGAAAAAATGGTTAAAATGAATTTAGAAGTTTCATCACTGAGATTAGAAATACCAAGCTTTGAAACTTATAAGGAACCCATTCCCACTTAGGATGTCCTTTCCTCATCACCATTATAAGAATATTTTATCCCACAAACCATTCATGAATTTAAAAAAGAAATAACCTTTGGAAATGGGACAACTGAAGAAGATAAAAGAAATGATGAAGAGTCTTTAAATCAGGAGGAAATTGATTTTCTGGAGTCAAAATAGGAAAATTTGACATCATGGATTGAGTTTCTTGAATATAACTCCATTGAAAATTTTTTAGAACTACCAATAATTGAACCATTGAGAGAGATAAAAAATATTGAGTCTATACCCACTCCCGACATTCAAATAGACAATTTTTTTGATGAATCATCTTTTCAAAAGGAACCAATTCATTCAATTTTTTTTGGAGAAGAAACAATTTTTGATTAAAATTTCCATTATTATTTAGGAATATTCAATCAAACAAAACTTGAAGTTATGATCCTTACTTACCAACTCAAGAATTACTCCTTTTATGATAACCAAGACCATTCAATTATCATCCATTTTCATCAAGAATACCAAAAAGGTGGAATGACCCTTGAAATCTTAGGAAGGACTCCAGATGAAACTCAATCAACCATTACCAAATTTCCTTAGAATTTCACACTAATTATTGAACATGGGATTTCAAATGAATCAAATTATAAAAAAATAAATCTAAATAAAGTTTATGTGGACAATAATGGGGTCCTAAAAATATTTCAATTTGGAATTGGATAATTTGGGGGGTCTAAGTGTAGCTAACGACTATAAATTACATGCTTTCCGGGAGGCAACCCGACTTCTGCATTTTTTATTTTGTTTTGTTTGTTTTTGTTTTGTTTTTAAGGGCCCCCTTGGGGTTTTCAATGTGATCTAATGTCTCTTGTGTTTAATATTTTGGTGTTGATCTATTTTTTTTTGTTTCAAAATAAAACCCATGTCATCCAGAGTTCAAACCCAACCTTCAATCACCCCAAAGGAGTATACATGTTACGTGATGCCGAATTGATAAATTTTTTGATGGGTCATCAACAGAAAACCTGGTGGTTTTATTCCATGATTTAATTTCAAATCACATATCCCCTCCTTCTTACTAATTCTAATCTCTATTTTATATTCTCTTTCAATACTGAGGGCGGTTTCATTCTAAGTTGGGGGGAGTGAAAATCTGGGATTTCAAAACAAAATTGTAATTTTATGATAAAAAAAGATAAAAAAAATTCAATTAATTATCCTTGAATGCATTAATGTAAATTTTGAAACATGAAAAATGAATTTCAAATGATTTTGTATGCCTTGATTATGATTTGAATGCATGTTTAAGTTCATAAGCATTGTTTTTGGAAAGTACGGTTGTCCTATGTGATTTTTCAAAGTTTACATTTTTCATCCTCTTAATTAAAATTCCACAATGCACATACATTCAATCTTGGGTGTAATTTTGAGTTCTTGGGTCCCTTTTATCATATAATAGGATTTGGGGTCACTTTTAGTTTAATTTGAGTATTAAAAAAAACAAAAAAATAATTGAAAAAAATAATGACCACATAGAGCAATGTTTTGTCCAAATGTGTGGTGTCCAGAACTTGGGGATCATGACTCCATATATTTCTTTCCGAGAGTCAGGATTTATATATTTATTGTAGAGCATGTAATTGACAATATGTGTGGCGTCCGACACTTGGGGATTGTGACTCCACAATTGTCTTTCCCAGAGTTAGTCTTTTCATATCTATTATAGTTAAAAAAACATCAAAAAAAGAAACAGAAAAAAATAAAAAAATAAAATTGGATACTCATATTAAGATTTAATTTTATTCCCACCTAGAGCTTCCATTTTCCCCTTTGAACAAGAAAATGGGCCCCATATCTTTTGTGATGCACAACACATCATCATGCTTAAATTGAAATTGGATGAAATGTGTTGATGAATTTTAACAAAGGAATGGGCTTGGGCTTGAGATATTCTTATGGACCTATATTGTGTGAAATAATTTTGAAAGGTTTCATAATTGTTTGTAATGATGTTTTTATGAGCAATGCATGTTAAAATACTTTCAGAAATGGAATTGAATTTCATAATTTTGAGACACTTTTTTCTTAGTACTAGCAAAAGTCAAGTTGGGGGTTGTGATTAGCCGCAAGAAATAGCTACTATTCATTGTTAATATCTTTATATTCATTATTTCAAAGTCCATAAACATCATTTTTAGTGCATTATATAAATAGAACTTCATTTCTCATCTTAACTGTAATTCATGTTTAAAATAAAAATCTGGGCCCAATCATTCATTTGTTTGTGGAGAAAGTTATATTCATTTTATGAATTTGATATTTTGTTATATGATTAACCACTTTGTTTGGAATATTTTATCTTTTAGGATTTATGGATGAATTCCAATGGAAGATAGAGATTTTTGGGTATGAATACAGAAAGTTTCTGGACAAATCATAATGGGCCAAAGGCCCATCAAACAAAAGTGGGGCCCACAAACCAAGTACAATGAAGCTCAAATTTTTACTGTAGAAATAGAAAAATATTGGCATCATTTAATTCAACTGTGTTCGGAGCTAATTCTGATGTTTTCATGGAGATAATGGGATTCTAAGTTTATATTTAAATGATGGGCCCGACCTAAACACTCATAAAGTATGCCCACCATTTTGAGTATAAAATCCAAACGAATGAACCAAATGGCTTTACATTTGAACAGAGGTTATAGGACACATGTTAGAAGATATTTTTCTTCCACAACCCCTCTGGAATTGTCCATCTTCAGTTACAAATTCACACGTCAATAAGGGGGTTGAATCTGGACGATTTCTCGGTCATCTTCGAAACGTCCAATTCCCTTTATTTTCTCACCCTACTTTTGACTCTATAATTTAATGGGGATGGAATTGATTGTTTTTTGGTGTATCTAAGGCTTCTAATATTCCTATATAAGGATTTGTTAGTGAAGGGAATTATCATCTAATTTTCTCTTTCAATCCATGTTTTTGTTTCATCCGTTGTATTTCTTTCACTTGTAATTTCCTACTTTCTTTTTGTAATTACATAGTCAATTTCTCTAATGTAAGTTTTTCTTTAATGTTTAGTATCTAAATAAAAGTTATTCTTCTTATTCACTTTTTATTTTCCTTTTATTTACACGTTGATACCATTGAATCAAGGTGTGAATTTATTCACACCATCACTTGTGAATTCATCATACAACAGTGGAGTGTTAATTTTTCTTAATGTTTTTCTTCTTCAATTACACTCTCATAAGTCTACTTACCACTTCCATTGATAACTTATCATCAATGGAGGTATAAAAATTTATGGTTCGATCCTAGGGAGTTTCATCAGGTGGATTTAATGTTATTTTATGTTCTTAAATTCTTAAATATGTTCTTCATTTTAAGAGTTCCTTTCTTTGATTTATCTTCTTCTTTTTCTTTACCGACTTTAATGACGATGCATTTTGAGTGCTAGAATGATCCAATTCTATAGATTGATCATGAAAGTGATCGTCTAAGTGAATTTGTGATTGGCCTTTAAATTGTGTATGGATTAAATTGGAGAATGATATTGAGGAATTATTTCATTTAATGGATACCTCTTGAACCGATGAACATAAAATCCAAAGAAAAACAAATACATACAATCAAGACCTAGAGACAACTTTGGATCAACTCATCTTAAATAATTATTTTAGATCAGATAATTTTTAATTTTTTTAATTTTTATTTATATTAAATATTTTTTTTTCAATCAAATTCAACCCCAAAGATGGCCACTTCATAGCCAATCCCACATCCAATCTCAGTGTCTCAAGGTTTCTTCTTCGGTCACTGTGGATTTGATAACCCAAGATGAACTACAAGTGACCGCTTACACCATATTTATTAGGTATATTTGGGATCAACCAAATTTTGGCACCATTATTGGGGACTGAGTAAGTCACCTTATAACATCTTTCTATTCTCACAAAAAATTCTATATTCTCAACCTAATTTCTCTTCTCTATTCCGCATTCTATTTCTGTGTGTCCAATGAATCCCAAAACCAATTTTCAATCAACTCCAGTGGATTATATTCCACAATAAAAATTGATATACCAAGCCTATAATCAACTAAAAAATCAATATTTGGAATCACCTCACATAGGGAATTTCATTGACAAAACCTCAATTGAATACACCACACCAGATAAGATATACAATCAATGAGATCATGATTGTTTAAAGGATCAATTTATATACCTCTCTAGGATGATTGAAGAGATCAAACTTAATAAAGTTCATGATTTCCAAACATCTATCAATCCTATTCCTGAAAAAAGTCTTGAACATTTGTGTGAAAAAATGGTTAAAATGAATTCATTAGTTTGATCACTGAGATTAGAAATACAAAGATTTGAAATTTATGAGGAACCCATTCCCACTTAGTATATCCTTTCCTCATCACCAATAGAATAATATTTTATCCTGAAAACCATTCATGAATTTAAAAAATAAATAACCTTTGGAAATGGGATAACTGAAGAAGATCAAATAAATGTTGAAGGGTCTTTAAATCAGGAGGAAATTGATTTTTTGGACTCAAAAGAGGAAAATTTGACATCATGGATTGATTTTCTTGAATATCACTCCATTGATTTATTTTTAGAACTACCAATAATTGAACCACTGGGAGAGATAAAAAATATTGAGTCTATAACCACTCCAAAAATTAAAATAGAATTTTTTTGGATGAATCATATTTTAAAAAGGAACCAATTCTTTCAATTTTTTTTGCAGAAGAAACAATTTTTGATTCAAATTTAAATTCTTCTTTAGGAAAATTCAATGAAACAGAACTCAAAGTTATGATCCTTCCTTACCAACTCAAGAATACCTCCATTTATGATAACCAAGACCATTCAATTATCATCCATTTTCATCAAGAATCCCAAAAAGGTGGAATGACCATTGAAATCTTAGGAAGGACTCCAGATGAAACTCAATCAACCACTACCAAATTTCCTTGGAATTCCACACTCATTATTGAGCATGGGCATTCACATTAATCAAATTATAAAAATATCAATCTAAATAAAGTTGAAGTGGACAGGAATGGGGTCCTAAAAATGTTGAAAGTTGTAATTGGATAATTTGGGGGGTCTATGTCTAGCTAACGACTATAAATTAAGCACTTTCCGGGAGGCAACCCGACTTCTGC
This sequence comes from Viscum album, assembly GCA_963277665.1. Lineage (NCBI taxonomy): Eukaryota > Viridiplantae > Streptophyta > Magnoliopsida > Santalales > Viscaceae > Viscum > Viscum album. The sequence continues at coordinate 804,998,274 of OY728155.1, forward strand.
ATTTTTTTATTTTGTGTTGTGTGTTTATTTTGTTTTGTTTTTTAAGGGCCCCTTGGGGTTTTAAATGTGATCTAATGTATCTTTTTTTTAATATTTAGGTGTTGATATATTTTTGTGTTTCAAAATAAAACCCATGTCATCCAGAGTTCAAACCCAACCTTCAATCACCCCAAAGGAGTATACATGTTATGTGATGCCAAATTGATCAATTTTTTGATGGGTCATCAACATAAAACTTGGTGATTTTATTCCATGATTTAATTTCAAATCACATATCCCCTCTTTATTACTAATTATAATCTCTATTTTATCTTCTCTTTCAAAAATGAGGGTAGTTTCATTCTAAGTTGGGGGGAGTGAAAATATGATATTTCAAAAAACAATTGTAATTTTATGAAAAAAAAGATAAAAAAATTCAATTCATTATCCTTGAATGAATTAATGTAAATTTTGAAACATGAAAAATGATTTTCAAATTATTTTGAATGCCTTTATTATGATTTGAATACATGTTTAAGTTCATAAGCATTGTTTTTGGAAAGTGCGGTTGTCCTATGTGATTTTTCAAAGTTTACATTTTTCATCCTCTTAATTAAAATTCCACAATGTAAGTCCATTCGATCTTGGGTGTAATTTTGAGTTCTTGGGTCCCTTTTATCATAGAATATGATTTGGGGTCACTTTTAGTTTAATTTGAGTATTAAAAAAACAAAAAATAATTTGAAAAAAAAAATAATTACCAGATAGAGCAATGTTTTGTCTAAATGTGTGGCATGCAGAACTTGGGGATCATGACTCCATAGATGTCTTGCCCAGAGTTAGGCTTTATATCTTTATTGTAGAGCATGAAATTGACAATATGTGTGGCGTCCGACACTTGGGGATCATGAATCCATAATTGTCTTGCCATGAGTTAGTCTTTTCATATCTATTGTGGTTAAAAAAACATAATAAAAAGAAATAGAAAAAAAAAATCAAAAAATAAAATTGGATAATCATCTTAAGATTTAATGTTATCCCCACCTTGCTCTTCCATTTTTTTTCCTTTGAACAAGAAAATGGGCCCCATATCTTTTGTGATGCACAACACATCATCATGCTAAAATTTAAATTGGATGAAATATGATGATGAATTCTAAAAAAGGAATGGGCATGGGCTTGGGATATTCTTATAGACCTATCTTGTGTGACATATTTTTTAAAGGTTTAATAGTTGTTTGTAATGATGTTTTTATGAGAAATTCATGTTAAAATACTTTTGGAAATGGAATTGAATTTCATATTTTTGAGATACTTTTTTCTTGGGACTAGCAAAAGTCAAGTTGGGGGGTGTGATTAGAAGCAGGAAGTGGCTAATATTCCTTGTTAATATCTTTATATTCATTTTTTAAAAGTCCATAAACATAATTTTTAGTGCATTATATAAATAGAACTTCATTTCTAATCTTAACTGCAATTCATGTTTAAAATGAAAATCTGGGCCCAATCATTCATCTGTTTGTAGAGAAAGTTAAATTCATTTTCTGAATTTTATATTTTGGTATATGATTAATCAATGTGTTTGGAATATTTTATCTTTTAGGATTGATGGATGAATCTCAATAGAAGATGGATATTTTTTTGGCATGAATGCAAAAGGTTTCTGGACAAAGCATAACGGGCCAAAGGCCCATCAAACAAAAGTGGGGCCCACAAACCCAGGCCAATGAAGGTTAAATTTTTACTGTAGAAATAGAAAAATATTGGGATCATTTCATTAAACTGTGCTCAGATCTAATTCTGATATTTTCATGGAGATAATGAGATTCTAATTTTATATTTAAATGGTGGGCCCAACCTAAACACCCATAATGTTTGCCCACCATTTCGAGCATAACATCCAAATGGATGAACCAAATGGCTTGAAATTTGTACAGAGGTTATAGGACACATGAGAGAAGATAATTTTTTTCTAAAACCTCTTCGGAATCGGCCATCTTCAGTTACAAATTCACACGTCAATAAGGGGGTTGAATCTGGAATATTTTCTCAGTCATCTTCGAAACGTCCAATTCCCTTGATTTTCTCACCCTCCTTTTGAATATCTAAATTAATGGGGATGGAATTGATTGTTTTTTGGTGTCTCTAAGGATCCTAATATTCCTATATAAGGATCCGGTGGTAAAGGGAATTATCATCTAATTTTCTCTTTCAATCCATGTTTTTCTTTCATCAATTGTATTTCTTTCACTTGTAATTTCCTGCTTTCATTTTGTAATCGCATCGTCAATTTATCTAATGTAAGTTTTTATTTAATGTTTAGTATCTTAATAAAATTTATTCTTATTCTTCACTTTTTATCTTCATTTTATTTACATGTTTATACCGTTTAATCAAGGTGTGAATTTATTCACACCATCACTTGTGAATTCATCACACAATGGTGGAGTGTTAATTTTTCTTAATGTTTTTCTTCTTCAATTCCACTCTCGTAAGTCTGCTTCCCACTTCCATTGAAATAATAACATCAACGAAGGGATAAAATTTTATGTGTTGATCCTAGGGAGTTTCATGGGGTGGATTTAATGTTATTTGATGTTTTTGAATTCTTAAGTATGTTCTTCATTTTAAGAGTTCCATTATTTAATTTATCTTCTTCTTTGTCTTTCATCGGCTTTAATGACGACACATTTTGAGTGCTAGTACAATAAAATTCCATAGAGTGATCATGAAAGTTATCCTCTAAGTGAATTGGAGATTAGACTTTAAATTGTGTATGGATTAAATTGGAGAATTGTATTGTGGAATTATTTCCTTTAATGGATAACTCTTGAACCGATGAAAAGATAATCCAAGGAAAAACAAATACATCCAATCAAGACCTAGAGACAAATTTTGATCAACTCATCTTAAATTTTTTTTTTCAATCAAGTAAATTTTGTATTTTTTTTAATTTTTCTTTAAATTAAATAATTTGTCTTTTTCAATAAAATTCAACCCCAAAGATAACCACTTCATAGAGAATCCCACATCTAATCTTAGTTTCTCAAGGTTTCTTCTTCGGTCCCTGTGGATTCGATAACCCAAGATGAACTACAGGCGACCATTTACACCATATTTATTTGGTATATTTGGGAGCAACCAAATTTTGGAACCATTGTCGGGGACTAAGTAAGCCACCTTAGAACATCTTTCTATTCTCACCCCAAATTATCTTTTCTCACCCAAATTTCTCTTCTCTATTCCCCTTTCTGTTTCTCTGTGTCTAATGAATCCCAAAACCAATTTTAAATCAACTACAATGGATTATCTTCCACAATACCCATTGATAGACCAAGGCTATAATAAACTGGAAAATCAATATTTGTAATCTCCTCACATATGGAATTTCATTAACCAAACGTAGATTAAAGACACCACACCAGATGAGATGTACAATCAATTGGATGCTAATTGTTTAAAGGATAAATTTCCATACCTCTCGAGGATGATTGAATAGATCAAACTTAATGAAGTTCACGATGTATAAAAATCTATCAATCCTAATCCTGAAAAAATTCTTGAACATTTGTGTGAAAAAATAGTTAAAATGAATTCAGTAGTTTCATCATTGAGATTAGAAATAAAAATCTTTGAAACTTATGAGTGACCCATTCCAACTCAGGATGTCCTTTCCTCATCACCAATAGAAGAATATTTTATCCGAGAAACCATTCATTAATTTAAAAAAGAACTAATGTTTGGAAATTGGATAACTAAATAAGATCAAAGAAATGATGAAGGGTATTTAAATCAGGAGAAAATTGATTTTTTGGACTCAAAAGAGAAAAATTTGACATCATGGATTGAGTTTCTTGAATATAACTCCATTGATAAATTTTTAGAACTAAAAATAATTGAACCATTACGAGAGATAACAAATATTGAGTCTATAACCACTTCTGACATTCAAATAAACAATTTTTGGGATGAATCATCTTTTTAAAAGGAACCAATTCTTTAAATTTTTTTGGAGAAGAAACATTTTTTGATTGAAATTTCAATTATTCTTTAATAAAATTCAATCAAACAGAACTCAAAGTTATGATCCTTACTTACCAACTCAAGAATCACTCCATTTATGATAACCAAGTCCATTAAATTATCATCCATTTTCATCAAGAATCCCAAAAAAGTGGAATGACCCTTGAAATCTTAGGAAGGACTCCAGATGAAACTCAATCAAGCATTACCAAATATCCATGGAATTTCACACTCATTATTCAACATGGGATTTTAAATGAATAAAATTATAATAAAATAAATCTAAATCAAGTTGAAGTGGACAATAATGGGGTCCTAAAAATTTTGAATGTTGGAATTGGATAGTTTGGGGGGTCTAAGTCGAGCTAACGACTATAAATTATTCTCTTTCAGGGAGGCAACCCGAATTCTGCATTTTTTTATTTTGTTTTGTCTATTTTTGTTTTGTTTTGTTTTTTAAGGGACCCCCTTGGGGTTTTAAATGTGATCTAATGTCTCTTGTGATTAAGATTTTGGTGTTGATCTATTTTTGTGTTTCAAAACAAAACCCATGTCATCCAGAGTTCGAACCCAACCTTCAATCACCCCAAATGAGTATACATGTTACATGAAGCCAAATTGATCAATTTTTTTGATGGGTAATCAATAGTAAACATGGTGGTTTTATTCCATGATTTAACTTAAAATCACATATCCCCTCTTTCTTACCAATTATAATCTCTATTTTCTCTTATCTTTTAAAAATGAGGGCAATTTCATTCTAAGTTGGGGGGAATACAAATCTAGGATTTCAATTTTTTTTTTGTAATTTTATGATATAAGAAGATCAGAAAAAATCAATTCATTATCCTTGAATGCATTAATGTAAATTTTGAAACATGAAAAATGATTTTCAAATGATTTTTAATGCCTTGATTATTATTTGAATGCATGTTTAAGTTCATAAGCATTGTGTTTGGAAAGTGCGGTTGTCCTATGTGATTTTTCAAAGTTTACAATTTTCATCCTCTTAATTAAAATGCCAAAATGCACGTCCATTCAATCTTGGGTGTAAGTTTGAGTTCTTGGGTCCCTTTTATCATAGCATAGGGTTTGTGGTCACTTTTAGTTTAATTTTATTATTAAAAAAACATAAAAAATTTTGAAAAAAATAATGACCACATAGATCAATGTTTTGTCCAAATGTGTGGCGTCCGACACTTGGGGATCATGACTCCATAGTTGTATTGACCATAGTTAGGCTTTATATCTCTATTATAGAGCATGTAATTGACAATATGTGTGGCGTCTGACACTTGGGGATCGTGACTCCATAATTGTCTTTCCCAGAGTTAGTCTTTTCATATCTATTTTGGTTAAAAAACAGAAAAAAAGAAACAGAAAAAAATAAAAAATAAAATAAAAAAAATGGATACCCACATTATGATTTAATGTTATTCCCACTTAATGCTTCCATTTTCCCCCTTTAACAAGAAAATGAGCCCCATATCTTTTGTGATGCACAACACATCATCATGCTTAAATTGAAATTGGATGAAATGTGATGATGAATTTTAACAAAGGATGGACTTGGGATTGGGATATTCTTAGGGACCTATCTTGTGTGAAATAATTTTGAAAGGTTTCATAATTTTTTATAATAATTTTTTATAAGGAATTCATGTTAAAATACTTTTGGAAATGGAATTGATTTTCATATTTTTGAGATAATTTTTTCTCAGGACTAGAAAAGTCAAGTTGGGGGTGTGATTAGCCACTAGAAGTGGCTAATATTCATTGTTAATATCTTTATATTCATTGTTCCATATTCCATAAACATTATTTTTAGTTAATTATATAAATAGAACTTCATTTCTCATCTTAACTGTAATTCGTGTTTAAAAAGAAAATCTAGGCCCAATCATTCATCTGTTTGTGGAGAAATATTTATTCATTTTCTCAATTTGATATTTTGGGATATGATTAAACACTTTTTTGGAATATTTTATCTTTTAGGATTGATGTATGAATCCCAATAGAAGATAGAGATTTTTGGGCATGAATTCATAAAGTTTCCGGACAAAGCATATTGGGCCAAAGGCCCATCAAACAAAAGTGGGGCCCACAAACCAAATCCAATGAAGCTCAAATTTTTTACTTTATAAAGATAAAAATATGGGGATAATTTTATTCATCTGTGGTCGGAGATAATCCTGATGTTTTCATGGAGATAAGGGGATTTGAAGTTTATATTAAAATGGTGGGCCCGACCTAAACACCCATAAAGTCTTCCCACTATTTCGAGCATAACATCCAAATGGATGAACCAAATGGATTGAAAGTTTTACAGCGATTACAAGACACACGGGTGAAGATATATTTCTTCTACGACCCCTTAGGAATCGGACATCTTCAGTTACAAAATCACACATCAATAAGGGGGTTGAATCTGGACAATTTTCTCAGTCATCTTCGAAACGTCCAATTCCCTTTATTTTCCCACCCTCCTTTTGAATCTTTAAATTAATGGGTATGGAATTGATTGTTTTTTGGTTTCTATAAGGCTCCTAATATGCCTATATAAAGATCTGGTGGTGAATGGAATTATCATCTAATTTTATATTTCAATCCATGTTTTTCTTTCATCCATTGAATTTCTTTCACTTGTAATTTCTGGATTTCGTTTTGTAATCACATCGTCAATTTATCTAATGTAAGTTTTTCTTTCATGTTTAGTATTTTAATAAAATTTATTCTTCTTCTTCACTTTTTATCTTTGTTTTATTTACTCATTAATACCATTGAACCAAGGTGTGAATTTATTCACACCATCACTTGTGAATTAATTACACAACGGTGGAGTGTCAATTTTTCTTAATGTTTTTCTTCTTCAATTCAACTCTCATAAGTCTGCTTCCCACTTCCATTGATAGCATAACATCAATGGAGGGATAAAATTTTATGGGTTGATCCTAGGGAGTTTCATGGGGTGGATTGAATGTTATTTTATGTTCTTAAATTATTAAATATGTTCTTCATTTTAAGAGTTCCTTTCTTTGATTTATCTTCTTCTTTACCTTCACCAACTTTAACGATGATGAATTTTGAGTGCTATTACATTCCAATTCCATAGAGTGATCATGAAAGTGATCCTCTAAGTGAATTGGTGATTAGCCTTTAAATTGTGTATGGATTAAATTAGAGAATGATATTGGGGAATTATTTCATTTTATGGATACCTCTTGAACCGATGAACAGAAAATCCAAAGAAAAACAAATACATCTAATCTAGCACTAGAGACAACTAAAGATCGACTCATCTTAAATAATTGTTTTAGATAAAATAAATTTGTATTTTTTTAATTATTTTTTAAATTAAATATATATTTTTTCAAACAAATTCAACCCCAAAGATGCCCACTTCATAGACAATCCCACATCCATTCTTAGTGTCTCATGGTTTCTTCTTTGATCCTTGTGGATTCGATAAACCAAGATGAACTACAAGTGACCACTTACACCATATTTCTTGGGTAAATTTGGGCGGAACAACATACCTAAGGTTTAATTCGATAAAATCTTTTGTATGGTCTATATTTAAAAATATGATGAAAATATTTATTACAATAAGAAATTAATTATGGTTTGTGAGGAACATGTATATTTCCTTATCTTTAGAGTAGATACATTATTATAACTCCCCAAAATTTTAAAAGAATAAAATTTTATTCAATAGCGTATGTGACATAAAACATTGAGTTTATATTTAATTATAAAAAAATATGTTTATCTAGAATTACACAAAACACTAAGTTTATCTTTCATTATATGTGACAATAATCTTATTTGAAATCTTTCATTACACGGAATGCTGAGTTTTATTGAGAAACAATATATTCTAAAATATTATTATTTAATATGATAGTTTTCACTGATCCATTATAATTATGAATTTGAATAAGATTGTATAACTTATGAAAATATATATTTTACAATCATTTATTAGTTATCTAATGATGAGTAAAAAAATAATAATCATTTAAAAATAAAATATTTTTGTTTTCTAAAATAACCGTATTTTTCTGAAATATGGTTTAATCATGATTCGCACACATGAATCAAAATTTATTTTTAACACTTTTAGAAAATTTATATGAAAAAATAAAATTTATTTTTAACTTTTAATACCAAAATTATCTTAGGTCTATTTTTAGTATTTTTCTTAGATGTTTCATTTTTTTGATGAATAGTTAAAAATATTGGATTTTAATTGAAATTGACTTTTCGTATAAATAATTTATAATGTTAAATTATATTTTTAATTGTTTTTAAAGTAATATTAGTTCAATTATATATATATTAATCCAATTTAGGTCATTTTAATCAATTTCATATTATATCATGATATAAAAATATTGTAACCTTTTGAACATTTTCACTTTTAAAATCGGTTTCTCATCGTGTATGTGTGATTAATTTTAAATTAAAAATTTACAATTATGTGAGATTAATTTTTAAAATATTATTAAATATTTAGAATAAAAATTATTTATATTTTATAATAAGTTTAAACTATTTTTTTTCCATAATTAATAGTGAAAAGAGTTAAAATTAATTACACTGTTTGAGGTAAAAACGAGTATACCTAGAGGTTAAACATTAAATATAAGGTGTGAGAGTGAACCAAAAATTTTAAAACACCCATTTTATGGAAATATTTCGACCATTATAACCATACACTCGATTTTTATGAGTTTTTGGGATACTATTCCATGAAATGACCTATAGAATAAGTTATACAAAGTAAAAGGTAGAAAGGGAACCTTATTTGCCTTAAATATCTATAATTCTTTGGGATAGAGACAAAAAAACTTAGGTTTTATTATAGATATTATATTGAAATATAAATTTTTATTTTATCATAATTATTTATCTTTAAATTTTACAGATGAAATAATTAATTAAAATGATTAATAAATTCCAACACAGAAATTATTTCACTAATAAATAACTAAAATAAATGATATTAAATGTATTAAAAATGGATTAAATTGATTGAATTATTTTCCTAATTAAATTTTTAGATCATGTTAAATATACTTTAACATACTATATTCAAATTCCATTATTGAATTGACATTTTAAAATTCAAATTAAATAAATAATGTCAAACTGACTTTAATGTTTTTATAGTAAATGATATTTTATTAAACAATTTGAAGTTACTAAAAAAAATATACTATTCGAAGTTAATTTTAAATTTTAATAAATATAAAATATTTTCAATTAGTGGACCAATTTATAAATTATAATTAACATATTAATCCCTAAATAGAAAAAACGTCGTTAGCATAGTTAGGGGTAAAGTAGTGTTTTGTGTGTTACATGAGATTCTGTTAAAATTAATTTTAAACACAATGGGATTTTTATTTTATAAATTATATATAATATTTAAAATCATTGGTTATAAATTTTATAATAAGTCTCAATTTTATTTCTACTTTAAGGATAAATTATACAGGTTAGAAAACTAGTTACAGTGGTAAAAACTAAAAGGGTAAAATTGAGTAAACTTAAAGACTAAGGAATAAAATGATAAAAATATCATTATTTTCTGGTGGTGATGTTTTTATCGACCAAATAAACCCTCACATATATTATCATTCATTTTTTATCCAACTTAGGTAAGGGAGACCTCCCAATAGTGAATACTTTTAAATATTTACAAGAATGCCACTCCTCCTCAACTAAAAAAGGGCACTCACTCCCCTCCCTTCTTCATAACTCTCAAGTAATTTTTCCCATCCAAACCCTACAAAAATAAATTAAAAACTTCCCTCCACACATCCTAGTTTCCTTATTTTGGGACAAAAGTCAATTTAGGAAGGATTTATTGTAAACCTATTGAGGATACTAGAAGACGATGTATGCTCTTCAACGAGAATATTTATTTTATTTCTTTCTCCAACTCCAAGTTTTTTTATTATAAAATGATTATATAATTGAATTATTATCTCCCATATACTAATATGTCGTTATGTTAAGGTTAATACATAAAAAATAACTCACTTTCATCAAATGTATTACGAAATCATCATTCGTGTGTACGATAGACTACCGCCCCGCGAACCGATGTTGTTTATTTTTTTCATTACCACCTCTCAATGTTGGATATGATGATTGATATAAATTATATATATGATATCTAAAACAGTATTATACATTTGGATTCATTATATAATATTTAAATTACTATTTTACATGCCTTAGGAAACATGATAACATCACTCATATGTACGGCGAACTACCACCTCACAAAGCAATGTGATTATTCTTTCACTAACACTTTGCATCGAAGGTGATAAGGAATAATGTTAATGAGTATATGTGATATGGATGAAATAATTATAATTTTCATGACATATTAATCATTCTATAAATATATTATATTATTTAATTTGTTTAAACTTAATTATGATAACATCGTTCATGTACGTGTTGTCTACCGCCTTCACGAAGCGATGCAACTCTCTTTTCATCACCACACCAAATGAATGAAATATATTATTATATTTAAATAAATAATTTGATATATATGATATTATTATCATTATTTAATGATAAAATAGTACTTAAACCCTTTCTATAAATATCATTTAAAAATAGAAAACGATACTCATGCGTACGTATGCCCTACCGTCCCTATGAAAGTAATGTACTTCAGTTTTTATAAACATAAATAATTATTGGGTTTAAAAGTATAATTTAATTATAAATATTATTATTTTTTCATGATTAGTATTCTGGATATGATAACACTATATAATATTCAAAATAAATAGATCTTTCATTATGAAATACACATGCGAAAAAAATGAAATTAACTCCCAAAACGATGAAAATAATTAAATATTATTAATGAAAGGGTGATAAGATGTTATAAAAGGATCATATTTGAAATAATAAAATGAAATATGATTCTTTAATAATATAATAAAATTTTTAGAACCACTATAATAGAGGCTAATTCATTTTCATCCAAAAAAAAGTGTGAGGTAAGAGATTTTGTCTCAATTTTTATTTCATTGAGATTTATATGTTATTATGAACCAATTAAACTTTATGTGGACTATATACTTACCCATTGAAAATTAATTACATTTTCATTCATAATTTATGGTGTTTTAAGTTTCAATTTAAATTATATAATCCAATGGTATTTTATTTAAAAATTACCAAGTGGTAAAAGTTATTGTCCAATCTCATTTTCATTTGTGATTGCTAAATTTATAATGAAACAACCAATTCCTTGTGATCATTTTCAGTATAAATTTCATTTTTCTTAAATATTAATATTCTGGTATGATGGATATGATTATTTACTAAACTTTAAACTATTTTTATGTGCGTTTTTTACTTTTTATGTTATTTGATTAACCTAAGAAATATTGATAAGTTTTTATCCTTCAATCAATACCTATATTTGATGATAGGGAATATTGTTCATAAATTAAATAGATTATTTTATATATGAGGAATTATTTGGACCATCAGACATGGGTAGGACCTAGTTGATTATATCCCCTCGATGCGTCAATAGTCTCATGAGATGAATCAGTTGGCCAAATTAGATGGGATTTTACCCAATAGTTTTAAACTATCTTGATAATAGATCCTAATAGTAAATGTATCATATGCCCAGAAAAAAATTACATCCAATAATAAATCATTTATAGCATTTAGAATTAAATTATTATTATCTATGATATATTCACTATGATATTGTCTATGGATTAATTAGATTCCCAGTTTATTACTTAAATGGAATGCATTTTCAGTTATTTATTGTACCATATTGATTATTCCTTATCCAGTTATTAAATGGATTGTGTGCTTAATTATTGACCCTTCAATCTTTATTATTCTTATCGATTCATTTTAGCTTATACTATACTTAACCCTTACTGAACATTTGAGATCAACCTTATTTTTTTTCCTTTCCCTAGGATATGACGATTAATTCTTGGAATGAGTTTCAAGGATGTAGTTTATTAGCTATAGTTTTGAATTATATTTTATTTTCTATTCCTAATGTAAAATGGGTATCATGTTTTTAATCTAGTTTTCAAATATTTCCAAAAAATTTGGTACTTTGGGATTTGACCCATTGTATCTAAGACAATGTAATAACAACACCGACTCTATGCTTCTAGGGTCGAAGTTGTTATAGTTTGTATTATAGGAATTTTAGTAGAAACCTTGAAATTAGATTTAAGAAAACATATATTAAGGAATATAACCCTATGATAGACTTTTAGGATAAGCATATAAGAACATCCTAATGTCGTGTTAAGGAAGATATTATGTGGGTCTTCCTATAAATAAATCCCATTCTAGATACTAAAAGTGGACGTGGTTCTAGAACAAGGGTACCTATGGGTAATGAATTTTAAAAGGGAATGTTGGGAACAACTCATGTATTACCTGGTACCTGAAAACAGACATTACTGTGCACCTGGTTTGACAATCCCAGGGGATAAGCTCAAGATAATTCACATTTTCATTAAAAATAATTATTATGGATTTGAAAATAGGGATATATCCAAAGAAACCATTATTATGATTATGATATTATCTTATCTTAAGTATTTCAGTAGTTTTTGAACTATACATTATGATATAAAATATATAATTTTATGATCTAATATAGTATATGATATTTTTTAGAAATCATACTAGAAACGAAGAAGGGTATTAATACCCATGGAAAATATAGAAGTTTCCCTGATATAGAAGTCTATATAACTGGTATCAGAACTAAAAGAGTTATGGATATATTAGGGAAACATAATCAGGTTATGAAGCATTACCTTTCCCAGATGGAGAAACCTATTACATAGCGATATTACCATATGTTAGATCACTTTATGAGATAGAGGCTCCTATAATTTAGTGGAAATACTAATCTAGTTATAGTTCAGAAATGGATTAAGCCTATAGATATTATATTTTTGGTATTGGGATGTAGTGGAAAAGAAATGGGTTTCAATTCCAGTGTATTTACCCAAAGTTGTTGCAGATAAATGATATTTTTTGGTCTATAATATTAGAGAGGAAGAGAAAATAGAACTCATGGTGAGGAATGATTTTTTGGGGACATTGTTTGAAAAAAATTTCCCTCAAGACAAAAAACTAATATGAATGGAAATTTACTTAGATTATAAAAAATGGAAAAATAAAGTGTTGTGAAGTATAAATACTCATTCACAATGTTATCTAGGTATGCTATGGATTACATACAGAACATAGAGGGAAATATTGATCACCTTTTTTGAGGTGGTTAAGGCAATTATCTGAAGGGAACTTTTCTCCTAATATTTTTCTTCACATGATGAAATTGTTTTATGTGATATAAAGATAGATCAATAATTCAATAATTATTATGGATTCAATGAGATATAGGAGAATAAGAGGGAGATAGAAATATTTATTTTTAAAGAGACTAAGGTAATGAAGGATTTTCCCACACATGATAACTATGTAAAGAATCACCCTAGGAAATTCTTGAAAGGATTAGGATTTTGTTATAAGTGTGGAGAAAAGGGACACTTTGGTCATGATTACAAGTGAATGAAAGAAATTTCTAATGTTAAATGATCAAATTTTAGGAAATGGGACACTATGAAAATCAATTCTCCAAGCATCAAAGGAATATACCTCAAAATAGGCTAATAGATCATGGTTAAGCTTATGTGATTACCATAGATGAAGTAGAACGATTAATGTGCTCATGTTTGGATCTAACAATTATTACATTTATCAATGATATACTTTTTATAAGATTTATAAAATGTATAATTTTTTTAATAAATTACTTTTTCATTAAGTATTTGAAATAGTATGTTGAATGGTATCGATGAATAAGAATAATTATTCAGTTGAATGTTGATCTTCTTAGAAATCACATTATTGAGGGAAAGATAACCTTTAATATTTTCTAGATGTTAAGATAATGATTTTGGGATAAATAGATGATTCATAAGGATAAAGTAAATTTTATAGTAATGACTACCTTATAAATGATTAATGATTTTTAGGCAAAGTGGTTTATGATTGATTGAGTTACAAATTTTTTTGGTTTTAGGAATATATTCAATAACCTCTGTTTTACTAAAGAAATAAGAAAACATGAATGTTTTTAATAAGGTTTAATGGAAATCCATGTTATTAAATTTTTTCAAATTAATAAATGATGAAGGTATTCACATGTTTGGTATGAGATGATTAATATCCACTTCATGTTGTTTCAGATATTTGTAGTAAGTTATTTTAGTGAACTTCTTTCAAAATTTCATGACCTTGATCTTCTATAGGGTTCATAATGTTAACCATTTATGAAATGGATTGTTTTCAACTCTAGATGAGGTTTTAGGGATTAATTTATTAAATAACCATATGAAAATTTATTCTTATTAGATAAATTGTGCTAACCATATTGGTGTTGGAAAATAGTTTGAGACATACAGAAAGACATGTCACCCTTTTATGGATATTATGATATTTTTAAAGTAAATTTTAATGCTTTAGGGATAACAAATTCATTTTTGGATATTCGTTTCTCGGAGTAAAGGATGAATGAATTTTTTTTCAATGAATAACCAATGTATGAGATTGTGATTATGAAATGTAATAAAATAATAAGTACACCTTCTCATGAAATTTCACCATATTAAGGAAAATGATACGGAAATAAAATTTTATCCGATTAATATAATTTCTATTGATATTAATTACCATTTTTACACCTATTTGGTTTATGGTTTTCTGGTCATTAACCTTATTTAGATCCTCTAATTTCTTAAGATCAATATTCTATATCAGTATCTATCGATATTTGGTCATTAATTTTATCTTCCATGTTCACATTTTCATTTTCCACCTATGTTCTCCTACTTGAAAACCTAGTTATGTGATTATTACATATGGCCTTTGTGATTCCATTTCTCTCTCATTAAGAGGATATTTTATCAACCCTTTTATGATTTGGGTTTTTAAATAAAGAAATTTTGATATATCAAACTCTTTATTTCTATGATCAAGTTTAAATTGCGAGGACACAATTTATTTAAGTTGGTGAGAATGCGACAACCCAAAATTCTAAAAGAGCAACATTTTATTCAATATCATATGAAACATGAAACATTTAGTTTATATTAATTTTAAAAAAACACAAAATTTGTATTTAATTATGTGAAACACTATGTTTATCATGTATTATACATGATAATGAACTTCTTTAAAAACTTTCATTACACACAATGTCAAGTTTTACCGAACAACAATATATTATTGATATTAATAATAATATTATTTAACATGAAAGCTGTCGCCTTTTAGTTAGAATTTAAGGTATGAATAGGATTAAATAAATTATTAAAATATATTTTTTACACTAATTTATTAGAAATATATTTATTGGTAATAAAATAATAATCATTTAAAAGAAAAGTATATGTTTTTTTTTGAAAAACAGTATTTTTCTAGAAGTTGGTTTAATCACTCTTTGTGTACATAAATTAAAATTTATTTTTATAACATTAAGAAAATTTATAAGAAAAAAATAAAATTAGTTTTTGAAATTGGAATACCAAAATTATCTTAGTATGAATTTTTGGTATTTTCTAGAGAAGTTTCATTTTTTTGAGGAATAGTGAAAAATAATTGATTTTAAGTGAAAAATGGATTTTAGTATATGTAATTTTTATAGTTAAATTATATTTTGAATTGGTTTTAAATTAAAATTAGTAAAATTATAAAAAAATTAATCTATTTTAGGTTATTTGAATCAATTTTATATTATATCATGATATATAAATATTGTAATCTTTTGAACATTTTCACTTTAAAAACTCGCTTTCTGATCGCGTCTTTGAGATTAATTTTAAATTAAATTATGCCACTTATGTGGGTTGAATTTTTAAAAATTTATTCCATATTTTTAATCATAATAATTTATATTATTTGATAAGTTCAATTTAATTTTTTACCACAATTATTAGTGAAAACAGTTAAAATTAATTACAGTGATTAAGGTAAAAACGAGTTTACTTAATGGTTAAATTTAGAATATAAGATGTAAGAATGGCCAAAAACATGTCCAAAACCCCATTTATGGTCATATTTATACCCTTATAACCTTAGGATATATTTTTATGAGTTACTGTCATACTATTCCATGAAATTGACTTATATAATAAGTTAAGTAAAAAAATATAAAAAAGAAACCTTCCTTACCTTTAATATTTATAATGCTTTAGGATAGGGTAAAAACAACTTATATTAGATTATATATATTAATTTGAAAGATAAATTAGTTTTTTTTATTATTATAATTTTTCTTTATTTTTTTGAGATAAAATAATTTCATAAATTTCTTATGAAGTTCCAACTCAGTAATTATTTAGTTAATAGTTAACTAAAATAAATGATACTAAAAATATTAAAAGGAAACTAAAGTGAGTGAATTATTATCTTAAATTAAATTTTTAGATACTTTTACACAAATTTAAAATTAATATATTCAAATTATATCATTTTAAAGATATTTTTAAAATCAAATTAATTAAATAATATAAAACTATCATTAATTTTATTTTATAATAATTGATATTTTATTAAACAATTTAAAATTACTAAAAATAATATCTTCTTAATTTTGATTTAAAAATGTTAATATATTTCCAATATGGTACATTTATAAACCAATTAATCATTTATAATAACCATATTGGTCCCTAAATAGTAAAATATTTGTTAGTGTAGTGAGGGTTGAAGTAGTGTTTTTGTGTGTTACATGCGCTTATGTTGAAATTAATTTCCAACACACGTGAGTTTTTTTTCTAAATTAGATATAATATTTATTATAAGTAGGTATAATTTTTTTAATAAGAATCACTTTAATTTAGTCCTAATGTATAAATTATCTAGGTTAGAAAACAAGTTACCGTGGTAAAAACAAAAAGGGAAATTTTGAGTAAACTTTATGACTAAGGAAGAAAATGATAAAAATGATTTTTCTGTTTGGTTGATGTTTTCTCAACCACATAAACCACATAATCCATTATTATTCAAACTTGAAGCTACATGAGGTATGAGAGACCTCCTAATATTTAATACTTATACGTATTTACAAGAATTCCACTCCTCTTGAACTATAAAATGGAACTGACTCCCCAAACTTATTTAAACCTCTGAAGACATTTAGATCATCAAAAAACCAGCCCGAATCACTACAAAAATTCCCTCCCCCAATCCTATAATCCTTAAATTTGGTATAAATAGATTGTAGAAATTCTTTAATGAAAACCTAAGGATGACACCCAAAGAGGAGGTAATGTTCTTCAATGAGCATCTTTATTTTATTTATTTCTACAAATTCTTCAATTTATATTATAAAATTATTATATAATAAACTCATTATATTCTATATAATTATATTTTATTATGTTAATTGTAAAAACAACAACCATTCATACTTCCATAAAATGGGTTATGATATCATTATTCATTTGTATTGTGTACTTTCACCTCTCAAACCGTTGTCATTTGTTTTTCTATTACAACCTATTAGGTTTGGTTATGATGATGGATATTAGGAGACATGATAATGTCACTTGGGTGTATGGCGAACTATCACCTCACGAAGTGATGTGATTTGTCATTCACTAACGCTTTACATGTAAAGAGATATAGAATAATGTTAATGATTAAATATGATATACATTAAATAATTATTATATTCATTAAATATTCATCATTATGGAAATATATTATATCATTTTTTTACACTTAAAGATGACATCATCGTTCAATTATGTGTGGACTACTACCTTCACAAAGCGACGTGACTCTCTTTTCATGACCACACCACATGAATGATGTGTATAAGTAATATTAAAGAAATAATATGTTATATTTTATATTATTATCATTCTGAAATTATAAAATATTACTTAGACCCTTTCCATAATTATCATTGAAAAATGGAAAATGTTACTCATGCGTACGTATAACCTAGCTTCCCCATGAAAGTAACATACTTCATTTATTATAACCATAAATCATGATATGGTTTAAAAGTATAATTGATTTATAAATATGATTATTATTCTTTAGATGATAAAAATATGTAATATAAGTAATTAATGGATCTATAATTATGAAACACACATGAGAAAACAAGGAAATTAACACTCGAGATAATGAAAATAATGAAATATTATCAATTAACTGGTGATAATATGTTATTAAAGGATATTAAGTGATATAATAAATATAAATATGATTCTATAATAAGTTAATAACATGTTCAGAATCACTATACATGAGTTTGAATCATTTTTATTCAAAAGGAACTGTGAGGTAAGAGATATTGTCTCAATTTACATTCCATTAAAACTTATTTTGGATTATGCATCAATTCAATTTTAGGTGGTATATATACTAAAACCTTGAAATATAATATCATGATTCACTCATAATTCATGGTATTTTAATTTTCTCTTTGAATTATATCATCCAAGGTGATTTCTCTTAAAAATTAAAAATTGCTAAAAGTTACTGTGCAATCTCATTTTCTTTTGTAATTATTAACTTTCTGTTGAAAAAATAAATTCTTTCTAATAAAATTTCATTAGAAATTAAATTTATATAAAATATAAATTTTATTTTATGTTGGAGATAATTCTTTTATAAACTATATAACATTTTGACATATAGTGTTTACTTTTTGAGTTATTTGATTAATTGGGGAAATATTGACAAGTTTGTATCATTTACTCAAAAATCATATTTGATGATAAAGAATATTGTTAATGAATTAAATTAATTATTCATAATGTGAGGAATTATTTGTACCCACATACATGCGTGGGTCATGGTTAATGATATCAACTCAATTCATCAGTAGTCTCATGAATTAAATTAGTTGGCCAAATCAGATGGGTTTTTAACCAGTAGTATTGACCTTTTTTGATAATAGATATTGATCGTAAAGGTATCATGTTACTTGGAAACATGAAATGAAATAATTATATATTTACTAAATTTATAATTTATTTATTATTATCCATGAGATATTTACTATGATATTACCTATGGATGGATTCAATTATTAGTTTATTGATTAATAGAATGTGTTTTTAGTTATTTACCTTACCATATTGATTATACCTTAACTAGTTATTTAAATTGAATGTGTGATTAGTTATTTACTTTTCTATATTTATTATTCTTATTTATTCATTTCATATTACAATTTACTTATCCCTTACTGAGTATTTGATATCTCCCTTATTTTTTTACTTTCCCCAGGATATGAATATGAATTCTTGGAATGAGTTTCAATGATGCAGTTTATTTTTTGTACATATTTATTTTGTTTTATTTTCTATTCCCAAGGTAAAATGGGTTTCATGTTTGAAATATGGTTCCCAAACTAGTAAAATTTTCTACCCTTTGGGATTCGACCAATTGTATCTGTGAAAATGAAATAATGTAAGCCAACGTATCTATGCTTCTAGGGTCGAGGTCGTTAAATTCATTATTCGATTCATATCTAGATCGATTTCTAGTTTCTCTATTTAATTATATTATTAGTAAATAATAAAAAAAAAATATGTATGGAGAAGGTAATCTTAAAATATATTATGTTCTTAATTTATATTAATATATTGATATATTTCCTAAGGAATTACCATGACATACCCCTGAGCGTGATGTTTATTTTTACACAGTTTTAACTCCTAATGAAATAATAGTATCAAAGACACCTTATATAATGGACACTATAGAATTATTATAATTTAAGAGAGAAATATGAGAGTTATGTTGTAAAGGATTTATTATCCTCAGTGTTTCACCATGGGGAACCCCTATCCTCTTGGTTAAGAAAAAAGATGAATCCACGAGAATGTGCAATGATTATAGGGTAATAAATACTATTATGATAAATAAAAACTATCTTATGACTTAAAATGATGACTTATTCAATGAACTTAATTATTTTTCAAATATTGACCTTCCCTATGGGTATATTTATTTATGAGTAAATAAGGAAGACATTCTGAAGAAATATTTTCAAACGAGGTATGGGGATTACGAGTATAAAGTAATTCCACTCGTATTGAATAATTCACCCAATTTTTTAGATATATTGAATAGTTTATTCAAGGAATATCTTGATTATTTTTTGTATTCATTGATGATATTTTTTTTATATTATAAAATCTATTAGGACCATGAGAATCACTTTCAGATCATTATTGAAAATCTTAGAAGGAAATATTTATATGATAAAATTAGTAAATGTGATTTATATCTTTAAAAACTTTCCTTTATTTTCCATCTATTTTCTAAGGATGAAATATTAGTTTATCCTATGAAGAAAAAGGTAGTAAGATAATGGTCTACACTAATGAAGAAAAGATAAGTAATTAGTTTCATTGGTTTGGTAGGTTACTATGGATGATTCATTCATAAAATTTCCCAGTTATCTAATAACTTAAAAATGAATACATGTAAAGGAGTTAATTTTGTTTGAAAAAAGGAATGTAAAGAATGATTTGATGATCTAAAGAGGAGACTAGTCAATGCCCTAATTTTTACTCTATCATCTTGAAATGATGGATTTTTGATATAATGATAAATTGAATAATGGAATTGTTTTTACCTAATTTAAAATGTTAAATTTATTTCATATTAATTAAAGAAATTTAAGACTCCTCAACCGAACTATAAAACCCATGATATTGAGTTTGTAGTTGTAATCCTTTCATTGAAGATTTGGAGATATTATCTCTATAGTGAATGATGTTAGATATACACTATAAAATCCAAAAATAAATATTTTTATAGAAGGTGCTCAACATGAGGAAAGGGGGAAGGATTTAGCTACTTAAGTATTATGATTACTCAATAAAATACCACCCAAGAAATGAAAATATGGAAAAAAATGCATTGAGTATGAAAGATCATGGAGTTCTGACCCAAACGAGGATCAATAGAGATATCATGGCCATGGATCAAGTAAATATGGACATGTAAATTATTATGGAAAGGTATAAATCCCTCATTTTACAAGTGATTTTGAAACCATATTTATTGGAATAGATAAAAGTTCTCAATAAGATGATGATTACTTTTAGATGAATATAAAAGTAGTGAATAATGGGAAATTAAAAGACTATGTTTGTGAAGATTTTGTTCTAACATTTTTAAAGATATTAGGTGTTCTATATATACTTGATCTAAAAAAGTAATTATTTGATGATGCTCATAGGTCAAATTTCTCTATACACCCTGGTAAAAAAAGATGTATTTAGATTTGAGGAAACTTTTTTGTTAGGACAATAGGAAGAAATATATTTATGATTATGTGTCTAGATATTTGACTTTTCAATAAGTTAATGCTATGAGGAAAAAACTTATAGGATTTATACAAACTCTTCTTATTCATGTGTGTAAATTGGATAATATTACTATGGAATTTGTTATAGGACTACCAATGATTCCTAGAAAGAATGACGCAATATGGGTTATCATTGATCACCTAACCAAATATGACAATTTAATTTTTATAAGATAATATTTACTTCTTAAGAGACTCATAATGTTTTATATTAATAAATTTTTAAGATGTCATGGTGAACCCCTTTCAATCATGTCTGATCATGATCGCCGTTATACATCCAAATTATGGAAGAGACTTCAGAAGACTCTTGATACTGAGGTTCATTTGAACACGTCTACCATCCACATACCGATGGAAATTCCAAAAGTACTATTCAAACAATGTATGACATCTTTTGGTCATGATCACTTTAATTTCAAGGTATATAGGATCAGTACCTACTGTTAGTTGATTTTTTCCATTATAATAGTTTTAATTAAAGTATTCAAATGGAATCATGTGAAGAATTATATGGAAAGATATTTCATACTTTAAAATGATGGAATAAAGTTGGTAAAGGAAACATAAAATCCCAAAACTTGTTGAAGAGTAAAAAATTAAAGGTAAAGTCTATTCAGGATCACATTAAAGCAGATCAAAGTATGAAAAATAGTTATATCGATAATAAAAGGAAATATTTATAATTCCATGTTGGAGATCATGTTCTCATTAAAGTATCTCTATATAAGGGTGTTATAAGGTTCAAAAAAAAGGAAACATTAAACATATGTCTATTGGACCCTTTTAAATTCTTAAAATATTTGGAGTTGTTTTTATCATTTGGAAATGCTTCCAAATCTCTGAAAATTATATGTTGTATTCCATATATCATTATTAAGTAAGTATATTCTAGAACCAATGAGTTTGATCACCTATGATGAAAAATAATTGAATCTTAATCTATATTATTCTGAATAACACATCCATATAATTGATATTAGAGAGAAAGTGTTGAGGAATCAGACAAATCGACTAGTAATGGTACACTGTATAAATTAAAAAATGGAGGATGTAATTTAGGAACTTGAGAATGTTATGAAGAAGAACTAAACTCATCTATTTTGAAGGTAATATCTATGAAATTTAAAAGAATATATGTTTTATAGTAGGAAAGAATGTAATACCCTATAAATTTACAATATATTTCATTTGTAATAAATTTAATTTTGTTGATAGTTGGCGATGCATGAAACACCGAGTTTAAAAGAAAAATGGTAATCAATTAAAATATTATTTAAACATGGCCATTATAACATATCCATTAATTTACAAGGTTTTAATAGAACTAAAAAAACATGAAAATTATATGTTTTTCAAATGTTAAAAGAAATTAATTTTCTAAATATGTATTAGATATAAAATAATAATCATTTAAAAGAATATGAAATGTTTTCTGAAAGAAACTATATTTATTCCTAAAAGAGTGGTTTAGTCATGCTTGAAACACATAATTTAAAATTAATTTTTACCAAGTTTAGAACATTTATTTTAAAAATGATCGTAATTTTTTAAATCATAAAATTAAAATTATTTTATGGTGCCTTTTTGGATTTTTTTGAAATTTTTCATTTTTTGATGAATAGTGAAAAATATGAATTTTAATTAAAAAGTGTCTTCTCATTTAAATCATTCATAAAGGTAAATTATATTTTTAATTAATTTTTAAAGTAAAAATAGTTGAATTATATATCTTCTAGTCCAATTTAGGTCATTGTAATCATTTCTATATTTATTATTGATATAAAAACTTTGTAAGGTTTTGAAACATTTCTCTTTAGAAATAGACTTTCTCATCATGTCTATGGGATTAATTTTAAATTAAAATTTTTCCACTTATATGAATGGAATTTGGAAAATTTTATTCCATATTTGGAATAAAAAAAATTTATATTTTATAATAATTTAAAATTAATATTTTTCCATAATTAATAGTATTAATTATAAAAACTATTTACCGCTGTTAGGGTAAAAATGAGTTTACCAGGGGTTAAACTAAACTGATAATGGTTAAAATTACATAATAACTTATCTAAAATATATGTTTCTAGAAATATTTTGACTCTATCATGTTCTAGTATCATGAATAATATATTTTTTAACCCTTTTGGAATGTTAAAAATGCATGTACATCTTTTTATTTTCAAAAATTTCTTGTTTTTCACTCACCTCATTTATAAAAGGTCACCACTCTCCTCTTTTATTCACACCATCACATAATTTTGGTTCAAAAAGTACCTAACCATATCACTTCCCATATTTGATCACCACATTATATAATCCTTATTTTGAGAATAAATCCAACCTAGGAAGGCTTTTGGTGAAAACCTAATGAGGTTACCTGAAGAATATTTGACGTTCTTTAATGCGTGTTTTTATTTTTCTTCCTCCTACACCTCCCTAAATTATTATTAAAGCACAATGATACAATAAAATATGAATATTAAATATAATATGATGAATTTATTTTAATTTAATTACCTTTAATAATCCTAAATCCCCTAAAATGGGTTAAAAAATCATTATTCATGTGTATGGCAGACTACCGACCCACAAACTGATGTAATTCATATTTCACTAACGCTTTACATTGAAGATAAAAAAGAAAAAGTTAATGAATATATGTTATTTAAATGAAATAATTATTATATTAATGAAATATTTATCATTACAAAAATATAATACAACATTTTATTTTTTACCTTTTCACTCACTGAAAGATTATAATGTTGTTCATGTATGTGTGGAGTACTGCCTTCATGAAGAAATGAAACTCTCTATTTTCATTAAAAAACCACATGGGTAATATATATAAGAATATTTATGGAAATAATATGATATTATTATAATTTGGTAAAGATAAATTATTAATTTCCTACCTTCTATAATTATCATTGAAAAATGGAAACGTTACTCATACGTACATACAACCTACAATCTCCATGATCATAACATACTTAATTTCTCAAAACCATATTTAATGATTGTTATTAAAAGTATAATTTATGTGTAAATATAATAATTATATCATTATAATTATTCTAGATATTATGAAACTATATAATATGCACAATAATAGGAACTTTCATGACCAAGAATGAATGAGAAAACAAGGCAATTAACATATGTAATAATGAAAATAATGAAATATTGGTAAGGAAAGGGTGATAAAATGTCTTAAAAGCAACTTATATGAAATTATAAATGTTAATTTGGTTCTATTATATGTCAATGACATGTTTAAAACCACTATATAGTAAAGTAAATAATGTTCAACCTAAAGGAAGTGTGTGGTAAGGTACTTCATCTCAATTTCACATCATTGAGTCATATTATAATGTTATGCACCTAATTTATTTTATAAGCTATATATAATTTCCCTATGAAATGTAATATCATGATTCATTCATACTTCATGGTATTTTAGATGTCAATTTGAATTATATCATCTAAGGTGATTTTAATTTAAATTTACCAAGTGGGAAAAGTTATTGTACATTCTTACTTTCCATTATGATTGTTAAATTTATCTTGAAACAATTATTATCTTGTATAATTTTTAATTATCAATTAAATTTCAATTAAAAATACATATTATTTTATTATGGATATTATTATTTACTAAAATGTATATTATTCTACATATGATTTTTAATTTTAAAGTTATTTGATTAACTGGGGAAATATTGATAAATTTGTATCATTTACACAATACAAACATTTGATGACAAGGTAAATTTTTCATGAATTAAATAGATTATTAGATATATCAGGAATTATTTGTACATTTATATTTCTATGGGGCATGGTTATAGATATCTCCTTGATGCATCGACTGGTCTTATGAGAAAAACTAGTTAGCCTGATTAGATGGGTTTTTAAAATGTTGTTTTAGACTTTGTTGTGAAAATATCATGATGGAGAAGGTATCATGATGCATGAGATCATGAAGTAAAGTAATTATGAATTTACATCATTGAGAATACAATTATTATCATTATCTATGATATTTTCACAATGATATTATCTTTGGATGCATTTTATTCTTAGTTATTAATTAAATGGCTTGTGTTTTTAGTTATTTACCTTTCCGTATTGAGTATGCATTATCTTATCAGGATATTCATGTTATTTAAATGGTATGAGTATTTATTTATTTAGTTTTTATTTTTATTATGATTATTTATCAGTGATATCTTCTTCTAAACTCAAACCTTATTGAGAATTTGTGTTCACCCTTATTTTGTATCTTTTATCTAGGATATGGAAAAGAATTATTAAAATAATTTTTCAAGGATGTTATTCATTTTATTTTATTATGTATTATTTTTTATTTTATATTCCCAACATAAAATGGTTGTCATATTTGCATATGGTTCTCAAAATTTTTAAAACAAATCAGTCCTTTAGGATTTGACCCTTTGCATATATGCCAACTTAATAATGTAGTCATCTGCTCTGGGTTACTGGTGTCATAGTCGTTATAAGCAGGTGGGAGATTGGGATGGATATTACTAGCTCATATATTTAAAGAAGCTGTTTTGGATTTATGGTATCTTCCAAGTTTAATTTTTTGTTTTTCAGTTTCCCTTTCAATTGTTTTATTATTGTATTACATTACATGTATGCACTTGGTATTTCTTATATATATATGTCTAACCAGGTTTTGTTTAGTGTATCTGTATTATCTATCTCTTCTACATATTTCTTTTATAGGGTAATTCCTCCAATATTTATGTTATTATACCATCACTACTTGTCACTAAACTAGGTATATTTGTGGAGGGACATGGGAAGTCACCACACTCCTTATCTCATTGTTGGATCAGGAGGTGTACACTTTGAGGAGGGTGTGATGGTCATGATAATGGTGAGGTTAGTCCCATTAATGGGGGAACATGTAATAATTAATTGATAGATTTTAATTAATCCTTTTTTATCCCTATATTAAATCCCAATTATTCATTTACTATATTGGGTTATTATTTTAGATTATTTTTATGGGTGTTTTAGAAATCCTTTTTTTATTAAGATTTTACCTTAGTCCTTGAGTTATATCTGTTGAAGTTAATATTATTCAATGGTTCTAGATACATGTTTTTTTCATTACCCTATGTTAATAAATAGATTGTTTAATTGGATATTTATGACCACATTTCATTAGTCTAAGGATCTTTCTTATCTCACTAAGGTTCTCTATCATGTATCTTCAATATTCTACGTGATCATTTGAAATACCCCGTGTTTTGTGGAAAATGTTTTATATAGATACTTTTTATTATGAACTATTATTGTTTACTAATTTTAATTTTTTTAAATTAATAAATTCATTATATATTATTTTTTGAAATTTTCATGTTTCGATATTTGTACAAAAGAGAATTCTATTGTGGTTTTATTGATGAAAAGTGATTCTAAAGCAATTTGTGTTTTGATGAAATGTGATTCCAAAGAATGTTTTGTTTTGAAAAAATATAATTTTCCAAATTACTTTATTTTTATGAAAAGAGGTTTCCACAACATATATTATTAAATTAAATAGCCTCCATGTTTTTGAAAAATTATTTAATTATTTTAAATAACTATCCTCTATATAGGCAGAGCACATGTGAACATGGTGTAATAATGAGGGGTTTGGAATTAGGAAAAATATGCTAGGTAAGGATATTTTTTCGCAAGGAAATATGATTAAAAATATGAATAAAATATGTATTTTATGACACCATATATCAAATTGAGTTTTTCTTACATGATTCTTGCATCACTTTTATGATAAACAACATAAAAGCAATATAACAAAGGATCCAAACATTCAGTACGTCTGGAAAATTATGCTCATACATTAATTTTATATAATAGAACATAAATATTATTTATATTCTTCTTCATTATTGTAAGATCCCAGATATCTTTGTATGGTACATTATTGTTATGTTTCAGTTCTATTCCCCTTTATGTGGTTAATAAAGTGTTTCCCCAAGTACTTGTGAAGGTTCGGGGGTGTTACAGGGGTTTGAGACTTGAAAAAGGTGGAAAACGGGATTTCTAGGTAGTCTGCACGGTTTGCACATGGTTTGGAAAACAGTGTGAGGGGAGTTCGTGCAGGTAGTGGAAATATGCACACTTTTCACACAGTCTAGAAAACAATGCGAGAGATAGTGCATGTGGGTAGTAGACTTCGCATGGTTTGGTAAACCGTGCGGCCTAGAAAATTTTAAAAAATTAAAAAAAATGCCATTATGAGATTTATTATTCCAACTCAGGATTTTCCCTTCGTCCTCCTTCATCCATAGGGATGATCTAAGCTTCCAAGATCTTCCAAGAGGATAATCAACTTCATTACTAAGCCATTTGGAGTTCCATCAATTGCAGATTGAAGATTTAGGTAAGGCCAATCTCTATCTCACTTCTATTTTTGTATTATGGTTTGTATCCCTTCCTTATCTCTATCCAAAGCTCTCAAACATCAATTTTTCAGTGAGATTTAGGGTAAAGATTCAAGGGTTTGTTGAATCGATATCTAAGGCCTTAGTTGGGAGTGCATTCCCTAGCAGATTCAAGGTAGGTGGTCAACAAGTCATATACCTTGTTTTTCGTGTAGATTTGTGCATGTAAGGTTTTTATTCTTTCCCTCTTTTGATGAGTTCTTAGTGACTTTGACATGATGTGACATAGTTGGTGTCTAAATGGATAATTGAACCCCTCCTGATCCCCATGCTATTCAAGGAGGATGACTCAACCAAATTAGGGCCACCCATGGGGTGTTCCGATATTCCCCGGACATAGAGTTTATCTAAGTAAGTGTAAGGCCATTGTGAAAGAACATAGATCCCATGAAGAAAATTTTAATATCCTTGAATGATGTGAAATGTGAGTTTAGTAATACACCTAGGTTGGGAAATGATCTAAGTGGGTGTTTGGTTGGTTTTAAAAAAGGATTAAATCAGTTAATGGGAAAATTCTAGGGAATTAGCTTTATACTTGAGTATGCCTAGTGAGATAGGCATGGGAAATAGAAAGGGACTAAAGGGGTCAGTAATATAAACGATGAACGTGTTAATGGATTGAGAAAATAATGTTAATTTCCCATTTAATGATATTATTGTGATGCTGTGAATGATATTGTCTATGTTTGTGGTGATATGGTTAATTGTTGTTAATGATAAATAAGCATGTGCACATGGATTGGTTGAGTGGGGTGTTGACTTGAGGTTCTACACCCATGGGTTGAGTTGGAAAAAGGATCTATCTCCACCCCTAAATGCATGAGTTAGGGATAGGGATAAAGTTCTATTCTTCTAATAGTTACATTCCACCCGGATTGAGGCTTTGATGTGAGGATTATGGGTTTGTTATAATGTGATGCCTAGTGATATAGGACTTGATTTTATTCCCATATGCTTGAGAATATTGAATGTTCCTAATCTATTTAACACATGGAAAGAGTATATTAAATCATGAAGTGCCTAAGTAGTGAACCTAGATTCAATGGTAGTATAAATTAAATGAACATAGTCTATAATGGCCTAATGAACTGTTTACCTTACTTGTCATCTTTTACCACTTGCATGCACTATTTTCCTTTGCTGGATATTTTTTAGTCACCGTGGTGGTGGCCTACTGAGTTATAGTCACACCCTGCTCATGCCTCCATTGGGTACCCGAAAATATTTCATTCTTGCATGTTAGTACAAGGGAAAGGGCCCTATGTTAGGGAGCTTATTTGGACACGGGAAATGTTGGGCGAGGTTCCATACTTGGAGTCCGGACCATTTTGGGGATCCTTCTATTTTCTTTTATTTGGGGTTTTATTCACTTAACACTATAGCATGGCATGACATATTTACTGTTGTATATGGTTTACCCAATTTTGGGAATTGGTTAATTATGCATGTTATTGATTGTTCTCTTTTGTTTCCATTATTTATGTTCTTATCTACTATGATTTACTCTGATATTGAGGGTATAGTTTTCCCACGTGACCTATTATACCCTCATTGCTAGTCGAAAACCTCTGGCATAAGGGGAGGCACGCTTGAGGTCATGTAACTACGAGGCTCGGGGAACCAATTTAGTGGATTCTAGGTCAGAGATGTTACAAAGTGGTATAAGAGGAGTTATTTTCTATTTACTACTATTTGAGGATGGTAGAAAGGAGGTTAAGAATGTGTCAGGACTTGGTAATGAGATCCTGCTTGGGAGTAGCTAACCCATGTACGGGGGAAAACCCAAGTCACCCTAGGAGGGGATTGTTGTTCTTGTCATGTGTTGTTATATTTGATGATATTTCACCATTGGGTGATGCACTTGTTGTGTAATTTGAAAGTTATGTGTTATTTCTCTCATGGTCAGAAATATATGAAGTCGTGCATTCATGCATCATTTTAGGCACCTATTTAGGAAAGTTACATGCATCATGATAGAAGCACACACAAGATGGGTGTGTGAGATATAAAGGTTATGATGCATATGTTTCTTAAAAGTAATGAAATAGTGCCTATTAAAATGGTTTGAATGAGTAAAAAGGAAAGTCAAAGGGGGTATGTAGTAATTATAAAATGGTTCTTAATAAATAAGAAAAGTGGATTAATCTATGGTAAGAGTAAATTGGAATAGGGAAACTGTTTTGAATTAGTTAAAGGATAAGTCTTGTGGCCCTGTGGATTAGATACTCGTGTTAGCTATGGACTTAGTAGAGACAACCAAGGGATTTGATTCGGTTGTGAGTGGGATTTTTAGGGCAGTGTATGCAAACTGGTTTAGTTGTGATAAGTGATGAGTCTACCTATGTGTCTTTTTCCCTTTGTAAAAGTGTTATGGTTTCATTCTAAAGTTCATGTTTGGAATTTCAGAGAAATCCAACCTCGAAGACGTGTGCTGGTTGGGATACATAAGGACATTTATGAGAATTCTCCTCTAGTAGTGTAACATGTGAATGTGGTGATACAAGGAGATAGGGAAGAGCAGTTCTTTGATAACTTCACTCATTTAATGTAGATGATGGAACAAGACCCAGGTGGGTTTTTCCAAGCATGTTCGAGCTGACCAGGGAGTTTCAGATGCAACATCCTCCAACCTTTACTGAATAGGGTGGTCTAAAAGTAGTATATTTTTGGATTGAGTCCATCCAAACTATTCTTGACCATATAGAGAATCCTCTTGAGAAGCGAGTCAATTAGTGTCCTATATGCTGAGGAGTCAAGAAAAATGTTGGTGGGACATTATGTTTCAAACAGAGGAGGCTGAGGGAATGATCTGGAAGGATTTATAAGAGAATTTCTTAAGAACTTATATCCAGAAACCTTGAGGTAGGAAAAGGATGTAGATTTTTTGAGGTTGACTCAGAGGACAATGTCAGTGATGGACTACGTTAGTCCTTTCATCGATTTGAGGTGCTTCGTTTCGACGTTGACGGGAGATGAGGAAGCTGTAGCGAAATGATTCCAGGACAAGATGTGACATGAGATCAGATCTCAGATGAATATATTTTGTCTGAATATAGTTTTCTAAGGTGGTGGATAGATCCCTTATCTCCGAGGGGAACCTAAAGGGAGATTCAGGTATTAAACTTGTGGGGCCAGCTGGGAAAGCAAGTAGTGTGGCATCTAATAGTAGGAAGCACCGCTTTGGAACCTTTCAGCGGGGTGGAAGCACATAGAGTAGTCATAAGAGGGGGAAAACTTCTCAAGGTGGTGAACAGATCTTCTATTATCAATGTTGTTGGTTAGAGAACAATCATGACTAGTGTCCCCACCCCCTTGTTGAATGCTGAGCATGCGGCACGTTAGGCCATGTGCAGAGGTTCTGCAGGAACCTACGACAGTCCATGAATGATGAAGGTCAGTGGTAGATGCCAAGTGTTGAAAGGGGGTCAGTTACCCCATATCTGACAGGCAGTTGGAGCTCCACAGGTCGTACTGGAAGATGCGGTGGACGTGGAACTCTGGGGAGAGAGCATTCTTACCAACAGAGTAGTGCAGTGCAGGGCACTCAGGCTGGAACCCAGGGTAAAGGGGTAGGTCATCTCCATGTAGTTCAGGATACACCTGAGGGTGGTGAGGCATGACCATCTACTATTCTAGGTATGATTCTTATAGATTCCATTCTTTCTAGTGCTTTATTTGATACTGGTACAACACATTCATTTATTTCTTCTCTGTTCGTAGTTATACTCGGATTAACCATAGAAATTGCATGTGGGGGTAATGTCACTTGATACTCTATTAGGGGTATGACTTGAGGACATCATGAAGTGTAAGGGTTGTTCTCTATAGGTTGGCAGATATCATTTTCTATGGGATCTATTTGTCCTAGAGATATCATGTTTTGACCTAATCTTTGGGATGGATTGGTTGGTGGTATATGAATCCCATATCTACTATTACCGATGTTGGGTAACATTAACATCTCTTGATGGGAGCACTTATGTCCTTCGTGGTGAGTGGGATACTCAAGTGGGCCACATAGGGTCACTACGCCAGCAGTTGGGGGAACTCACAGTCCAAGTGGCATTCCTTATGTTAGACGATGAGGAGAAAGGAAAGAAAATCCTGACTTTTGTTGTGGAACGGTTTTAGGATGTGTTTCCTGATGACCTCTCGTGGTTACCACCTGAGAGAGATATTGAGTTTATTATCGAATTTTTTCTTGGAGTAGAGACATTTTCCATCCCACGCTATAATATGATGCTAGTATAGATCTAAGAACTGAAGGTTCAGTTAGAGTGATTAGAGCATTAGGGGTTCATACGTCCTAGTACATCACCTGGGGGATCTACAATGCTATTTTCTAATAAGTTTTACAGATCACTAAGGACATGTGTTGATTATAGGAATCTGAACCAGATGACATTTAAGAACCGATACCATCTTCTAAGAATCAATGGCCTATTTGACCCGCTCAAAGGTGCCTTAGTGTTTTCTAAGACCAATTTGAGATCTCGATACCATCATTTGAGGGTGAGACCTTCTGATATACCCCGAACATCTTTCCAAAGTAGGTATGGGTTGTATAAATTTCTGGTTATGCTGTTTGGTTTGACCAATGCACCAGAGGTGTTCATGGCCTTGATGAACCAGATATTTTACCTGTATCTGGATCAATTTTTAGTTGTCATCATTGATGAAATCTTGCTGTACTCCAGAACTCATGAAGATCATTCCAAAAATCTTGACATCGTCTGAAGTACACTAAGAGACCATAGGATTTATACCAAGATATCAAAATTTTAGTTTTTTATTGATGAGGTTCACTTTAGGGGACACATAATTTCTGAGTCAGGTGTGTCAGTGGATCCAAAAAAGGTGTAGGATGTGGTGTCTTGGAAGCTTCCAAAGAACATATATGATATTTAGAGTTTTCTAGGTTTGGCTGGTTATTAACGAAGGTTTATTAGATTTTTTTCTTGTTTGGAAGCACCAATTACAAGCCTAACCAAGGAGGGGGTTAAGTTTGATTGGTCAGAGGCTTCTGAGAATTATTTTTAGGAACTAAAAAAGTGGTTGACTACCGTACCGATTTTGATCTCACCCGAACTAGGTAAGAGGTATACCATGTTTTTCAATGCGTCCAATGTTGGAATTGGGGAATTATTGATGCAGAATGGTTAGGTTGTCGCTTATGGGTCGAGATAGTTGAGGCCACATGAAAGAAATTATCCTACTCATGACCTTGAGCTACCTGCAGTGGTTTATGCCTTGAAGTTTTGGAGGCACTAATTGTTGGGAGAATCTTCCCCAGTGTTCACAGACTATAAAAGTATCAAATAAAACTTATATCAGTGGGATTTTAATCTTCATCAGTGACAGTGGGTTGAGTACCTACATTATTTTGATTTTGAGTTGGTGTGCACACCTAGGAAAGGGAATAGTTTCGCTGATGCTCGGAACAAGAAGACTCAAAATCAGGTAGTTCAGGAATCTAGTTCAGAGTGGGTGATGATGGCCTTGTTTGTTAAGATGAATTTGGATGTACAGGATGAGCATGAGCAGATGACCCTTTCATCTATAGTAGTTATATAAGAACTTCTGAGATGAATTAAAGAGAGTCAGTTGGTGGATCTGAAATGTTTGGCTATGAAGGAAAGTATTAAAGGTGTGAAGTCACCTTCTGGTTGTACTTTCGGTGATGATGGAGTTTCCTATGTTCATGGTCATGTTGTGGTGCCGATAGATGTATGGGAGTAGTTGATGTGTAAGTTCAATGCGTCAAAGTGGGTAGTGCATCTGGGATTGACTATGAAGTACCATGATCTTTGTAGGTAGTTTTGGTGGTTGGGAATGAAGAAAGAAGTTGCAAGTTTTTTTGAACAATGCCTTACTTGTCAGCCGGTGAATGCATACCATCAGCATCCAGGTGGGTTGTTGCAGTCATTGCCTATTCCAGAGTAGATGTGGAATGATGTCATGATGGAATTTGTAGTGGGTATTCTGAGGATTCCTCAGAAGAATGATGCAATTTGGGTGGGGGTAGATCGGAAAACCAAAGTGGATCATTTCTTTCCGATTCAGGAGACCTATACGGTCGACTAGTGGGGAGAATTTCATGTTTGATAAACAGTATGGTAATATGGCATGTTGAGAACCATAGTTTAGGATCAGGATCAACATTTTACCTCATACTTCTATAAGGGACTACAAAAGGAACTTGGTACCTAGGTGTTTTTGAGTACATATTACCACTCATAGACTGAAGGGAAGTCAGAGCATACAATTCAGGTATTAGAAGACATGTTTAGGGAATGTGTTCTGGATTTTAGTGGTTTATGGAAAAAAATTGTCACTTCTTGAGTTTTCTTACAACAATTGTTTTCATGATACAATTCATATGGAAAATTTTGAGGCACTTTATGGGAGACTTTGTAGAACTCATTTGTGTTGGGTTGAGGCTATAGAGTCTGAGCTCTTAATATCGAGTCTTGTGCAGGAGACGTTTGAGAAGGTTCGTTTGATTTAATAGCATATGGAAACAGCCCAGAGTAGGTAGAAGTCATATGATTATCAGCATTGTATACCTCTTGAGTTTATGGTGGGTGATAGTGTGTTTTTAGGGTTTCTGTAAGGTTGGGTCGCCATGGAATTCCGAATCAAGGCAAGTTGGCACCTAGATATGTGTGTCCATTTGAGATTGTGGGGAGGGTCAGACCCGTGTAAAACCAATTGGATCTTCCACAATAGTATAGTGGGATGCATGATGTTTTCCACGTTTCAAAACTCCAAAATTATCATCTTGATCCATGTCATGTGATAAATGCCAAGGATGTCAAGATTGAGGATGATGCATCCTTTGAGGAGCATCCGGTTTGTATTGTGGATCACAGTGAGAATGTTTTGTGGTGAAAAGTTGTTCCCTTGGTTCTTGTTCTATTAAAGCATGGAAACATTCAAGAATAAATTTTGGAGATAGAATTAGATATGTGGTCCCAATGTCTAGATCTCTTTTCTTTGGAAACTCATTGATTCTCAAGAACAGCGGCTTGTGGATGAGCCGTTATATGGTGGGGAGGTTGTAAGATCCTGGGTTTCTCTATAAGGCATGTTCTTGTTATGTTTTAGTTATAGTACCCTTTTTGGTTAATATAGTATTTCCCAAAGTCCTTGTGATGGTTCAGGGGTGTTCTAGGGGTTCGAGACATGAAAAAGTGGGAAAAGAGGCTTTCTAGGTAGTCCGCACAGATTGCGCAAGGTTTGGAAAACCATGCGAGGGGAGGCCGTGCGGGCAGTGGAAATCCGTATGGTTTTCACACGGTCTGGAAAACTATGTGAGGGAGTGGGCGTGTGGGTAGTAGAATCTACATGGTTTGCACACAGTTTGTTAAACCGTGTGGGTAAACCGTGCGTCCTGGAAACTTCTAAAAAATTACGAAAAATTCCATTATGGAATTTCTTATACCAACTTGGGATTTCTCCCCCTTCTTCCTCCTTAAACTCTAGGAACGATCAAAGCTTCCAAGATCTTCCAATAGGTTGATCACCTTTATTCATAAGCTGTTTGGAGCACTGTCATTTGCGGATTGATGGTCCAAGTATGGCTAATCTCCATATTGCTTCTCTTTTTAGATTAATGTTTGTATCTCTTCCTTCTCTCCATCCGAAGCTCTCAAAACCAATTTTTTTGGTGAGATTTAGGGTAAAGATTCAATAGTTGGTTGAATCAAAATCTAAGGCCTCAATTGGGAGTCTTTTCACCAATAGATTCAAGGTAGGTGGTCTAAAAGTTATATCCATTGGTTTTCATGTATATTTGTGCATGTAGGGTTTTTATTATTTTCCTATTTTGTTGAGTTCTTTGTGCCTTTGACATGATGTTACGTAGTGGGTTTATAAATGATTAATTGAACCCCTCTTGATCCCCATGGGATGTAAGGAGGATTACTCGACTAAATTAGGGCCACCCATGGGGTGTGCCGATATTACCGAGACTTAGAGTTTAGATAAGTGAGTGTAAGGACATTTTGCAAGAACATAGAGCCCGTGATGAAAATTTTAATATGCTTGATGAATGTGAAATGGGATTTTAGTAATACACCTAGGTTGGGTCATGTCCTAAGTGGGTGTTTGGTTAGATTTAAAAAGGGATTAAATGGGTTAATGAGAAAATGATAGAGAATTAGCTTTATACTTGAGTATGCTTAGTGAGATAGGCATGGGAAATGGAATTGGGATAAAGGGGTTAAGTAATATAAATGATGAATGTATTAATGGATTGATTCAATAATGTTAATTTCCCATTTAATGATATTGTTGTGATGTTGTGAATGATATTGGATATGTTTGTGGTGATATAGTTAATTATGGTGAATGATAAATAATCATGTTCCCATGGCTTGGTTGAGTGGGGTATAGACTTGAGGTTCTAAGCCCACGGGTTGAGTTGGACCGAGGTTCTAGATCCACCCCAAAATGAATAGGTTAGGAAATGGGACTAAGTTCTATTCCACTAGTAGTGGAATTCCACTCGGATTGAGGCTTCGAGGTGAGGATTATGGGTTTGTTATAATGTGATACCTAGTGAGATATGAATTGATTTTATTCCCATATTCTTGAGAATATTTAATGTTCCTAATCTATTGAACACAAGAAAAGAGTAGATTAAATCATGAAGTGCCTAAGTAGTGAACCTGAATTCAATGGTAGTATAAATTAAATTAACATAATCTAGAATGGCCCAATGAACTTTTTATCCTTACTTGTCATCATTTATCACTTGCATGCACTATCTACCTTTTCTAGATATTTTCTAGACACCATTGGTGGTGGCCTAATGAGTTATACTCACTACCTGCTTGGGACTCCATTGGGTACCTAAGAAAATTTCATGCTTGTATGCTAGGAAAAGGGAAAGGGCCCTATGATAGAGAGTTGAGTTATATATGGGACATGTTGGGTGAGGTTCAAGACTTAGAGTCCAAACCATTTTCTGGATCCTTCTATTTTCTTTCTTTTGGGGTTTTATTTACTAGACACTATAGCATGGAATGATATATTTACTATTGTATATCGTTGTACCCAATTATGGGAATTGGTTAATTATGAATGTTATTTATTGTTCTCTTTTGTTTTCCATTATTTATGCTATTATATTCTGCAACTTAATCTGATATTGAGGGTATATTCTCTCCACGTGACCTATTAGACCCTCGCTGCTAGTCGGAAACCTCTGGCATATGGGGAGTTTCACTTGAGGTAATGTAACTACCTAACTCAGGGAACTGGTTTAGTGGATTCTGGGTCGGGTAAATTATAATTACACTTCTCATAATCTCATTAGTATATGTAGTCACCTAAATATATTCATTAAAGAAATAAGTGAGATAAAACCCAAGTAAGGGGAGGAATAATAGACATGAATCAATATTACAAGGGTGAGAATAGTCAATATCATAATTTCATAAGCGTAGGATCATAATAAAATCATGAATGAAATATTTCATAATGGAATGGAATGTTGAATATTTATAATAATGAATCAACATAAGATAGTGGTAAAATACCACACATAGTTCTGAATAAATCTAGCATCTTGTTTACACATAACATATGTGGATAAATCAAAACATAATCATTGTGAAAAAAGTATAGCATCATGTATATGAATAATACATATTAACTCATAAGATATATCACATTCCCAATTCATTTTAGGGATTTATATTTCCAATCCCACCTGCCACTTTATAAAATTTTCATAATCATGCATTCTACATTGATGCATAATAACCAAAGACATGAAATAACCCACAGAAAGGAATGGGTTTCATAAAATATTTCACATATAATATTCCATGAAATTAACTTTATTATTACAAAATTAATAAGGGATATCATAAATTAACAAAAAAAACCATTTTTTTAAATGATAATAAACTCAACATGATTCAAGAGATGTTTTGGAAATTATTGTGTGTTTAAAAATAATTATAAATAACTTAGAGAATATTTTGGAAGGGTAAAAACATATATATCATTAAATAAAAGAGAAAAAATATTTTAATTACATATATTTTATATTATAATATCATTAGTATAAAAATAAATTCCGAAAAGAAAGAGTATGGGTTTGAGAATCCCCTTATCATAAATCCTATTTTATTTAACGACTTTCCACCTCATGAATAATAATTATAGGTTAATTAGAAAAATGAAATAAAAGTGAATTATTTTATTAATTGTCACTATTTTTCAATTAAAATCGTTTGGTTATATTTCAAAAAATTTATTATTGAAGTTGGATATTTTTTACATCATGTTTTCCAAAAAAAATCCAGTTTTTCTTCGATTTCTATATTTAGTTCATGGTAATTTATAAATAAGTAGAATATGTTATAGAAGTTTATAATACATATATTTATATAATTATATATCATAGAAAACTTATAATAACTATAAATAGGTTTATTTATAATAATATAATGGTTAATGTCCAAATTAGTGGTTAACCGACCATTAACATTACATTATATGAAGGGGATGTAAGAGATGTGTGAAATATAAATTATTCATAATTATAATATTGGTAATAGGTTGGAAACATTAATATAATATTGATATCATGTATAATTAATCATAATAGAATTTTTTTTAATAAAAATATATAAAAATAGGAATAATAGGGGAAAACACAAAGAAGAGTTGATGAAAACATACCCTCTTCTCAGTGTTACTTATTTTTTATGAAAATGAACTCTATTGATTCATGGAGTTTTTTTGTCAATAAATCCATAAGGATTCTAAGAGTCCTAATATATTTTATTTTGATAGAGTTTTTTTATTTTTTTATGTGACATTGGATTGGTATTCTAAGGGGAGGGAGAGAGGTTTTTTATATTTGAGGAGAAGGGTATTTTTTGAGTTAAAATAATGAATAAAACATTATTTCCTATGTTAACCTTATAATAGTGATATTTTTGAAATAATGAATCACATATAAATTTAATATGATTCTTTTAAGACTTTAATACCCTTTATAATTTGAATTCAATAGTTCATTAAAATAGAAATTGGAAAAATGAAAATATTGTATTTTAAAGGAATACTTTTGACTTTCGAATTTCGAAAGTAATTTTTAGGTTTGGAAAAAATATTTATTTCATTTTAATAAATAATTTATCAAAATAAATTTTATTTTCTTTATCCAAAATTTATATATTTCACCATTTCATTATTACAACATTAATGATGTAATTTTATATACACTAGTTATTTAAAATTTGTAGTTTTACTATTCACTTAAAAATGAACTATCTTAGAAAATTACCTAAAAATCACCCTTGGATAATTTTGATGTCATGATTTAAAAATGATATTCATTTTATAATGATAATTTTCTAAAATAGGCTATTTTAATTTTTAATGTAAATATTATTATTTTGTTGAAATACTTTAAGATACTGTTTATTAAAAATGTGCTTATATTTTCATTGAGTTTTTAACAATGATATTTATTTTATGGTAGTATAATAGTTAAATTTAAATAAATTAATCATGATAAATATAATTAAAATTACATTTGATTATTTTGAGTTCAAATTACTATTCAAACAGTGTGGTTACTTTTCCCAACGGCCATGTTACTATTCACATCGGTCATGATACTGTTATAATAGTCACATTAATATTCCAATGGTCACATTTACCCCTATAAATATAAATTCATTTTTTCTTCAATATTCACCTGAATTCCACTCATGGTTCTATATTTCCATTTTCTATAATGTCTATTGGTTTAATAATATATTTTTTCCATACTTGTGGTCATGAGGTTGATGATTCTATAAGATTATAAGGAAATAAATATTCCCATTCTACTCTTCCTAATTTATATTTTGTCCCATTTTAATGTTTTTTAGTTTCATGTCATCATGTGATGATTAGTGTAATGTTTTTTAATAAAATAAAAATTTCCAGTTCCTTTATGTGTTATATGTGTATATTACTATATAATATAATATATTATAAATTTATATCAATCAAAAAATATCATTTATAAAACATGGGTTGTTACATTCTTCCCCACATTAGAAATTTCATACTCTAACTTTTAACACATAAACATGGTTGATAATTGGTGAGGGTACTTCTATTTCTTTTTAACCTATACTTCCCACATCACCTCTTTATATTTATAGGTTCTCCAAAACACTATGTCTAGGTGATTTGTCTTATTATATTGAACTTTGTCCCTATGGTTCAAGATCTTTACTAGATGTTGCTCATGTGAGAGGTCATTCTCCATTTGTACCACCTCTATATATTATACATGTGAGGGATCAGGTATTTACTTTCCTTGGATAGATACATAAAAAAATTATGAACTTGATAAAAATTTAGTCGTAGTTCAATCCAATATGATGTTGGGCATGCATTTTCTCAACAATACTCTATAAATATTAATGAATTTGATTCTCACAAATACCCTTTTCTGTTTTACTAATGATTTTATTTTTGAGTGTATTTATTGATATTTATATTCTTTATTATTATTATCTTGGAATAATATTCAACTATTTATTTATGATAAATATTCGTTAAAGTGTTTAGAACGCTCTTAAGAATATTCTTGAAACACTGTTCACCGTTTTTCGTTTATCGGAAATACTCTTCAATAAAGAAAGTAACTTACAGAACAAACCTTACGTTTATGATGAAGGATTAGTGTGTATGATTAAACAACATTATATTTGAATAAATATATAGTTAAAGAACATTAAATTTAGATAAAAACCTTACATTTTTCAGAAAGAAAAAGTATGGTTAAAGAACCCTACATAAGTATGGAACTTTACAGATGTATGGATCATCAACCTTACTTTTATGATCAACCTTATATTGTCAGCCTTACGTTTGGAAAAGTGGATCAATATATTATCAATGTTATGTTTATATATCTATACAAATGTGGATAAACATATGCATCATCAACCCCACATTATGAAGTTGAACCCTACGTTTGTTATTTTGTCGTTTTGTAAAGGAACCTTACATTTGACTTTTCAACATCCGAAATTTGAATTTACGTCTTTATCGGAGCATTTTGAAACAATATTTGCAGAATGTCAGGGAAATTTAAAGCTCAATTTCTATTGATCCGAAGCTTGTTTTAAATTATTTAAAGAACCATTTATAGCAGATATTTTCTCTCCTATTCTTAAGGGAAGTTACAATTAATCTGAGGTATGTTCTTTTGAATTCAAATTCAATCAATTTATCAGGAATCTTTTTGGTATCTAGAAATCCTACTACGAGATATACTGTTATATATATATTTTTCTATGTATGATATTTTTCACGGTGATATAAATATATCTTGGATGTATTGATATTTCTTATTCTTCAATATTTCTTATACAAGTTATTTTTACAGAACTACAACGAGCATCTTAGAAACACGGACTAAATTTTTAAAGATATACATGCTCAAGTCTGAAAACAAGATGCTATGTTTTTGTTTCTATTCTTAAAATCAAAGATCTTATGTGCAACTAGATCTCTTTAGATATATTTCAAGTTTATTTTTCTTATGAAGGAAAGACCCATATTTTATCAGTTGCGTGCTACTGAAACTATGAGCTATATATTTTTTTCATCAAACATTATCATATCTTGAGTTTTGGATGATCACATTCAATCGTGGTGGAGTATTAGCATCTCGAACTAAGATGTGGTGTTATCGGTTCCCTGTAAAAGAACCAGAAGACTATGTTTTTTAAGCTTTTGTTTGTAATGGTAATAATTGCCTACACTCAGTTATGGATTAGTCTTATGATACGGGGACCTTTCTAGTGAAATTTACCAATCTCGTAGAGAGGGTGATTGATGGAGTAGACTAGGGGACCTTTGTGTCCCAAAACACTATAAATTGTTGTGCCTTGTTCTTTGTTCTTTATCCACTACATATATATTCTCTTACGGAAATGCTGCCAGCTCTATCTGCTATTGATGTGAATCGACAGAATTGTGAAATTATTAAAAGAAAACAATTCACCCCCTCTTGTGTTATCACTATATCTATTTATACCTAGAATTTGGTATCAAATGTTGTTCTTTTTAATAGAGCTATAACAAGATAAATTCATAAGATCTATTTTAGTGATGGAAATGGAGAATATCAAGGAAGTAATGTCAATGGTTCGTATTACATATTTCAATGGCGATAATTGTGGATGATGGAAGTCACAAATGATAATCTACATAAAAAATCTCGGATTTAGAGTATACTAAAAAAATGTTACTCCTTACACAATTCTTGAAAAAACTAAAACTTGGTCAACTACTACAGAGGCTGAGTATGATATGAATTCGAAGGCAATGAATGTCATTATCTGTAGTCTTGGACCAGATGAATTCAACCATGTATTGGAATTCCCAACATCCTATGAGATGTGGAAGATGATTTTAGTATCCTATAAAGGTACTAACAATGTTAGACAAATGAGATATGGTACATCAAAACTAAATTTTGATACTTTTATAATTTATGATGGAGAGAGAATCACATAGATGAATGGAAGTATGATAGAAGTTGTTAATAATATAACATCTTTAGGTGGGCCTATCATCCAACCTGATCGAGCTTTGAATGTTCTAAGAGTTCTACCAACAAAGTGGAATGAAATTTTTGCTACAATTCGCCAATCAAAACCTGTTAAGAATATGGAAATGAGAGAATTTATTGGAAGATTAATGATGTATGAGGATAAAATGGAAGATGAAGTTTAAGATAAAAAATCCAAGAAAAAAAGGATAACACTTCTTTAATAGTTGTATCCCAAAAGTAAAAAAGAAAACTAAAACAAGAAGAAAGAAATTTAGACTCATCTGACTTAGAAGTTGAGCTGGCTCAAATAGCTAGAGAATTTAGTAAATATTATAGAAATAAGAAAGGATTCATAAAGAACTTAAAAAAGGATGAGAAATACTCAAAGGAAGTAAGATGTTATGAATGTAAAAAATTGATTCATATAAGACCCGATTTTCTTCAATTGAATGGAAAAATAGAAAATAAATTTAAAAAGAATTCTGATTATGAGAAAAAAGACAAAAGATCAATGAAGGCCACTTAGAGTGTTTTTGAAGACTCTGAAAGCTCATAAATCCTTGATTCAGAGAATGAAGAATCAAATATGAAAGAAAATATGTACTTTATGGCTGAATAAGAAAAGGTACAAACCTACTATTCATATGATTTTGATTCTAGTTACTCAAATAATAAAATGATTGCCTACTGCACTATGCTAGAAGAAGGATATGACTCTCTATTAAAGAAACAAAAATATTTAAAAAATATTCATAATGATATTTTAGGATAAAGGGATACTTTACTTAAACAACATGAATAATTAATTGAGAAATTTAGTTCATATAATAAAAACTGTACAGACCATGAAAATAAGATTAAAAAACTATAGAATAGAGTAGAAACTTATAAAAGTTATACTCTTATAATTACAAAAGGAGAAAACATTCCGAATGAAATTCTTGGTAAAAATGTAATTAAAAAGGAATGATTTAGTATAGGAAGTAAGGGTGAAAACCTAAACTATAAAAAACTATTTTGTTCCTTGTTTTAATAGAAAAAACATATCTATTGTCAATTTATTTATTATGGTACTAATGGATATTATGATAATGATTGTTATTTAAGAAAATCTAAGTTATGTGGTGACAAACATGTTCATTATTCAAAATATTTATCTAATT
Source organism: Viscum album (assembly GCA_963277665.1). Classification (NCBI taxonomy): domain Eukaryota; kingdom Viridiplantae; phylum Streptophyta; class Magnoliopsida; order Santalales; family Viscaceae; genus Viscum; species Viscum album. The sequence continues at coordinate 805,041,957 of OY728155.1, forward strand.
TTAATTATAATAGTGTTGATAAAAATAGATCTGTTTGTATTCCTATGTCTTTGATAGCTAACAGTACAGGACCCAAAAAGATATGGTTACCAAAAATGTCTTTGTTTAATTTGACCTCATTGGTAACATGCCACAGAAAATGAAAATATATATGGTATATACATAGTGTATATTCAAGACATATGAATGGAAATTCATCAAATTTATGTACTCTGACTAAAATAAATGGAGGCCTAGTCACCTTCGGTGACAACTCCAGAGGAAAAGTTATTGGACTCGAAACAATTGGAGATCCAGATACTCTCTCAATTAATAAATTACTATATGTACAAGGATTGGAGAATAATCTGATAAGTATCTCTCAACTATGTGATGATGGATACTATATTGATTTTTCTAATAATTACTATTCTATTTTTAAAATAGTTTACTTAAATTTAGATCACCCAGAATAGATAATTTCTACACTTTGGATTTAAATTATTTGTATAAACAAAAAGTGACCTATTTAACTACTAATGTAAATGAGGCATGGATTTGGCATATAAGACTTGGTCATTGTAATATTTTTTATTTATATAAGTTATCTAAGAAGAAATTAATTTCATATTTACCTAGTCTCAAATTTGATATTGATAGATTCTTTGATGCATGCCAAATAGGCAAGCAACACAAATATTCATTCAAATCTATTAACAAAATTGCTACTTCAAAGCCCCTAGAACTTATTCATATTGATTTTTTGGACCATCCAAAATAGAAAGTTTGGCTAGTAAATTATATGTATATGTTTTATTTGATAATTATTCTAGATTTACTTGGGTATATTTTATAAAACTCAAAAATGAAGCTTTTTCTATTTTTGAAAGGTTTTACAAAAGTATTGAAAATGAAAAATATTTTAGGATAATTTCATTAAGAAGTGATCTTGTTGGAGAATTTGAGAATCAAGAATTTGATTATTTTTGTTCAAATGCGGGTCTTAAACACACCTTCTCCATACCAATAAAACCTCATCAAAATGGAGTTGCTAAAAGAATAAATAAAACTATTCAAGAAATGGCTAGAACAATGCTAAATGAATATAGTCTTGCAAACTTACTTTTGGGCAGAAGCTGTAAGCACAACAAGAAATATTATAAATAGAGTTTTAATTTGATCTATTTGGAGAAAGACTCCTTATAAAATTTGGAATAACATAAAGCTTAAGGTAAAGTACTTTAATGTTTTTGGATGAAAAGTATATATTTTAAACATCAAGGATAATCTTGGAAAGTTCAATCCAAAAGTTGATGAAGGAATATTCTTAGGATATTCTGTAACTTCTAAAGCTTATAGAATGTTTAATAAAAAGGTAAGGATTATTAAAGAATCAGTTCATTTGATGTTTGATGAAACTGATCCTTTTAATAAAAATAAAAACCAAATAGATGAATTTGATGATTCTAACAACATGATACTTGATAACTTGAAAAATGATTTTGAAAATATAAATAAAATTTAGTCCAATTCAGAAGAACGTGATACTAATGAACCAAAAAGTGTGCTACCTAGAAAGTTTATAATCCCGAAGAATCACCCTTTAGAGACTGTTAAAATAGATCTATACATAGGAATAAAAACTAGAAGAAGTTTATGAAACCTAGTGGTATTTTCTGCTTTTCTATCTCATCTAGAGCCTAAGTCTTTTGAAGAAGCCATATAAGATGAAAGTTGGTTGTTAGCAATGCAAGAAGAGTTAAATCAATTTAAAAGAAATAAAGTATGGAAATTAGTGGACTGACCATTTAATTATCAAGTTATTGGAACTAAATGGGTTTTAGGAATAAAAAATATGATCAAGGAATTATAACTAGAAACAAAGGTAGACAAGTAGCTAAAGGGTATAATCAAGAAGAAGGTATAGATTATGATGAAACTTTTTATCGAGTAGATATACTAGAAGAAATTAGAATTATTGTAGCCTATGCATCTCATATGAACTTTAAATTATATTAGATGGATGTAAAATATGTCTTTTTAATGGATATTTAATGGAGGAAGTTTATGTTGAGAAACCTCCTAGTTTTGAAAATTCTCAAAAATCAAATTTTGTTTTTAAACTTACTAAAGCACTCTATGGCCTTAAACAAGCACCTAGAGCTTGGTATGAAAGATTAAGTTCATTTATTTTGAAAAATGGTTTTACTATTGGCTTGGAAGACCCAACCCTCTTTAAGAAAATAGTTTTTTTCTAATTTATTTTTAGTTCAAATCTATGTTTATGATGTTATTTTTTGGATCAATAAATAAAAAATTTTTCAATGATTTTTCAGAACTTATGCAAAAAGAATTTGAAATGAGTATGATGGGAGAATTAAATTTCTTGTTAGGACTTCAAATTTATCATAAATATTTTGAAAATGTTTTAAATCCAAGAAAATAAATTATTAAATTATTGAAAAAGTTTGGTCTTGAAAATAGCAAGACATATTCAACTCCCATGTGTACTAATATTAAAATTGAATTGGATGAATTTAAAAAACCAGTAGACAAAAAGTTATATAGAGGTGTGATTGTAAGTTTACTATATCTTACTTCTTGCAGACCCGATATTATGTTTTCAGTTTGTATTTGTGCTATATTTCAATCAAATCCCAAATAATCCCATCATGAGGCTATAAAAAGGATTTTTAGATATTTAAAAGGAAAAATTAATCACTATATTTTTCTATCCAAAAACATCTAATTTTAATTTATTATCATATTAAGATTCAGATTTTGGAGGATGTAGATTATATAGAAAAATTACTCCAGGAACCTATCACTTTTTAGGAAAATCGTTAGTGTCATAGTCATGTAAAAAGCAACACTCGGTTTCACTTTCAATAGCCAAAACAGAGTATGTATCTACATGAAGTTTTTATACACAAGTGTTGTGGATAAAAAACACTCTAATAGAATCTGGACTTAATTTTAATAATACAACTATTTTATGTGATAATATAAGTGCTATAAAAATTTCTAAAAAAATCTAATAATTCATTCTAGGACTAAGCATATTGATATTAGACATCATTTTCAAATAGATCATGTTCTCAAAAAGGTTATATCTTTAGAATTTTTTAACACTAAATATCAATTAGCTGATATTTTTACTAAACCTATTCCCACTTCTTGTTTTGATTTTATTAAGGGGAAGTTAGGTTTATTTAGTATTTAATTAAATAATTATTTTATTTTATTTATTTTATTTTATCTATTTATTTAATTTATTTATAATTTATTTTTGTAAATTTTATTTACTTTAATTATTTTTACCTTATGGTATTTTAGTTAATACATGTTATCTTAAACCTATTTACGTAGCGTAATATTTTTTAGTCATAATTAGTCCATGACCCAGGAAATAACGAAAGATGTCATTTGTCAGAAACCTTTTGTTTTCCAAACCCCACATCTTCCAAATCCTATTTACCCAAATAAAAAAAACAAAATTTATTTCACCTATTCTCTCACTCTTGGTCCTTCAAAAACACTAGAAACCAAAAACCTAATATTTTCATATCTTCAAGAATGATGAAAACCAAGGTAATTGAAGAAGGAGAATCAAGTGAACCAAAAATCAATGAATTTCAGGTAGATAAATTCTTCAAGGAAAGGTGATTGATCTAGAATGGTTGTACCAAAAGGACTTCCTCTTAAAACAAGCACAAACTTTTCAAGGTCTTGAGACAACTTTTAATGACAGAAACTCAGAGTTTCTGTATGAGGTAGAACTGAATTATTTTTATAAGAGTGTGCAGTTTAGTTTTGGAGAAATAGAAGACATGATTTTTTCTAGTATATAAGATAAGGATTTCTCTATTTCTTCTACTGAGGTTGCAAAGATTTTGAATTGTCCTTATAAAGGAGTTTTTCATTTTGATCTCATGTCAATTAGAAATAAAGATCATTCTTCCACAGACATTATGTATTTTCTATTCAAATAAATACACATATGAAAGATGTTTTTTAAATAATTTAGAACCTTACCATAAAATTATAAGGAAATTTATTCAGACTGGAATAGCGCCAAGGATGGCTGAGATGGAGAAAATACTTTACCTAGACATGTATATCATGTTTCTTTTTCTAAGTTATATAAAATTAAATTCCCTAAGGAATTTATTTAGATATCTTCATTACTGTTGTACAACAGATGTGAGAATGAACTTTTATCCATATGGATGAATAATTTCAAAGATTTTGTTTAATAAATATATGATCATATTAGTTGAATTTGAAGTAAAATGTCATTATAGTAATGTGTTGAATGCCATAATTTTAAGAAAACATGGATTTTTATAGAGCACTGTGAAAGGAAAAAATCATTCCTGTTGGAGGAGAGGAAGAAAAAAGTTCTAAAGCTTTTATTCAGGGGGAGAAAGTTGGTGTTAGAAAGGAGGGAGTAGCACAATCTTGAATAGATGCAGTTTCAAAAACATCTAAAAGTAGACTTAGATTTAACACTAAAGAATAAGAAGAGGAAGAGAAGAGTTAGGAAGGAATTGTGCTAAAACCTAGAAAAAAATATACTCCTCAATTTGAAGAGAAAGTGTTGGCTTCTAGAGAATCAAAATACTCAGTTCATTTGGAAGAAGCAATTATTGAAGAGGAAGTTTAGGTTGTGAGTCAAGTTAGAGAGACTGTGTTTGTATATTTGGAGAATGAACTGTTAGTAGAAATCTTTCCAGTGGAAATAGTTCAAGAACGGAATACTCAATATGAAAATGTTCAATCTAAGATTGTCAGTGGGAAAGTTACTGGAAAAGAAGTTGTTCAATAAAGGAATATTTTACAATAATCAGCTATATAAATTCATACTTTAATGGTGGATCAGATTGTGGGACAATCAAATCATATATCTGGTGGATAGACTGAAGTATTGATAATCAGTCATTTTCTTATGGAGAATCTGTACTGAAAATAGTGACAGATCCCTTGCCAACTGAAAATGAAAATCAGGACATGAATATAGATGAGGGAAAATCTGATTCATTATCTCATTAAGTTGAAGAATTTTTGATAACATTTAATAAGTCTCAAGAGGATAATGCTAATATGTGGTAGGAACTGGAAAGTGCAAAGAAAAAGATTCAGGAGCCTACTGAGAACACTGTTTCTAGAAGGGATTTTGATGCCTTCAAGAGAAACAAGTTAAATGAAATTGGAAAGATCAGATCTTAAGCTATGTTGAAATCAGATTTTTCAAAATTAAAATAGTACTTAGGAAGTCAGTTTGAATCGATGAAAGGTTCCGTGAATCAGGACAATGCATCTACTCCTATATCTTCAATCAGTCTAGATTTAATTAGAATATTTCAGGCCATTACATATGTTATGACAGATATGAATATTCGACTTCAGGATCTTCAGTGAAATAGTGATCCTCTATCTGTTTTATTGGACAATAAAAAATTTCTTATCGATCAATTAACTCAGGGAGATCCTAGTATTCGAATGATATTGAGTAAGTTTTCAGAGAAGATGGAGCTGTTCATGAAGCAAGAGGAAATTATTCATGAGTTTTTTAAAGTCAGCATTGTGGAGAATCTGTATGTCAATAATGATTCCATCCAGTTGTTAATCCAACTATGAGACCGTTTGATGAAAAAGCTGAGATTGAATATGGATGATCAGAAGGACATGTTTGAATCCATAAAGAATTCTCATCCAGTCAATTCTTAATCTTCTTTTTTCTTTCCAACCTTTACCCATGGAAAGGACAATTTTTTTCTCATTCATAAAATCTATTATATTCCTGTCTTTATTAGTAAATGATTTTTTCTGATATTTATATGTTATATTTTTTCTGATATCCAAAATCCATTTCTCTTTATTCATTATCATTACCTATAACATTTACATATAATTCTGTTCAATATTAAAAGTTATTTAATCTATTTCTATACTTTATTTTCGATATCACAAAAGGGGAAAAATTTTATATAAACACAAAATTTCTTTTATTCTATTAAAATTTAAATATTTATTTTCTATCGAAATACTTCATAATTTTAAATGGGAGGAATTTATTTTAATTTTTACATAATTCTAAATTATTTTTTCTAAGATTATAATTCTAATTTATGGGGTTTGTGATCATAAAAAGGGGGAGATTTTTGGGCTTGTATTGTCTTAACAATACTCTATAAATATTAATGATTTTGATGCTCACAAATACCCTTGTTTGTTTTACTAATGATATTATTTTGAGTGTATTTCAGGAAATTTATATTCTTTATTATCCTCATATTGAAATAATATTAAACAATTTATTTGTGATAAATATTTATTAAAGTGTTCAGAATGCTCTTAAGTGTATTCTAGAAACACTGTTCACTGTTTGTCGTTTACTGTAAATATTGTTCATCGAAGAAAGTAACGTATGGAACAAACCATACTTTTATGATGAAGGATAATAACATATGGTTAAACAAAATTACATTCGAATAAACTTATGGTTAAGGAACATTACATTTAGATAAGAACCTTACGTTTTTTAGAAAGAAAAATTATGGTTAAAAAACCCTACGTAAGTACGAAAATTTGCAAATGTATGGATCATAAACCTTACTTTTATGATCAACCTTATGTTGTAAACCTTACATTTGGAAAAGTGGATGAATGGATTGTAACTCCCCGACCCGAGTTACCCAGAGTCGGGGCATTATTACATAACATTAGCATGATCACAAAATATCAAGTATCGAAATACTGATTATTTTAGTAGCCTTGGGAGTACTAGATAAATTCATAAGTTTTACATTACATTATAAAATAAAAAACTACAACAACATAGTCTCCATAGTCTACACTCATATCCCTTAGACTATCCATACAGGTCACTCATAATATACTTCTTCGCATCCTGGGAAAAATAAAACATAGAAAGGGGTGAGCTCAGATGCTCAGTAAGGATAAAAATATAGCGGAAACTTTCATAAATAAGCATAAACATTTAAGGAAATGTATAAGACTAAAAAAAATCCTTTCAAACTTGAACTTAAGCATAATATGGAAATGGTAAAATCAAATAATTCCATTTACTTAATCACACGGATATTCTACTAGTCAAATAATTACATGTAATATCAATACACACTTTCATAATGATGCAATGCATAATGCCAGACTTCATAACCACACAGTCAAGGCCTTGTGCCAAGACTACAAATAAGATTTTGTCAAGGCCTTGTTCCAAGACACTATTTTGTCTCATGAGACTTACTGATGCATCAAGGATCTATAATGGGCTCCAGCTGTCACTCACTAAGTCCAAAACATTCCTTATATGAAAAGGTTTAAACATAACATAAACATTCTTATTAAAAATTGCATACAAAATGTCAATACATTATCCATAAACCATGAATGGTTTAAAAATAACACATCCATAGTCAAACATATCCCAAAACCTTCAATACAATATGGAATATTTTTATCATAATAAATCAACTTCAAATGAGCTTAAAATCCATCAAAAGGATGTTGACATAGATGAAATCAAAACTTCTTTTAGAGAAATATAACTTTTTATTTTGAAATCATTTAAAAGTAAAATAATTATAAAAGTAAAATTTTATTTTGAAAATATTCTTATAATCTTGTAATGGAAGCTTTCACGATGTTATAACGGCGGAAAATAGCTGCACCCACCGTATAAGTTAAAAAAAAGACATTCTTACCTTAATTTTGTCGAAAAGGTCATAAAGTACCTTGTTTGGAAAATGATGAAAAGATTCCTTTCAAAACATATATGGTCAAATAATAGTATAAATGAATTTAACCCATAGTATAGTAAATATTAAGAATGTTTTGAATTACATTTTTAAGAAAACACGGATGTGGATGATAAATAGGTCCTAGTAGATACTTACATAAAAACAACTGCGGATAATAAAGAGATTGTGAAATTAACCCTTACCTTGTACTTTTCCTTGGTAAAGGGTAGGTTAAAATCCTGTATAATGGTGAAATAATTGTTTTTAAATTATACAAGAACCATTTACATTAATATGATATCAAATATGATCTTCTAATATTGCTTTGTAAATGATATTTTAGTAGTATCATCGTTTTGGGTGTTAACTGATTTGTTTTCCTTTATATGATTTGTTATGTAAGTAATGTTTTTTATTGATAGGATGTATCTTATTAAAATTCATAATTATATTAAGTCCTTACAAATTATTTTTAATCATCACATGAAAATAATTCTTGAATGGATATGATGGGGAATGAATCTCATCGCGTTTGTGGAGACGGTAATCAGTACGTACGTACGAGAGAAAATATCATTATTTTGATATTAAAATCATAAATAATTGGATGGTATATCATATTTAAAGAATAATTATCATGTTATATTTATTATTTACATCAGTTATACTCATTATTAAACCCATACAAATGATGAAGTGTTTGAATAACAAACTACACCACGACGAGGAGACGGTAATCCGTACGTATGCACATATGGTGCCTTTGTCATTTATAGAATGGATAGAATAATGAATATGATTGTACCATTTTTATAATAACATCACAGTATATAGAAGATACTAGAGTTATTATTTTATAATGGAAACATTAAAGAAAGTGGAAGTGGAATAAGAAAAGAACTTGAAAGAGGTGATGCAATATTTACCTCTTCTTCAGGTTCTTCCTTTTTTATTTGATCAAAAGGGATCCTTAGGTTGGATTTTTTACTAAAGGAAGACCTCTAGGATGAAGGGAGTACAGTTGATAGGATATTTGGGTAGGGTTGGACAAGAAAAATGGCTTTTAAGGTGTGAATATGAGAGAAGGGGAAGTTCCCTTATATAAGAGTGGTGAGGGGAACTTTAGGAAAATATTGAAATATTATTTTATAATAAAATCATTTTCAGTTTCTAATGGCTGAAAAAAGAATTATTTAAAGGATAAGGTGGGGATGGTTCGAAAACCCCTCAACCAATAGGTTTTAGATAGGTCTGGGTCACTATATTAACTTTACATTTTAGATGTAACTCTTAGTTAAATAGTTTGACATTTACCATGTCTCTTTGTATTTTTATATTATATGGTTAATAAACATACTATAAACTTCCAAGAGAACCTTAAGTGGTTAATTAATGACATATATAATATTATTTAATCCCTTTTTTCCAAACCTTATATTTTTAGGAATAGAATATCAATTAATAATATAATATTTGTTTTCAAAACTCTTTTATGTCAATTTTGACACTATTTGGTATTTTGTTTTTGTTAAATTCATTACATCATTATTACTTCAAAAAAATCATTTAATCAACCCTAACAAGTAATATTTGTAACATCCCAGGTAAATGAAGAATAATTTATTATCAAATTTATTAATATTTGTGAATTAAATATTAATTTTACTTTAAAAGGGTTTCTATGTTCGATAGAGTACCCGATACGCAACAACGAGTTTCTTTGAAATCTTACGTTGCACACTAATAATATAATATTATTGTTTTAAATAGTAGTTAACTCCTAGCCGTTGTATTGGAGGTAATGAAAAAAACTAACTACAATATAATTATACATGTTTGTTAAATGTATTTACATTTATCCAATAAAAGTTAAAGGTTTAAAATGTGAATGAATATAATTTTAAGCATAATTTACTTTAAAAGGCCGATTTACCGCCTTTTAATGGAAAACACTCATTAAATCTAGTTTCGGTCACTTTTATATGTTCTATTTGACCAAATAAATTTCTTCTTTAGAATTGAGACATCAAAATTCACTTTTGGTAAATTTTTTCTATTTTTCTGATAAAATTCAATTTTTAATGAAAAGTGAAACATGTTGTATTTTAATTCAAAACTACCTTTTAATATAATCTATTTATATGGTTATATTATATTTTTAATTGATTTTAAAGTATAATTAGAATATATTTTTACCATTTAATCCCATGTTGGTCATTGAAATTAATTTCACATTGAATTTGGAGATAAACAAGTGTCAATCTTTTGATAGTTATTGTTTCTCAAAAACACGCTATTTGTTTTGACAACATGAATTAATTTTAAGTTAATTAATAAAAATTATATATTTATAATTTGTTAAAATTGAAATCATTTTTTAATTTAGAATATCAAATGTATCTTAGGCTGAATTTTTTGTAGTTTTCTGAAAAACATCAATTTTTGATGAATAGTGAAACCACTTAGTAGTAGTTAAAAAACTGAATTTTTCATTTAAATGTAATTTTACCACTTATGTGAATTGAATTTCAAAAATCCGACATACATGGTTGATTTTAGTAAGTAAAATGTGTTTCAATAAGATGAAAATTATTTTTGGTGAATAGTAACTTTTGACTTTTATTTACCGCGGTTAAAGGTAAATTGGGTAATTCAATGTAAAAAGGATATTATAATTATTCAAAATTACCCTAACACTTGTCATAAACTTATTGGATGAGTAATGACTGACCATGGGCATCTTTGGATCGATTTGGGAACCCCATGGATCCACTTATGAGTGATAATGACACTTTATTTTAATTATCTTAATGTAAAGGCCAAAATGACACAAACAAACATCTCTTTGTAAATTAATTTTTACAAAGGGTTATATAAGTTATATTTTTTACTTTAAATATTATTTGGAAAGATAAAAATATTTCCTACAACATGGTATTTTTTTTATAATTTTTAGATATCAAATAAATTAAATTGTTTATGACACAATAATGATGCAACATTTACCTCATTAAAAATGATTTAAATAAATTAGATTATAAATATTAAAATAATATACAAAACATGTCCAATTCTTATTGGATGATTTTATTTCGAACATTAGTCATATTATCTTTTAATTTAATTATTTTTGGACCTTTTGAAAACAAAGATAAGTTTATAATAAAATAATGTTTTCACACTTTCCTAAAGAGGCCCTCCTCCCCCTTATAAAAGGAGTCCATTTATAACCAATTCCTCACACATCTCAAGCCTTTTGGCTCATCCAAAATCTTCCCAATTAAGGTCCCTACATCCCTATAATTCACCTAGAAGCCTTACCTTATGTATAAGGCACTTCAACAAACCATTTTGGTTCAAACCAAAGGAAGTTACCCAAATTAAAGGTAACGATTTCTCTTAACTTCTTTTATTTTATTTTACTCCTCCAACCCCTAAACTCTTTTTATTACTTTGTTTTATAAAAACACCAATATAATCAATATACTAGTATGTTGTTATGATAAGGATTAAAACTACACTTACACACACCTCCATCTAATTGGTGAAGAAGATAATGTTTCTGTGGATGGAAAACTAACGCCTCACAAAAAAATGATTGTTCAATTACCTCCTACCACCTCTCATGGTGGACATTATGATGGTACTGTATTTATATATGACATATATTATTTTTATGTTTTCATTATGCTTCTGTATTTTCCATTTATATCATACCATTACGGTTTCCATTATGGGTAAATGCGATAATGTCATTTGAGGAAGTGCGGACTACCACCCCCTCAAAGTGATATGACTCGTTAATGCCATATGTGGGATGTATAAAGGATGGAGTTAATGATATTATATATGATATTATATTAAAATTATAATATACCTATTTATCATTATGTTTTAATTCCATTAAAATAATAAATATAAATGAAAGTAGCATTCATGAGTACGTACAACTTACTATCTCAATGAATGGTGCATCTCATTTCTTACCTCAAATGATATATACTGTTATAAATATATATATACTGGATATATATGATATATATGATATATAAATAATGAATATAAGTTTGGATATAATGGACTATTGACCATAAGGACAACTTGTAAATATAAGGTGTTGATTTTTGACTCAAGTACCAAATATCGAAAAAACGACCATTATTAACTTAAATGATTAAATAATGTTTATAAAATGGTAATAATTGTTATAAAAGGACTAATAAACTTGAAAAAGGTTCTTAAGCTATTATAAATTAACTTTTGTTTATTATTAAGGAAAATTAAAGAATGATCAAGTCAAGTCGGACACGAGGTAAGAGACTTCGTCTCAATCTCCTTTTATTGAGGCATATTTTCATTTATACACAACTTTCTTTTATACGGTGTATTAAACCCTTTGAATTTTACTTTTATTCAAAAGGAATATTTTTTTCTACTAAGTGTTTTAATAAATGACAAAAATAATTTTCCTTTTAACGTAAGCGGTGACAACGAACTTTTCCACCGCCGTGAGTATTATTTGATCTTTGGATTCCTCAACAAGCTGTAATGTTTTTAAAAGAAAATAAATACCATATACTCTTTTATGTATTTTAGTAATTAAAATGGTTTTAATAGTGAATTTATTAATTAAATATCTTGAAATGATATATTGTGATTTAAATGTGGAAATTTTATCATTCATTTAAATTGTTTTTATGTGTTATGATTTTATAATGGTACTTGGACATTTGACGAGTGGTTATGTGATAAACCAAATGATGGGTGGTGATGTGAAAACCAAAATGGGTGGTTACGTTATAACCTCCAATTAATTGGGTATCGAAGTCAGCCGTATGGCTATTCCATTTGGTGATATGTGTGGAAGTCGACCATATGGTTATTCTATTTAAGCTTGTTTGTGTCCCAAGTTACCTTTATATGTTATTTGTTCTTTATATGGGTTTTATTTTAATATTTTGGTTACAAAAAGGAAAGTAATGATCTTTTATTTTGTGAAGTGTATTTACTACTTCATAAAGGTGAAACGTATTACTTATGATAGAATATTCTTGGTTTACTTGTTGTTTTGAAAAACTAACAGTTTTCCTTCTTTGTGTATCCCTTTATGAGCTTTTTATGCTCATCCCAAGTTTTGAAATGTTTTTCACAGGACTTAAAGAAGATTGGGGTCAAGGATGGGATCAAGGAAAAGTCATGCTATCTTAAACATGGAACTAGAAATGTCTATTTTTTTCAATAGTTTTCATTTTGTGAAAAAAATGTAAACTGAGTAGAAGTTTCTACTTTGTAATTTTTGAAAAGAAATTTAATAGTTATGACCTAATTCTATAAAAATCTAATCTTGAAAAGATCCTCAATGTGAATTATTAACTTAATTCAAGATTATGTATGTGTTAAGGTCGAGTCCTTATAGTTGATATCAGAGGTTAGTTTTGATAACTTCAGGAGTTAGGTTATTGTTAAATTAATGTCCCTAAATTAATTTATGGTAACATTGAAATGATATAGCATTTATAGATTACCATGTTGCTTCGCCTAAGATATTTCTGGGTTCAGAATGGTTTTCCGTAGGGGAAACATGGAAACTATGTTGGGACAACATCATGAGGAAGACAACCTTCTAAATCAGCAACCTGAGATGGTCAGAATCGGAACTGAACAGTTTGTTGTAGTGATGGCACAATTGACTCAGTATATAAATGGTGGTGGTATCCATGCATGAGATCAACCAGATCAACCAAAGAGGAACATGTCAGTAGTGGAGCATTTCCTGAGGCAACATCCCCCATCATTCAGAGGATCATCTGACCCTGTGCTAGCTGAAGGGAGGATTAAAGCATTGGAGAATATTTTCTATGTCATGGCGTGTTCAGAACATCAAAAGGTTAGTCTCTCTATTTACCATTTTGAAGTTGAAGTTGATCAGTGGTGGTCGATGGTGAAAAATATCAGGGATAATGAGGAGATTGATGCTCTCGATTGGGATGAAATCAAAGGTATTTTTTTGAGAAATATTTTTCTAATATGGTTCATCTTAGGATGGAAAAAAAATTCCTAGAATTAAGGCAGGAGGATGACTCAGTAGCTTCTTATGAAGAAAAATTCACTTGACTGACAAGGTATGCTCTAAATTTCATCCGCGATCTTGATAGTAAGATAAATTGATTTTACTCAGGACTGAAGCCACAATATCGAAGATAATTAGCCTCTATTGAGTTCAAAAGTTATTAAAAACTTGTTCGATGTGCGGATAAGGTGGAAATGGAGTTTGTCGATGATCAGGTGTTCTTTGAAAAAAATAGAATAAGAGGTCCAGTTGGTAGGGAAGGAGAAAGAATATATCAAAGAAGCTTGGAGGTAAGAAAATTAAATATATAACTTGTGAGAAGTGTGGTAAAAATCATCCTGGATAATGTTTATCAAAGTGTGGAAAGTACTTCCGGTGTGGTAAGTATGGTCATATTGCTCGTAACTGTAAGGAAGATGATCAAGAAAGCAATGAAAAACCAACAATAAGATGTTTTAAGTGTAATTAAATGGGTCATTATGAAAATGAGTGTCCAGAGAAGAACTCAACTGAGGGAAAGCAGACAGACTATAAGAAGAAAGGGGTGGTGAAATGCTTTGCAACTACTTCAGCATATGTTGGGCCATAAAACGAAGTATTATTAGGTACACTGTTTGTTTGTTCAGATTATGCCAATGTGTTGTTTGATTCGGGTTCTACACAATCTTTCATTTTTGAGAAGTTTTCTAATAAATTGGGAATTCCATCTCAAGACATGAATACAGAAATTATGTTAAAAAGACATGGAGGAAATGTTGAGACAAAATGATATTATAAGAACCTTCCTATCCTTTTGTGTGGAAAGAATCAACCTGGAAACCTTATTGTTTTGCCTCTAGTTGAGTTTGATGTTATTTTTGGAATGGATTGGCTGTCTGTTTATCGTGCTAAAATTGATTGCAGAGCTAAAGAGGTTTCTTTTCAAAAAAAATTCAGTTTGTGTACAAGAATGAACCCTTGCTTTTGATAACAAATCAGGAAGCTGAGAAACTACTAAATTATAGAAATTAATGTTACCTTGTATATATTGTTAAAAATAAAAGAACAGTTCATATTAATTATGTACCAGTGGTAAATGAGTACCTTGATGTTTTTGTTTATGATTTTCCTGGTATAATACATGATCGGGAAGTTGAATTTACTTTTGACTTAGTTCCTGATGCTAAACCAATTTCAAAACCCCCTTATCGAATGGCTCAAATTGAACTTTTAGAGTTAAAGAAGCAATTACAGGAGTTATTAGATAAAGGTTTCATTCGACCTATCACATCACCATGTGGTTCTCCTATCTTGTTTTTAAAAAAGAATGATGTTTCAATGAGAATTTGCATTGATTATAGATCATTGAATAACATCACTGTTAAGAACAAGTATCCTTTGCCTCATATAGATGATTTTTTGATCAGATCTAGGGAGATTAGTATTTTTCGAAGATTTATTTGAGTTTGGGGTACCATCAGTTGAAAGTAAAGGAATAAAACTTTCCTAAGGCCATGTTTTGGGTTAACAAATGGACCTGCTGTATTTATGGATCTTATGAATTGAATTTTCCATGAGTTCTGGGCTATGTTTGTGGTAGTGTTCATTGATGATATTTTAGTTTATTTAAAAAGTTAAGAGGAGAATGAAATTCATTTAAGGTTTGTCTTGCAAACCTTAAAAGAAAAGAAATTGTTTGGGAAATTCAGCAAGTGTGAGTTTTGGTTACAGCAAATTTGTTTCCTTGGTCACATTGTTTCAAAAAATTGTATAACTGTTGATCCTACTAAAACAAAAGTTGTTGAAGATTGTCCAAGACCCACAAATATAACCAAGATCCATAGTTTTCATGTTTTGGCATTTTATTACCAGAGGTTTGTTGAGAATTTTTCATGGTTATCTAGTCCAATGACTAAGTTAACTTGAAAAGGTGTTAAATTCATTTGGAAGAAAGAATGTGATGGTTGTTTTTAGGAATTGAAAAGAAGATTAGTGAATGCTCCAGTTTTGGCACTACCTTCCAGAGATGGTGAATTTTTTATCTACAGTGATTCTTTGTTGAAAGGACTTGGCTGTGTCCTTATGCAGAATGATCAGGTAATTGCTTATGCTTCATGTCAGTTGAAAACTCATGAGTTAAATTACCCTACACATGATTTGGAATTAGCTTCTGTTGTATTTTCTTTAAAAATTTGGAGGCATCATTTATATGGAGTAAAATGTGAAATATATATTGACCACAAAAGTTTAAAGTATATATTCACTTAGAAATAATTGAACATGAGATAGAGGACATGGATAGAATTAATCAAGGATTATGATTGCACGATCCTTTACCATACGAGAAAAGTAAATAAAGTGGCTGATGCTTTGAGTTGAAAATATAATGCTTCATTAACCATGCTACGTTTGGAACGAGATCCTTTAGTTTTTGATTTGATGACTTTTGGAATAGAAGTTGTCGGTGTAGAAAATTATTCTTTTTTGTATTAGGTGTTAGTGAGATCATCTCTATCAGACAGAATTAAGCAAGAATAGAAGGAAGACAGTGAGTTGCAGAAAAATGTAGAGTTGGTTAAGAAGGGTAAGTTTCTGGAATTTAATGTTGATAATGATTTTGTTTTGAGGTTTTGGAAAAGATTATGCGTGACTTGTGATTCACTGTTGAAGAATTAGTTGTTATGTGAATCTCATAGTTCCACATTTTCAGTTCATCCTGATAGTACTAAGTTGTACAGAGTTCTTCAGGAGTATTATTGGTGGGATGGGATGAAAAGGGATATTTCTGATTTTACGGTGAAGTGATTGACTTTTCAGCAGGTTAAAGTAGAGCGACAGTTACCGAAAGGGATTCTTCAGTCTTTACCGGTGTTAGAGTGGAAATGGGAAAATATATCCATTGACTTTGTTGTGGGATTACCAAAGACATCTCAAGGTAATAATGCAATCTGGGTTATAGTTGATCGATTGATTAAATCTTCTCATTTCCTTCCTATTTGAGATACTTTGTCTCAAGATCAACTTTCTCGGTTGTATGATAAATAGATAGTCAGGTTGCATGGTGTTCCCATCTCTATTGTATCTGATCGTGATCCCAAGTTTACTTACAAATTTTGGAAAGTCCTTTAGAAGTCGTTGGGTACTGAATTAAATTTTAGTACAGCTTTTCATCCTCAATCAGATGGGCAGTAAAAACGAACAATTCAGACCTTGGAGGATATGTTACGTTCTTGCTCGATGGATTATCAGGGAATTTGGGACCAACATCTTTCTTTGGTTGAATTTTCATATAATAACAGTTTTCATTCCAGTATACAGATGGCTCCATTTGAGGTATTATATGGAAAGAGTTGTCAAACTACAGCTTTTTGGGATGAAGTAGGTGAAAGGAAGCTGATGGGACCAGAACTGGTAGAATAGATGGAAGAAAAAGTTCAGTTGATTCAGAAAAACATGGGAATAGCTCAGAGTAGGCAGAAAAGTTATGCGGATAACTGGAGGAACGATCTCTTTTTTGAGGTAGGTGATCATGTATTTCTCAAAGTTTCTCCATGGAAAAGTGTGATGCGTTTTAGTAAGAAGGGAAAGTTGAGTATGAGGTTCATTTTACCATATGAAATCCTGGAGAAAGTTGGATCAGTTTTTAACAGAATGGCTTTACCTCCAAGTTCATCCCAGGTACACAATGGTTTTCATGTATCAATGTTGAGAAAGAATTTTCCAGATCCATCTCATGTCTTAAGTCCAGAGGTATTTTAGTTGGAAGAGAATCTCTCCTATGAGGAACAACCAGTCCAGATTCTTGACAGAAGAGAGAATGTTTTGCGGAATAAGGTAATTCACCAGGTAAAGGTATTTTGGATAAACCATATGGTTGAAGAGGCAACATGGGAATCTGAAAAAACAATTAGGGATAAATACCCCCACTTATTTTGATAAGTGAATAAAAATTGCGAGGACACAATTTCCAAAAGGGGGGAAGGATGAAACATCCCAGGTAAATGAAGAATAAGATATTTTCACATTTATTAATATTTGTGAATTAAATATTAATTTTACTTTAAAAGGGTTTCTATGTTCGATAGCGTACCCGATACACAACAACGAGTTTCTTTGAAATCTTACGTTGCACACTAATAATATAATATTATTATTTTAAATGGTAGTTAACTCCTAGCCATTGTATTGGAAGGAATGAACAAAACTAACTATAATATAATTATACATGTTTGTTATAGGTATTTACATTTATTAAATAAAAGTTAGAAGCTTAAAAAGCGAATGAATCTAATTTTAAGCATAATTTACTTTAAAAGGTTGATTTACCGCCTTTTAATGGATAACCCTATTTAAATATAGTTTTTGTCACTTTTATATGTTCTATTTTACCAAATAAAATTACTCTTTAGAATCGGGACATCAAAATTCACTTTGGGTAAATTTTTGGTATTTTTCTGATAAAATTCAATTTTTAATGAAAAGTGAAACATGTTGTATTTTAATTCAAAACTACCTTTTAATGTAATTTATTTACATGGTTAGAATATCTTTTTAATTGGTTTTAAAGTATAATTAGAATATATTTTTACCATTTAATCCAATTTTGGTCATTGTAATTAATTTCACTTTGAATTTAGACATAAACTAATGTCAATATTTTGATAGTTATTGTTTCCTAAAAACACGCTATTTGTTTTGACAATGAAAATTAATTTTAAATTAATTAATGCATATTATATGTTTATAATTTTGTAAAATAGACATCATTTTTGAATTCAGAATATCAAATATATCTTAGGCTGAATTTTTGGTAGTTTTTTGAAAAACTTCAATTTTTGATGAATAGTGAAACCACTTAGTAGTAGTTAATTAACTGAATTTTTCATTTAAATTAAATTTTACCACTTCTGTGAATTGAATTTCGAAAATATGACACACATGGTTGTTGTTAGTAAGTAAAATGTGGTTCAATAAGATGAAAATAATTTTTTGTGAATAGTAACTTTTGACCTTTATTTACCGCGGTTAAAGGTAAATAGGGTAATTTAAGGTAAAAAAGATATTATAATTATTCAAAATTACCCTAACACTTGTCCTAACCTTATTGGATGAGTCATGGCCGACCATGGGAATCTTTTGGTCGATTTTGGGACCCCAAGAAGCCACTTATAAGTGATAATGACACTTTATTTTAATTAACTTAATGTAAAGGAAAAAATGACACAAACAAATATCTCTTTGTAAATTAATTTTTAAAAATTGTTATATAAGTTATATTTCCAACTATAAATATTATTTGGAAATATAAAAATATTTCCCACATCAGGGTATTTTTTTTATATGTTTTAGACATCAAATAAATTAAATTATTTATGACAGAATAGTGATCCAGTATTTACCTCATTAATAAATGATTTAAATAAATAAGATTATAAATATTAAAATAATATCCAAAAAATGTCAAATTATTATTGGATGATTTTATTTAGACCGTTAGTCATCTTATCTTTAAATTTAATTATTTTTGGACTTTTTGAAACCGAAGATAATTTTATAATAAAATAATGTTTTGACACTTTACTAAAGAGCCCCTCCCCCCCTTGTAAAAGGAGACCATTTATAACCAATTCCTCACACCTATCAAGACCTTTTTATCATACAAAATCTTCCCAATTAAGCTTCCTAAATCCCTATATTTCACCTAGAAGCCTTACCTTAGGCAGAAGGCACTTCAACAAACCATTTTGGTTCAAACCAACGGAAGTTACCCAAATTAAAGGTAACAATTTCTCTTAACTTCTTTTCTTTTATTTTACTCCTCCAACCCTAAAATATTTTTATTCATTTATTTTATAACAAAACCAGTATCCTTAATATACTAATATATTGTGATGATAAGGATTCCAACTACACTTACACACACCTCCATCTAATGGGTGAAGAACATAATGTTTCTGTGGATGGAAAACTAACGCCTCAGAAAACTATGATTGTTCTATTACCTCATACCGCCTCTCATGGTGGCCATTATGAGGGAACTGTATTTATATATTATATATATTATTTATATGTTTTTTATGCTTCTGTATATTCCATTTATATCATACCTTTATGGTTTCCATTATGGGTAAACACGATAATTTCATTTGAGGAAATGCGGACTACCGCCCTCTCAAAGTGATATGACTCATTAATGCCATATGTGGGACATATAAAGGATGGAATTAATGATATTATATATTATATTATATTGTAATTATAATATAACTTTGTATCATTATGTTTTAATTCCATTAAAATCATAAATAGAAATGAATGTAGCATTTATGCATACGTACGACTTACCGTCTCCATGACCGGTGTATTTCATTTCTTAACTCCAAATGATATGTACTATTATAAATATATATATACTGGATATATATTATATACATTATATCTAAATAATGAATATCATTTTGGATATAATGGACTATTTACCACATGGAAAACTTGTAAATATAAGGTGTTCATTTTTTACTAAAGTACCAAATATCGACAAAATGACCATTATTAATTTAAATGATTACATAATGTTTATAACATGGTAATAATTGATATAAAAGGAATAATAAAATTGAAAAAGGTTTTTAAGAAATTATAAATTAACTTTAGTTTATTATTCAAGAAAATTAACGAACGATCGAGTCATGTTGGACACGAGGTAATGGACTTCGTCTCAATCTCCTTTCATTGAGGCATATTTTCATTTATACACATCTTTATTTTCTACAGTGAATAAACCCCTTTGACTTTTACTTTTATTCAAAATAAATATTTTTTTCTACTAAGTGTTTTAATAAATGGAAAAAAGAATGTTCCTTTTAACATAAGCGGTGACAACGACCTTTTCCGCCACCGTGAGTATTATTTGATCTTTGGCTTCCTCAACAAGACGTAATGTTTTTAAAAGAAGATAAATACCATATACTCTTTTACGTATTTTGGTATTAAAAATAGTTTTAAGAATGGATTTATTATTTAAATATCTTGAAATGATATATTTTTATTGAAATGTGGAAATTTTATCATTCATTTAAATTGTTTTTATGTGTTATGATTTTATAATGTTACTTGGACATTTGATGGGTGGTTATGTGATAAACCAAATGATGGGTGGTGCCGTGAAAAACAGAATGGGTGGTTACATTATAACCTCTAATGTATTGGGTATGTAAGTGAGCCGTATTGCTATTCCATTTAGTGATATGTGTAGAAGTCGACTGTATGGTTATTCTATTTGAGTATGTTTATGTCCCAAGTTACCTTTATATGTTATGTGTTCTTTATATGGGTTTTATGGTAATATTTTGGTTACAAAAGGGAAAGTAATGATCTTTTATTCAGTGAAGGGTATTTACTACTTCATAAAGGTGAAAAGTATTACTTATGATAGAATATTCATGGTTTACTTGTTGTTTTAAAAACTAACAGTTTTCCTTCTTTGTGTATCCCTTTCTGAGCTTTTTATGCTCATCCCATGTTTTGAAATGTTTTTCATAGGACTTAAAGAAGATTTGGGTCAAGGATGGTATCAAGAAAAATTCATGCAATATTAAACATGGAACTATAAATGACTCTTTTTTTCAAGGGTTTTTTTTTGAAAAAAATGGAAACTGAATAGAAGTTTCTTCTTTGTAATTTTTGAAAGGAAATGTAATAGTTATGACCTAATTCTCTAAAACTCTAAACTTGAAAAGATACTCAATGTGAATTATTAACTTAATTCAAGATTATGTATGTTTTGAGGCCAATTCATTATAATATTAACCTAGAAAATTAGTGTAATTCATTAAAAGTCTCAAATTATATTTATTTAGATATTTATAATATCAATTATTTTAATCTTTCATTATAATTACTACATCGTTATTGTGTCATAAATAAATTTAATTATTTAATGTATAAAAATTAGTAATAAAATACCATTATGTAGGAAATATTTTTAGATTTCTAATGAACATTTATAGTCTAATTTGTATTGAGTGTAACCCTATATTAAAAATGGTTTAGTTATTAAACTTTGAATTTAACTATTTTAACTCTTCTTGAAATAAAATAATAATAAATGTCCCAATCTAATCTAAATGGACCAAAGAGGATAATATTTTATTCCTAAGGTTGTTTTTGGTCTAATTACATTATTCCAATAGAATTAGGACATGTGTTAGGGTAATTATGATATCATTTTTACCCTTAATTACCCTATTTACTTTTAACCGCGGTAAATAAGTCAAAAGTTACTATTCACTAAAAATTATTTTCATCTTATTGAACCAAATTTTACTTACTTATATTAACGGTGTCTCTTAGATTTTTGAAATTCAACTCACAGAAGTGGTAAAATTAAGTTTTATACAAATTTGAAAATGCTCCTAGGAGGTGGGCAAAAAGACGGTAAAAAGTTCGATAAAATTTTATATATCTAAACTTATTATAAAATGACCCCAACGAATTATGTTGAACATATATATGTATTATGTATCTATTTTTACCTAAAATAAATTAAAATAAAATTACTAATTATTAAAATAAAAAGTCGGTTTTAACCAATGACACTGTGTTTTTTCACAATTCATCGAAAATTGAACGTTTTCAGAAAAATACCAAATATTTATCCTAAGCTAATTTCGATATTCTGAATCAAAAAATAAAGTCCATTTTGAAAGAAAAATTTATAAAATTTCAAAAAGTGGGTATTACTATTCATAACGGCTAGTCTGATTAGACGCGGTGTGTTAGAATCTCGAAGTTGCGTACAATGCAAGCTATTGCATTATTCAAAGGGAAACATACCGTGGAAGCTTGGGGTGTTACATTCTCCCCTCCTTAAAATAATTTTGTATTTGAAATTTCTATAATATTACTGCATAAAAAGATTCGGGTGGTTCTTCATAACAAGTTCCTTGGGTTCCCACATTGCCTCTTCCATCTTATAGTTTCTCCATATAACTTTTACCGAACGAGTAGTCCGGTTTCTCAACACTTGTTCTTTTGTATCAAGAATCTTGCCAGACTCTTTGCTATAAGATAGATCGGGTTCCAATTCTAATTCCTCATAGGTGAGTATATGCATTGGGTCCGGTATGTATTTTCTCAACAATGATACGTAGAATACAACATGAAAATTGGAGAGACTTGGCATCATTGTCAAACGGTAAGCTATAGCCCCAATTCGTTCAAGAATTTCGAAAGGTCTGATGTACCTAGGACTCAATTTACCCTTCTTACCGAATCATATAATTCCCTTATATGGAGATACCTTCAAGAAAACATGGTCTCCAACCTGAAATTTCAAATCCTTCCTTCAATTATCGACATAGCTCTTCTTACGACTTTGGGATGGTTTGATGTGGGTTTAAATAACCTTCACCTTTTCCATTGTTTTCTCAACAAGTTCTGGGCCTACTAGTTTTCCTTCACCAACATCATCCCAACAAGTTGGTGTGTGGAATATCTTTCCATATAATGCTTCATATGGTGCCATATGAATACTTGAATGGAAGCTATTGTTATAGGAAAATTCTACCAGAAGTAAATATTGATCCTACATACCTTGAAAGTCAAGTGATAAAGATCTGAACATGTCGTCTAATGTTTGAATAGTCTGTTTTGATTGTCCATCAGTTTGAGGGTGGTAGGCATTGCTCAAACGAAGTTCAGTATCCAGGGCTTTCTAAAGACTTTTCCAGAATCTTGATGTTAAACGAGGATCAAAATCAAAAAAAATCGATAGGGGTACTCCAAGAAGTCTTACAGCTTCATTAATATACATTCTTTCTAAACGTTCAACTGGTAAATCTTCTCTTATAGCAAGAAATTGCGCTGACTTGGTAAGATGATCAACAATGACCCATATGGCATCATTCCGTTTAGGATTCTTTGGTAGTCCCATGACAAAGTACATCGTAATATCATCCCATTTCCACTCAGGTATGGGAAGAGGTTGCATGACTCTTCCAGGCTGTTGCCTTCCAACTTTCACTTGTTGAAAAACCATACATCTTGAAACAAAATCAGCAATCTCCCTCTTCATGTTGTCCAACAAAAAATTATCTTTCAAATATCTATACATCTTAGTGCTACTAGGGTGCATAGAGAAATTGGAGCTATGAGCATCATCCAACAATTCCCTTTTTATATCAGGTATATTGCGAACACAAAGTCTCTTCCCAAATTTCAAAATTCAATCTTTATATACGAAGTTGATCAATCTACCATCGTTCACAGCTTTAATTTTCTTTTGAAATTCCTCATCATCAGTCTGGGAACTTTTTTTCCTTTATAGTATAGATGGTTTGGCAACCATTTGAAAAATAATTGATGTTTCACCTTCCATGGTTATTCCCATAGCCATCTTTACTAGATCCATGAAAATATGGTCATTTTAAACTCTCATCTTGTTCAAAAATCCATGATCCTTTCGTCTCAAAGCATCTTCTGCCTTATTTTCCTTCCTTGGATGATAGTGTATAGTGAAATCATAACCCTTGAGTAATTCAAGCCATCTCCTTTGCCTCATGTTGAGTTCTTTTTGTGAGAAAATATACTTCAAACTCTTGTGATCAGTATAAATCTCACATTTTCACCATAAAGATAATGTATTCATATCTTCAAACCAAATATTACAGATTCTAACTCAAGATCATGAGTAGGATAGTTTTTATCATGGTTTTTTTGCTGTCGTGATGCATATGCAATAAACATATCATTCTTCATAAGGACACAACCAAGTCCTTTCTTTAATACATTACTATAAATAAAAAACCCATCATTATCCGATGGTAGAGTCAAGATAGGAGCATTGACTAGTCTTCTCTTCAATTATTCAAAACATTCTTCACACTCTTTTTTACAAACAAATTTAACCCCTTTACGTGTGAGATTGGTTACTGGGTTTTCCAATCGGGCAAAATTCTGGATGAAATGCCGATAATAACTTACTAAGACAATAAAACTATGTAGCTCAATTATACTCATCGGTGTCGACCATTCATGGATTGCTCTTGTCTTATAAGGATCAACGTAGATTCTATCCTTACCGAAAATATATCCAATAAAAGAAATATCCTAAATCCAGAATTCACACTTGCTAAATTTCCCATATAATTCATTTCTTCTAAGAGACCTTAGGATAATGCGCAAGTGATTTTCGTGATCTTCATAGCTTTTTGAGTATACTAAGATATCATCAATAAATACCACTACAATGTTATCAAGATATTACTTGAAAACTATGGTCATTAGATCCTTGAAAACAGAGGGTGCATTAGTCAATCTAAAAGGAATTACTGTACACTCGTAATGCCCGTACCTGGTTTAAAATGCTGTTTTCGAAATGTCTTCCTTCTGCACACACAACTGATGATATCCAGATCAAAGGTCAATCTTTGAAAAATATTGAGCTCCATGAATTTGGTTGAATAAATCATCAATTCGTGGTAGGGGATACTTGTTTTTTTATTTTTATAGCATTGATCTCCCTAAAGTCAATACACAACCTCATAGATATGTTTACTTTTTTTAAAAAAAGGACAAGGGCTCCCCATGGAGAAACAGTAGGGAGAATAAATACATTATTACTCAATTCCTACAGTTGTTTCTTTTGTTCCACTAATTCCACAGTGGCCATTCTATAAGGGGTCTTTGATATGGGCCTTGAACCAGGAATTAATTCAATGGAAAACTCAATTTCTCATTCTGAAGGATGCCCAGTTAAATCCTTTGGAAACACATTAACATATTCTTGCACAATAGGTACGTCCTCCATTAGAATATTATTTTCCTCACCCATAGTTATTTTATTGTCTTCCTCTCCAATAATTGAATTTATTTGAGCTACTGGGGGTGGATCTAGATAAGAATCAGGTGGTGACATTTTTTCTCTAAATATAAGGTACTCTTTATCATCATTGAAAATTGTAACATCCTTTTTCTTACAATAAATTATTTCATCATGGTCTAAAAGCCAATCCATACCGAGGATTATATCAAATTAAATCATGGGTATAAAGATGAGATCAGCAGATAAATAACATTTTTATTTCTTAATGGGAACTGATTTACAAATTTTTTTTGCAATGATACTTCCTTTAAGAGTTTTGACTGACTACTCCCTTGTTAAATCAAATTTGAAATATCTAATTTTCATAAAAAACTGAGAAGATATGAAACAATGTGATGATATAGAGTCAAATAAAGCATTTCTTAAACTTGAGGAAACCATTAAATTACCTGCCACCACATCTTTCGGAGCTTCAACCTCATCAGTAGTGATCACATAATCTTGGACGTTCTCCCTTGGACTTTTCTAAGGTAATTTCCCTTGGTTCTTAGGACATTCAGTTGCATAATTCCCCCTTTCTATACAATTGTAGCATTCAACATTGGTAACCTCTTTCTTCCACTTGCAATCACGAGCTTGGTGCCCTTTTTCAGCACACTTGTAACAAACTCCCATTCCCTTCAGGATTGTACCGAGGTGTTTCTTCCCACATTTACCATAGGATAGATATTCAACTTTTCCCTTATTCCCTTTACTTCCATTTCCAGAGTGTTCAATAGATCTCTTATTCTCTTGCTTTGCTTTAAAGTTGTAAGACTTAAAGAATTCCTTTTCTATCTTGATAGCACATGAGATAATATCTTTGTACGATGAGAAGGATTGTGAGACTAATGCTCAATGGAGAAATGGTTTTAACCCATCAAATAAAAATTCAATCTTACTTCTTGGGTACATATATAATCTGCAACATGCCTTGCTAACCTTGTAATGTTACCCTCATACTTTGCGATATTCTCATCCTCTTTTTGCCTTAGACTCAAAAATTGTCTTTCCATATCCTCTTGATGGTCACAAGAAAAGAATTTTTCTAAGAAAATATATTTAAACTACCTCCATTACATACTTGATACTTCTTCATATTACTTTGTGTTTTGAATCAATGATCACCATTGATCTACATCTCCAGTGAGGCGATAAACTGCCATGACAACGTTTTCCCTTTCACTACACCCCGAAGCATAAAATATTTTCTCTAAGAGACTTATCCATTGATCAGCTACAAATGGATTTTTAGTCCCATTAGATGTTGGTGGTTTTTGTCTCATAAAGCGGTCTAACATTGATCCTCCGCATTTTGGATCAGGGTGCTCTATACGGGTAAGGTTATTATTCATAACCAGAGTGAGTTGTCCTAGTATGGTGATAAGTTGATCAACACCAGTTTCATAACCATCTCCACAAAAATTCTCTTGAGTAGTAGGTAAATACCTACATGGATTACATGCATTGATATTGTTTCCATTCCTTACACTAGGTTCCATTTCTAAACAATAGAATACACTAGATTATGTTATGAATCACAATACATAATTCCAAACTTACAAAACACTTAACATAAATTGAACAGTTTATGGACATAATCCAAAATCATAAAAATGTTTTCTTTTAGGAAGTATATACTCATAAATCCTTTATAATGGTTTTCAAAGAAAATGAGAATTATCCTAAGCATATCCCATGGGAGTTTTGAAACCAATAGTGCAGCAAGGCCCGTTGTCATGCACCCGTTCCCATTCAAGTCTAGCTCAAAGTTTTGTTTTTGGGTTTTACCCCTAGGTACATCTGTGCTAGATCCTTCTCTACATGATCTTATACAAAAAGGGATATATTTCTTGTAAAATACACAAAATATCTACATTACCAAAATTCTAGGAAGTTATTCTATACTAATTCTTAAAGTCTATCTTAGGGTAATGTGCTTTAATAAGAGTTTATCTAATTCTAGTTTCCAAGGATTGTACTAAACTTCTTCTGATACCAACTATAACATCCTGACCCCAGTTACCCAGATTCGGTGCATTATTACATAACATTGGTATGATCACAAAATATCAAGTCTCGAAAGAACAATTAGTTTAGTAGCCTTAGAAGTACTAGATACATTCATAAGTTTTACATTACATTATAAATGAAAAACTACAACAACATAGTCTCCATAGGCCATACTCATATCCCTCAGACTATCCCTACAGGTCAGTCATAATATACTTCTTCGTATCCTGGGAAAAATAAAACATAGAAAGGGGTGAGCTCAGATGCTCAGTAATGATAACAATATAGCAGAAACTTTCATAAATAAGCATAAACATTGAAGGCAATGTATAAGACTAAAAAAAGCCTTTTAAACTGGAACTTCAGCATAATATGAAAATGATAAAATCAAATAATTCCATTTACTTAATCACATGGATATTCTACTAGTCGAATAATCACATGCAATATCAATAGCCACTTTCATAATGATGGAATGCATAATGTCAGGCTTCAAAACCACATAGTAAAGGCCTTGTGCCAAGACTAGAACTAAGATTTTTTCAAGGCCTTGTTCGAAGACACTAGTTTATCTCTTGAGACCTACCGATGCATTGAGGAGATATAGCAGGCTCCACTCGTCACTGACTAAATCCAACACATTCCTCATATGAAAATGTTTAAACATAACATAAATATTTGTATTAAAACTAGCATACGAAATGTAAATACTTTATCCATAAACCATGAAAGGTATAAAAAACACACCCACAGTCAAACATATCACAAAACCTTCAATACAATATGGAAGATTTGTATCATAATAAATCAACTTCAAATAAGCATAAAATCCATCAAAAGAATGTTGACATAGATGAAATCAAAACTTTTTTTTAGAGAAATCTCTATTTTTATTTTGAAATCATTTTAAAGTCGTATAATTTTAAAAGGAAAAATTTATTTTGAAAATATTCTTATAATCTTGTAAGGTAAGCTTTGACGATGTTATAACAGCGGAACATAACCGCATCCACCGTATAAGTTAAAAAAAGACATTCTTACCTTAGTTTTGTCAAAAAGATCATAAAGTACCTTGTTTGGATAATGACGGAAAGATTCATTTCAAAAAATATATGGTCAAATAGGGGTATAAATGAAATTAACCTATAGTCTAGTAAATAGTAATAATTTTTTGAATTAAATTTTTAAGAAAACACAGATGTGGGTGATAAAGAGGTCCCAGTAGATACTTATGTAAAAATAACATCGGATAATAAAGAGATTGTAAAATAAACCCTTACCTTGTACTTTTTCTTGGTCGAGGGTAGGTTAACCTCATGTATAATGGTGAAATAATTGTTATTAAATTATAAAATAACCATATACATTAATATGATATCATATATGATCTTCTAATATTTATTTGTTAATGATATTTCAGTAGTATCATCGTTTCAGGTGTTAACTGATTCATTTTCCTTTATATGATTTGTTTCATAAGTAATGTTTGTTATGGATAGGATGTATCTTATTCATATTAAGAATGATATTATGTCCTTAAACATTATTTTTAATCATCAAATGAAAATTAGTCTTGAATGGATACGATGAGGAATGAATCTCATCGCGTTCGTGGAGATGGTAATCCGTACGTACGCATTAGCAACAATATCATTATTTTGATATTAAAATTGTATATAATTGGATGGTATATCATATATAAAGAATCATTATCATGTTATATTTATTATTTACATCAGTTATACTCATTATTATACCCATCCAAATGATGAAGTGTTTGAATAACAAACTACACCACGACGTGGAGACGGTAATCCGTACGTACGCACATGTGGTGACTTTTCATTTATAGGATGGATAGAATATTGAATATGGTTTTTAATTTTTTTATAATAACATCACCATATATATAAGATACTAGAGTTATTATGTTATAATGGGAACAACAAAGAAAGAGTAAGTGGAATAAGAAAAGAACTTGAAAGAGGTGATGAAATATTCACATATTCTTCGGGTTCTACCTTTTGATTTTATCAAAAGGGATCCTTAGTATGGATTTATGAATAAAAGAAGGCCTCTAGGATTAAGGTAGGATAGTTGAGAGGATATTTGGGCAGGGTTTGGTCGATCCAAAGGGCTTTGAAGGTGTAAATTTGAGAGAAGGGGAAGTACCCTTTTATAAGAGGGGTGAGGGGCACCTTTGGAAAGGATTGAATTATTATTTTATAATAAACTAATTTTCGGTTTTTAATGGAAAAAATGAATATTTAAAGTAGAAGGTGGGGATGGGTCGAAAAATACTCAACCGATAGGTTTTAGATAGGTTTGGGTCACTATATTAACCTTATCTTTTAGATTTAACTCTTAGTTAAATAGTTTGACATTTACCATGTATCTTTGTATTTTTATATTATATGGTTAATAAATTTACTATAAACTTAAAAGAGAACCTCAAGTGTATAATTAATGACATATATAATATTATTTTTTCTCTTTGGCCGAACCTTAGATTTTTATGAATAGAATATCAATTAATAATATAATATTTTTTTAAAAACTCTTTTTTGTCAATTTTGACACTATTTGGTATTTTGTTTTTGTTAAATTCATAACAACATTATTACTTCTAAAAAATTTCATTTAATCAACCATAAAATTTCATTTTAAACTATAAAATTAGTGTAATTCATTAAAAGTATAAAATTATATTTATTTGGATATTTATAATACCAATTGTTTTAATCATTCATTAATAAGGTAATTACAACATCATCATTGTGTCATAAATAAATTTAATTATTTAATGTATAAAAATTATAAATAAAATAAAATTATGTAGAAAATAATTTTATCTTTCTAATTAATATTTATAGTTCAATTTATATTGTTTGTAACCGTATATTAAAAATGGTTTAGTTATTAAACTTTGAATTTCACTCTTTTAACTCTTCTTTAAATAAAATAATAATAAATGTCATAATCTAATCCAAGCGGACCAAAGAGGATCATATTTTATTCCTAAGGTTTATTTTGGTCTAAATACACTTATCCAATATAATTAGGACATGTGTTAGGGTAATTATGATATCATTTTTACCCTTAATTACCCTATTTACTTTTAACCGTGACAAATAAAAGTCAAAAGTTACTATTCACCAACAATTATTTTCATCTTATTGAACAAAATTTTACTTATTGATATTATCCATTTCTATTGTATTTTTGAAATTAAACTCACAGAAGTGGTAAAATTATGTTTTATACAAATTTGCAAATGCTCCTAAGAGGTGGGTAAAAGACGACAAAAAGTTCGATAAAATTTTATATACCAAAACTTATTATAAAATAAACCAAATGGATTACATTGAAAATATATAGGTATTATCTATCAATTTTGAACTAAAATAAATTAAAATAAAATAACTAATTATTTAAATAAACATTTGGTTTTAACCAATAACGTAGTGTTTTTCATTATTCATCAAAATTTGAAAGTTTTCAGAAAAATACCAAAAATTCACCCTAAGCTAATTTCGATATTTCGAATCCAAAAATGAATTCCATTTTTAAAGATAAAATTTATAAAATTTCAAAATGTGGGTATTAATATTCATAACGACTAGTTTGATTGGTTGCGGTGTGTTAGAATATCAAAGTTGCGTACAATGCAAGCTATTACATTATTCAAAGGGAGACGTACCGTGGAAGCTTAGGGTGTTACATGGATAATAAATGTTACATTACAAGATCAATGTTGATGTGAAAAAAATGTATGGATCATCAAACTGAAGTTATGAAGTTGAACCCTATGTTTCTTATTTTGTCGTTTTGTGAAGGAACCTTTTGTTTGACTTTTCAACATTGGAAATTTGAATTTACGCCTTTATCAGAGCGTTTTGCAACAGTCATTGCGGAATGTCAGGGCAATTTAAAGCTCGATTTTGATTGATCCGAAGCTTGTTTTAAATGATTTAATGATCCGTTTACAACATAAATTTTCTCTTCTATTCTTAAGGGAATTTGTGATTAGTCTAAGATGTATTCTTTTGAATTCAAATTCACTCATTTTATCTAGAATATTTTGTGGATCTCAAAATCTTTCTACGAGATATACTGTTACATATATATTTCTGTGTTGGATATTTTTCACGATGATCTGGAGATCTCTTGGCTATATTGATATTTCTTATTCTTCAATATTTCTTGTACAAGTTATTTTTACTGTACTACAATGATAAAGCATCTCAGAAATAAGGACTACATTTTTAGAGATATACATGCTCAAATATAGAAACACGATGCTCTGTTTTCATTGCTATACTTAAAATCAAAGATCTTATATGAAACTGGATCTCTTCAGATATATTTCAAGTTTAATATTCTTCTAAAGACAAGACCCATATTTTATCAGTTGCGTGCTGCTGAAACTACGAGCTACATCTGTTTTTCATCAAACTTCATCTTATCTTGAGTTTCGGCTGTTCGTATTCAGTCATGGTGGAGTATCAGCTTATCGAACTAATCTGTGGTGTTATTGGTTCCCTATAAAATAACCAGAAGGTTCTGTTTTGTAAGATTTTTTTTGTAAGGGTAACAACTACCTGCACTCAGTTATGGATTAGTCTTATGATACAAGGACCTTACTAGTAAAATTCACCAAGACCGTAGAGAGGGTGATTGGTGGAGTGGACTTGGGGACCTTTGTGATCCAAACCACTATAACTTTCTATGCCTTGTTCTCTATTCTTTGACCCCTACATATATATTCTATTACAGAAACCCCGCCAGTCCTATCTGTTATTGATGTGAATTGACAGAATTGTGAAATTCTTAAAAGAACACAATTCACCCCCTCTTGTGTTATCACTATATCTATTTTTACCTAACATGTGACACTTCCCCAATGCGATAAAGGATCTGAAAGGGGAAAATGTACCTATGGATAAGCTTCCCTTTATTTCATATTAGCCACCAGTTTGGAGGTTATAGGCCATACTCATATTCAATTTAGTATTCAGCGATTATTGAAAACTTCTCTAGAATTTAGATGTAACCATGGATCATGATCATAGATGATCAAAAGTGGTACCCCATACAGCCTTACTAATTCATTTACATACATCCTATCATTTTTTTCCAAGTGATATATCTTCTTGAATAGTGATAAAGTGGGTAGTCTTGGTGACTCGATCCACCATAGAACATATCACATTGTTTCCTTTTAATGATTTTGGGAGACCAGTGAAAAAATCCTTAGAAATGTTATCTCAATTCCATGTGGGTATAAAAAATGGTTGCATAATCCCATTATAAATTTTCACTCTTATTTAACTTACTAACAAACTAATAACTTTGAGGTATACTCAGTGGTATCCTTATTCATGTTGTCCCACCTGAAGTTCTCTGATAGATCAAAACACATCATGGTGATTCTAGTAGGGATGGAGAATGATAAGATATGGGAATTATACTAAATAATTCTTTATCTCAGATAAATATGGAACAAAAATCCTAGTACCAAACCAAATCACACCATCATCATCGATATAGAACTCATGAAGATTCTCTTAATTTATATTTTTCACACTTTTATAAACCTCTAGATCATCACATTTTTCCTCCTTGATATTCTTTTGGATAGATGGTTGGAAGATTATTTGGGCATGGTGGGATGTATTATCTACTGTTATCATTTCCAAATCCATCCATTTCATATAATTTAAGATTGTGTCTTTTTCAATCACCATCATGGATAAAGTCGTAGGATCATTTCTTTTAAGTGCATCAACCACCTTATTTATTATTCTTGAATGGCAGTGGATAAATAAACCATAGACCTTGATCGTCTCTATCTATATTCGTTGATACATGTTCATATCCTTCTATTTGAACATATACATTCGACATTTGTGATTAGTTATATTTCAAAATTATGTATATCAAAATAGTTTCAATTAATCTTCAAGGAGAAAATCACCAATACTAACTCTATATCATACATAGAGTAGTTCTTTTCATGGATCTTTTGTTTTCATGAGGTTTAGGGAAGAACATTTTCATTCTTCATTAGTACACAACCCAATACATTCTTTGAATCATCATTATAAATCACAAAAACTTCTCCACTATAGGGTAATGTGATTACATGCACAATTATTAGTCTCTTATTGAAAAACATAAATACTTCCTCACATTATTATGGATAAACATACTTTACCCCTATTCATGTTAACTTAGCTAGATGGTTAGCAAATCATGAGAAATTTCTCACAAAAAACCAGTATTACCCTGTTAGGATAAGAGAACTTTGGAGATCCTTGAATCTAATGGGTTTAGAATATTCTATAATAGCCTTTGTCTTTAAAGGGTATATGAAAATTCTCTCACATGTGTGTTCCCCAATAATGTGTCTTTCGTTAGCCAAAAGTCACACTTATGGAAACTAGTAGAAATTTTATCCTTTCTTAATGTTTCTAGGAAAATCTATTGATTCTATTCATGTTCCTCCTCAATCATGGAGTAAATAAGAATATCATCAATAAATAATACAATAAAATTTTCAAGTTAGTACCTAAATACTATATTCATCAAATCTATTATGATTTTAGGGGAATTAGTAAGTCTGAAGGGAATCACTATAAAATCAAATTGATCATACATTATATTGAAGGATGTCTTATAAATATATTACTTATTCACCTTGAGATGATGATATCTAGAATAATGATCAACCATTGAGAATTATTTACCTTATAATTGTTGATCAAGTAAGTCATAAATCCTTGGTGAGGTATATTAATTATTTATGGTGATCATGTTGATATCCTAGTAATATATACACAACCAAATTGATCAATCATTCTTATTTACAAAGAGAACTAGCCACCCCAAGGTGATGCACTATGGTGTATAGACCTTTTTTCTAAATTATATTGTACCTACCTCTTTAACTACTCCAATTCAATAGGTTCCATCCCATGTGGGAATTTCTGGATAAGAGTCACCAATGGTATAAGTACAATTGATATCACTACATCATGATATGGTGGATGCCTAAGAAATTATTCAAGAAACACATCAATATATTCCCTAAAAATGGGAATTTCCCCAAGGTTGATACTTTCCTTTTACTCATCCATTTGTACTATTTATGAATCTTCTCCTGGAATCCTCACCCACAACATTGAGGTATTTTTAAAAGTAGATTCATTATCTTCCTTACATTTGTAGAGGATTATGGGATGGTTTGGAACATTGAATGAGATTTACTTTTCCCGATAGTTGATGTGTGATCTATAGAAAGAGAGCTAATCTATGCCCAATATATCATCAAAATCCAAAAAGGTAAGGATTATGAAAATAGTTGGAAGATTCATCTTACCTGTGATAATGGGAGAAGAGTCCAACACTTAGGTTGAAATGATCACACCACTAACTATTTTAATGATATATATACTTCATGTTATTAAGGATTTGATTCAAAAGTTATATAATACTTATATGATATAAATTAATGTGTATAACCTGAATCAAAATAATTTTTTTTTCTGTTTTTGAGTGAATAGGTTGTGTACCTTGTACGACTTTATTTTCACACTCCACTTCAGAATTAGTTTTCCCCAAAGTGTTTTCTTTTACCTTTGTATTTGGTGGTTGCTGAAGCTGATTATCCTTGATGAGCTGAGGATTAGTGTAACAACTTTTATAGTTTCCTTTCTCCCTATTGTTTAAGCATTTTACCATGGGTGGTTCACTATGAGTTGTCTTCCTTTCCTTCATTATGTTTTCCATCTTCATCATGTCTCCTAAAAATTCATGATCATTATTACCTTCTATCCTACACATTAATAATTTTCCTATCCTTTGAGGTAATTCCCATGATACTTATTCCCATATTTTTAACATGATGGAAGTTAGATAATCTTTCCCCCATTTTCATTTTACCCACCAACTTGAATATCGATTTTTTTCTTTTGTCCATAACCATGGGACAATTCTCTAAAGTCCATATCAAATTTGAGAGAATATATAAGTACTTATTTGTAACTCCCAAAAAATCTAATAAAAATATCCTTTTAATGATATGGTTTTAAATCACTAATGAATCTAACTATATTGCTATAATTTTTTATAAAAATTCTTGCGGCAGATATCACAGGCCATGAGAAGTTTTCCTCAGAATCCATGACATATTCACTTTCCTTTTTCTTCAAATATAATTATTCTCTCTCTATAATTTATAAAATAGTTCTAGGGAAATAATTTTTAAGAAATATTTTCTTAAAGTCTTCGCACTAAATATCTTCTATTTCATCCTTTGTCTTAGTGTTCCTTATAAACACCCACCATTTATCAACTTCTCTATCTAAATGATATATTTATAGAGTCATATCGTCCTTCTATGAGTATTGAGGCATAAAAAAGATCTTCTCCATTGAGTTATGCCATTTTCTTAAGAAAAGTGGATTAAAAGATCCATATGATGTTGGTGGTTGTTGACACATAAAGGACTCAATTGTTAGTTTATCCTTCTTAGGTAAAGGTGGATGTTCCACATGGTTTATTGTATTGTTAATAAAATGAGATATCTTGGAAGTAATATTAATAAGTTTTGAACTCCACCTACCATGGAATTGGGGTCATTTCTTAGAAAATCATTTCATTATACCCCATATGTGTTATTGGCTAGGTTTCTCCTAGTTCACACCATTTTCTAAAATAGAAAATGTTTCAATAAAACAGAAGTCAACAAACCATGAATATATAGACTATACTAATCTGCAAATTAATTCTAATATTATGTCTTATGGTATCCCTTTTTTTACCCTTTTTATAAAATAATTCTTCTAGTATGTTTACATATACCTAGACTTATACTTATGTATTTCACTAACATTTTATAATAATAATTCCCAAATTAAATAAAATATGATATGAAAACACCTATAGTGAGCCTAATTTCCCTTACATAATTATTATATCACTTTTAATATAATAAACACAGTAGAAATACAATCCAGAATCTAGTGGTTCAATGTATTGGGAAAATTAGGCACCTATATCAGTTGTATATAATAAAACATAAACATTATTTATATTCTTATTCATTATCCTTCTCATGATATTCTTAGTACATGTAATCACTTGTGGATATAAATTAAATAAATGGGTGAGTTAGAATCCGAAAAGGGGAGAAATGATGGACATGAAGCAATAATATATGGGAGAGAATAATCGACATCATCATAACAGATGTATAGGATCAGAATCACAATCATGAATAATTTTTTTGATAAAGGCCTGGAAAGTGGAATATTGATAATAATGAAACATCATAACATATTGGGGAAATTCCACACATAATTTTGAATAAAACTAACATTATGTACACACGTAAAATATGAGATTAAATCATAAAATTATTATTGTGAAAATAGGTAGCATCATGTTCATACATAATGCACATTATATCATGAGATATATCAAATTACCCAATTAATTGTAGGTATATATAATTCTGGTTTCACCCATCTCATCATAAAATGATAATAATCATTCATTCTATGTGAATATATAACTATCATAGTCATGAAATAAACCATAGAAAGAAATGGTTTTTATAAATGATTTCACATATTATACTTCATGAAATGAACATTAGGAATAACAAAGGGGTAAGTAAGTTAATATATTTTCATATAATTCTATTTTCATCTTTGAAATAATAATCTATTAGAGAGGATTCAAGAGTTTTTTGGGAAATTGATGTTTTTTTAAATCATTTTAGATGGCATAGAAAATATTTTGAAAGGGTGAGAACATGTACATCCCTAGAAGAAAATTGAAAGAATATTTAAAGGAAATATTTTTGATATTATAAGAACATTCATACTGTAATAAATGTGATATAATAGATAACCTAAACAAATGATTTTGGGTTTGAGAATCCCCTAACTTAAATATTTATTTATTTCATCATTTTTCCATATCATGAATAAAAAATGCAGGTTCACTAAAAAATTGAACCAAAAGTGAATTATTT
Organism: Viscum album; assembly: GCA_963277665.1. Taxonomy (NCBI): domain Eukaryota; kingdom Viridiplantae; phylum Streptophyta; class Magnoliopsida; order Santalales; family Viscaceae; genus Viscum; species Viscum album. The sequence continues at coordinate 805,079,669 of OY728155.1, forward strand.
TTATTTTTTATTACTATTTATAAATTATAATAATTTTATTATATTTCTTAATTTTCATTTTTGATGTTGAAGCTTTTTGATATAATGTTTTCTTTAAAAAAATTAATGTTTTTCTTCAATTTCTCTATTTTTTTCATGGAAATTTATACATAAGTAAAATAAATTTTCTAATATTAAAATAAATAAATTTATAAATTTATATATTACAGTTATTTATTACAACCTCATATAATGTTGGTGTAAAGGAATTATTTGGAAGCATCATTGTTTGTGATTAATCGGCCATTAATTGGACATTGTTCGAGGGTGATGATAGAGAATTATAAAATATAAATATTTTATAATTATAATTTATAAAGTTTGTTGAATTTATATAGTAGGTTGAAATCATTAATATAATGATAAAATAATTTCTAATTAATCTTATAAGATTTGTTTTTGAAAGGGATAAAGAAAAAGAGACAAAGAAGAGGAAAACACAAGGAAGAGTTAATGAAAATATACCATATTCTGAGTGTCACTTATCTTCTAAAACACTAAAATCCATCGATACTTGGAGTTGGTTATTCCATAGAATCCCTATAGATTCTAATAGGAATAAAAATGTTTATTTGGGTTTATTTTTGGATTTTTTATGTGATAGAGGATTGGGTTTCCAAGGGGAGGGAGAGGGGATATTTATAAATATTTAGAAACATCATCATTGGTGTTTAACCAAATATTAATGGGACATTGTTTAAGGGTTATGAAAGAGAAGTAAGAAATATAAATACTTTATAATTATAATTTATACAATAGGTTGAATTTATAAAGTAGGTTTGAATCATTAATATAATTTAAAAATAATGTCTAATTAATCTTAAAATATTTTGTTTTGAAAGGGATTGAGAAAAAGAGATGGATAAGAGGAAAAAAAGAAGAGTTATTGAAAACACACTATCTCCTTAGTATCACTTGTCTTATAAGACACTAAAAACCATCAATACTTGGAGTTGGTTATTCCATAGAATCCCTAAGGATTCTGAGAGGCATAATAACATGTATTTGGGAATATTATTATCTTTGGTATGTGATATAAGAGTGGTAATGTTCAGGTAACCCACACATGGCGCGGAGGTAATAAGGATTCGGATTTTCTTATGTCTAGGAATTCTCAGGAGGTGTATTTTTCCTTGTTTTCTAGTTTGGGATCTCTCCCCCTTGAGTGGATGAACATTGTTAGATCTGATTCCATTGGCTTAAATTTTTTTCACCCCCTTTATTGAATTGTTTTTGGTGTTGACTATCAATAAAATAATATCACTTTTGAGGATGATTTGTAAAACAATTAATGATTTTGTTAAAGAGGAATGCATAATTTTTTTTTTCAAGGGATGATTTTTACATTAGACTTTTAAACTTATTTTTTATGTTTGTAAAACATGATTTTTTTATTTTAAGTCGTAATTTATTAAATTAAATAATTTTAGATTGAGTAAACATTTATATAACTGATTAGGTCATTATTACATCATGAATGATGTAATTCGAAATATAAAGGTTATGAGAAAACTATATTTTTACTATTCACCTAAAAAATGATGTATTTCAGAGAATTAACAAAAAATTACCCATAGAAAATTTCAACTTGGTGATTTATAAAATTAATTTAATTTTATCAAAATAATTTTATAAAATGTTTTATTTTAAGTTTTATTATAAGAAATTTAATTTTTTATGAAATTCCTTGAAATATACTATATTAAAATTATGGTGAAATTTTATATGAGTATTAATTCATTATATTTATTTTATGGATTCTTAATATTTAAATTTAATTAAATTAATCGTGAAAAATATTATCTATATTAAATTTTATTATTTTGATCTCAAATTACTATTCCAACGGTTATGTTACTACTCCCAATGATTAAGTTATTGTTCTCAATGGTCATGTTACTGTTCCAAGGGTCACATTATGATTAAAATGGTCATATTTACTCTTATAAATAATAATTTATTATTTCATTCATTATTCACCATAATTCTTCTCGAGTATCTATATTTAAATTTTATAAAATTTCGATTGGTTTGCTAATATTTTGTTTGTTTTATATTATTTTTCCCATGGGGTGATGATTTTAGAAAATTATATAGATTCAAACTCTCTAATTATACTCTTATTAATTTACCCCACCATTTTAATGTTTTTAATTTTCTTGGGATTAATTTTTTATTACAAATGATATTTATTAATGAAATAAATTATATTTATTTTCATTATGTGTTGTATGTCTATAATACTATACAATATAATATAAAACCGACTATTTTAAAGAAAAAATTATCATTTATAATATATGGGTCATTATACACCATCCAATAGTTTATTTATCAGGGTTAGCATCCATCTCTTTGTGTGAATGTTGGATTTGATACATGTGGTGCACACTAGTCCTGATCGTTTAATGAGATGTGAGGACCCAAGCTATCCTAGAACAAAACTACCCTGAGAATTAGTTTTCATATTGTTGTTATAAGTAAATTAGTTATTTATATATTCTTTTATATTTTAAATGTTTTAAATTACATGTAACTTTTTTAATACTTTGATAGGAAATAATATCAATAAATATTTATTTAATATTAGTATTTTTTAGAAGCTTTCAAGAAATTTTCACATAGGGTGAATTTACATGTTTCAAGGAATAAATGTAAAAATAGATTTCTTTCCATTGATTTTGTTTAATGATCACAATTGTTTTATCTTATAAATACAATTTATAAAATATTTCATGGGATTATAATGGGATTTCTTTCTCACACCTTATATATACCTTTGGGTGTGTGTTGATCTTTTTATGTGATGTAGTTAAATTCAAGGAGCCTCATTACGGTAGTAGGTATCCATCACAGTGGGGTGTGGGAGTTCAATGGGGACATGGTTCACATAGAGATGGGTTTTTATCATTTTGAATATTTGGGGTTTCATAATCCTGTTTGGAATATTTTTTTCTTTGTAATTTTTTTATTCTTCCTCTATTTGACTCTTTATTAAAAGGATATCCTTCTTTTATATATTCCATTATTCTTTCCCTTAGTCATTGATTTTTTGTAAAATGAATTCCTAAATGTAATTCTTTAGGACTAGGTTCTTATTTCTAGCCTATTAGTATCAAGAACATGCTTTGGTCCATGTCATAGGTCGACATGGGTTTCCATTTAAAGGATGACCAAGATTGGTTTATGATATAATTCCCTTGATGTAATTTATTTTAGGTGTAAAAATAATCGATTTATCTTAGTTTAAATGACAGTATGAAAACATGATTCATACCATGAGAGTATGATGATATTGGACTCATAATTTCTAATGGATTCATCCTCCTTTTTTTAGAACTAGGAATTCTTTCTCAATTTTCATGAGAAGTGATCAGGAAAAATATTTGATGTAATTGTTTTTGAACTCATTCCATCAAAGAGAGTTAACTTATTTCTTTTTTATCATATTATCATTGATAGTCCACCAATTTTCAATCTCATCATCTAAATGTTACACATATAAGAAAATGTTCTCATGGTTTTAGCATTAGAGAACGGAAAATATTTTTTATAGCACTAATATTCTTTACAATAAATAGTGGGTTTGAAAACCCATTAATTGAGGGAAGCCATTCTATCATAACATACCCAATAAAACATTATTCTTTCCATAGTGTGTTTAGGATCTCAAAAAAGTTTTCAATATTTTTCATCGATTTTGAGATTTGAGTGATAATTTTAATGAGATTATACAATTGTTCTCCTGTCTTGTTCGGTGTCCTGTTTGGATAATCACTAAATTTTAATTCTCATTCATTATTTCCCTGGTTACTCTTTGATCCAACCATTACATGTATAAGAATATTTTTTGATAATTCTTAGATTAATATTTGTGTAAAATGAAGACATAAAAATATAGATGAAATTAATCATAAATTATTTATATAACCGAATCTTTGAATATATAGGATTTAATATTGGTTACCGATTAACCTCTTCATAATAGACTATCTAACACAAATATATAAGAATCCATAAAAATTGTTTCTAAGGGGAATGTGAATCAGAAAAGCATATCCTAAAAGATAATAAAACTAGGTGTGTAACACCCCAAGCTTCCATGGTACGCTCCTCTTTGAATAATAGAGCAGCGTGTGTTGTACGCAACCTCGAGTTCTAACACACCGCGACTAATCAAAGTAGCCGTTATGAATAGTAATACCCACTTTTTAAAATTATAGAAATTTTATATTTCAAAATGGAATTCATTTTTGTATTCCTAATATTGAAATTAGCCTATGTTGAATTTTTTGTAATTTTCTGAGAACTTCCAAATTTTTATAGTGAAAAATACTTAAAACAACTTTTTTAATCAAAATAATTTATAGTGATAAGTTATACTATTGAGTGGTTTTAAAGTATAATTAGAATATATTTTTACCATTTTATCCAATGGTGTTCATTATAATTAATTTCACTTTGAAATTGGACATAAACAATTGTCAATCTTTTGATATATATTGTTTCTTAAAAACACGCTATTTGTTGTGACAGCGGGAATTAATTATTAAATTAATTAATGCAACTTATATGTTTGGAATTTCATAAAATAGACATCATTTTTGAATTCGGAATATCAATTATAGCTTAGGGTAAAAGTTTGGCATTGTTCTGAAAAACTTCAATTTTTGATGAATAGTGAAACCACTAAGTGGTAGTTAAAAAACTGATTTTTCGTTTAAATGAAATATTACCACTTCTGTGATTTGATTTTCAAAAATCCGACATACATGGTTGTCATTAAAAAATAAAATGTGGTTCAATGAGATTAAAATAATTTTTTGGTGAATAGTAACTTTTAAGTTCTTAATCGCGATTAGAGGTAATTAATGTAGTTTAAGGTAAAAATAATGTTTTAATAATATGAGATGAGCTTGACACATGTCCTACCCTCATTGGATGTTCCATGGACGACCAAGAAAATCCATGGGTAAACTTGGGGACCCCATGGAGCCACTTTAGTTGGAAAATGACATAAATACCTTTTATTTAATGTTAAAGTAAAAAATGACACAAACATGAAATGTTTTACTAAAACAATTTTTACATGGGGTTATACAAGTCATATTTTTGACTATAAATAGTAATTGAAAAGATAAAACTATTTCACACATCATAGTATTTTTATTATAATTTTTAGACATTAAATAAATTAAATTATTTATGGCATCATGATGATACAGCGATGACCTCATTATTTAACGATTTAAATAAAATGGAAAGATAATGTAATATCTAAGACCTACACATGTCCAAAACCTATTGGATGAGTAGATTTAGAACCCGTATCACCTTATCCTCGAATTATATAGGTGTGGGACCTCTAAAATCCGAAACTCATTTTATAATAAAGTGACTTTTCTTTACTTTCCAAGAGTGCCCCTCCTCTCCACTTATAAAAGGCCCCCACCTCTACCACCTCATTTACACTTTCAAGCCATTTGGCTCGGACAAACTCTGCCCAAATACTCTCCCAACTTCCCTCCCTTACTCCTAGAAGCCTCACATTGGGCATAACTCTTCCCAAGGAAGCCTTTGGCTCAAATCAAAAAGAGTTACCCGATTTTAAGGTAATGTCTTCTCTAATGTTGTTTTGTTTTATTTTTCTTATCCAACCCCCTAAAATCTTTTTATTCATTTCTTTTGTAACAAAACCAGTATCATCAATATACTAGGATTTTGTTATGAGATGTATTTGAGCTACACTTACACACACCTACATCTAATGGTTAAAGAACATACTGTTTCTATGGATGGGGAATTTCTGCCTCACGAAATGATGATTGTTCAACACTCATATAACACATTCAAAGGTGGACATTAAGATGTAACTATATTTATATATGATATATAATATGTTTATGTTATCCTTATGCTTCTTTATTTCTCATTTATGGCATACTTTATGATTTCCATTATGGGTAAACGCGATAATTTCATTTTAGGAAGTGCGGATTACCGCCCCCTCAAAGTGATGTGAATCGTTAATGCCATATGTGGGATGTATAAAGGATGGAGTAAATGATATTATATATGATATTATACTGGAACTATATTATACCTTTATATAATTATGATTTCATTCCATTAAATACAAAATATAAATGAAATTAGCGTTCATCCGTACGTACGACTTACCGTCTCCATGAATGGTGCATTTCATTTCTTACCTCTAAATGTTATGTAATATTATGAATGAATGTATATACTGGATATATATGATATATATGACATCTAAATCATGAATATAATTCTGGAGATAATGGATATTCTACCACATAAACAACTTGTAATTATAAGAAGTTTATTTTTGACTCAAGTATCAAAGATCTACAAAACGACCGTTATTAACTTAAATAATTAAATAATGTTCATAACATTGTAATAAGTGACATAAAAGGGATAATGAAATTGAAAATGGTTCTTAATAAAGTATATATTAACTCTAGTTTATTATTCAGGAGGTTAAAGAACGGTCGAATCAAGTCAGACACAAGGTAAGGGAACTTCTTAACCTAATTTCCATTCTTTGGGTTAATCTCCTACTTTCAAATTATGTAATGTTATTATTATGTCCTGTCTTGTATTTTTACTTTATTTATTTCTACTTATAGTTAATACACATAATAGATCTATTTTATTTTAAAAAATGATCTTTTAAGGGACTTTGTCTCAATCTCCATTCATTGAGGCATATTTTGTTTTATACACAACCTTCTTTTATACGGTGTATAAACCCCTTTGACTTTTACGTTTATTCAAAAGGAATATTTTTATATGAAGCGTTTACTAAACGAAAAAAGGGGATGTTTTTTTCGTACGTATGCGGAGACAACGACTTCTCCGCCGCCGTGACCATTATTTGAGTTTCGGCTTCCTCTACAAGCCATACTTTTTTTTAAATGAAAAATAAATTCCATGTTTTAATTTTCTTTTATTTTGGTATTGAAAATGGTTTTGAAAGTGTTTTTATTATATCAATGTGTTTTCTTGATATCTTGTGATTGAAATGTGGAAATGTTATGTTTCCTTTATGCATATTTTATGTGATATCATTATGTTATGGTTTATGATATGTTTAAACTTGTTCATATGAGGAATGAATTGGACTTAATAAGTGACGGGTGGAGCCCGCTATAGCTCCTCGATGCATCAGTAGGTCTCATGAGACAAACTAGTGTCTTGGCACGAGGCCTTGACAAAATCTTATTTGTGGTCTTGGAACGAGGCCTTGGCTATGTGGTTATGATAGTCTGGCATTATGCATTCCATCATTATGAAAGTGGTTATTGATATTTCATGTGATTATTCGACTAGTAGAATATCCATGTGAGTAAGTAAATGGAATTATTTAATTTTATTTTTTCCATATTATGCTGAAGTTCAAGTTTAAAAAGGCTTTTGTTTTAGTTATACATTGCCTTAAATGTTAATGTTTATTTATGAAATATTCCACAATATTGTTATCCTTACTGAGCATCTGAGCTCACCCCTTTCAATGTTTTAATATTTTCTAGGATGTGAAGAAGTATTTTATGAATGACCTGCAGGGATAGTCAGAAGAGGTTATGAGTGTGGACTATGGAGACTTTGTTATTGTAGTTTTTCACTTTATGATTTAATGTAACGTTTAGGAATGTATATAGTGTTTCCAAGGCTACTAAACTAATCGGTCTTTTGAGACTTGATCTTTTGTGATCATTCCAATGTTACGAAGTAATGCACCGACTCCAGGTAGCTGGGGTCGGGGCATTACAAGGTGTGTAGTTAGACTGACTTCTCAAGAATCAAGTAAAAATTTAGTTAATACCCAACTAACTTTGTGAGGTTTATTACCCCTATGTATAATTTTATCAGATCTTGATTCACTTGTTTTTATCTAGATAGTGGTTTCATTTTACTCTATACATTACTCGAACATTAGGATGGTTTTGTATATTTATACTTATCTATAAGGTTTTCAATAATGTTATCCATTACCAATCCCAAAAAATAATTAAACCCTTCTTGTATAAAAACTGACATGTCTTAGACCTAGACTGTTTTTTCTAGTGTTAAAATTACATATACATTACATACTAGTTGTGATACTAAATTTTATAACCCATAAATAAATACTTCTTTTAATATATCATCTATGTATATAAATATTAATTTTCAAAATAAATCACAAATGATAACCTAATGGTTTATTATCTTTGGAGTCTGTAATCATAAAAAACATATTTTACAACAATTTCCACAAAACTTTATATCACTAGATACACTATGTAATACATAAAATATAATACCTTTCTTTGTAACCATAGGAATTAAAACCATATGAAATGGTGATCCCTAATGACCAGTAAGGTTAAACATAATAGTCATCAATCAAATCTCATAATATAACATAATATGATTATAAATATAATATAACATAATCAATATACATGGAATAAATGAGATAATTCAACCCAACGAATCGTGTATCATAAAAATTATACATGGAATAAGGAAACACGTATATAATAAAAAAGAGTAATAGTAGTGTGAAAATATTAGTTTTCATCAATGAATTATGAAAACATAACATGGCATATTAATTGGGCATAAAAAGGTGGCATATAAAAAAGTATAGAATAATCATTTTCTATATTGAGGTTCAATTTCAACAAATCCAATCCATAGTGGATAAAGTCTCATAGTGGATTGAGTTCACTCATATTCTAAAAAAATATAATTTAATTATATATAAAGATTTAACCATTTAAATGGAGGATTTTGTAGGTTCCACCACTTTCATAATGATAAACCATAAATATTTGTGTCATTCTTAGTTTGAAACATTCATAATTACTCATTGGTTAACTAATTTATCAAAATAAATGAGTTCAAAGAAAACAAAATAGAAGACTTAATCATATTAAATCAAAAGATTTAAATTGGTTATACTAATAGATAATATTTTCCATTTATGTACAATAAAAAATATTATATGTTAACATATATTAGAAAAACATTTATAATAGCATTAAGATTAATATGAATTTTTTTAAAGAAATACAGTTTAGTTTTTTTGAAATATTTTTCAAAAGAATTTTATAAAAGAAGGGAAAATAAATTTCATTATAAAAACATGAAATCATGGATATGATGTTTCTTAATAAATCCCAATTAAGGTAGTAGTAAAATATTTTACCATGAAAATCATTTAGAAAGAAGATTCTATTCATATTAGGTAAAAATTAATTATTATTAAAAATTATAAAAGATAATTACATTGGTATGGATGGTAAAATTAATTGAAAATAATATTCTTCAATCATATATATTGATATAATAATTTTCATAATAGAAAATAATTAATATGCGACTAGAGGTTAAATGTTCTTGACCAAAATGTATATATATGGTTATTTTCATTTAAAAGAATATCTTTGTGTTAATTATGAACCCAAAAAGAAGTGAAATGGTATGAAAAAATATAAAACACATGAAAAATAGAGTATAGAATATTATTATGGTTTTAGAGTGAAATAACATACAATTTCCCTAGATGAAAATTTAGTTAAATCAATCATGATTCCTAAATGAGTTTGGAAGGAAAAATTATCTCTATTTTATTACGAAATTCCATGAATGCCTATATAATTAATTTATAATAAAAATAACCATAATAATAAATTTTTCAAGGAATTATTCTTATTTTTAACCTTTTACACATTTGAATTTTAATAATTCATTGTATATTTATTAAAGAGTAAAAATTTATTTTCATCGTCATATGTTAGTAATTTTGATTATTTTTCACAAGATTTATAATGGAAAATTTAAGAATCATTTTTTGATACATAGTTAATAATTAAATGATTATAAATAATTTTTTAATAATTTTTTATGATTGATTCATCCATAAGTTAATTTGATGGAAATTATGGGCTGAATCGTAAGAATGAGATCCATGATGAGTTTGTTTAAGGAAATTTAATAATATCAACGGAATAGATTATAATAATAGTAAATTTTTGTTTCATTCATTATGAGCCACATTAATGAAACATATTAACCCAAAATATCATATATATTCATAAATTATATTTTATACCATCCACGTAAGGTTGTGATGAAAATAAAATTCATTTTTTACGGAGTCAGCCGTCCGCAAGTACAGACATGCGATATTTAGATTTTATAATAGTTGAGATTATTAAAATAATGAGTAATTTAAATTTATATAAATTTAATTATATAATAAATATAATATTTATTCATTAAAAAAATTATTTTGAAAATCTAGTTAAGGAAGTGATAAAAAATTAAGTATGTTTTTAATGGAGGTGTTAGTCCGCCTGTAGATGTAAATGACATTTTAAATTTTCTTTGGAATGTTGAAAGGAATTAAATGGAGATTTATTCATCATAAAATCCTTATATTATACTACTAATATTTTTATTGTTATATTATATTTTTAAAACATAATTTATTCAAGAATATATAAAATCAAAAAAGTCATAAGTCGAGAACATGTATCTTCTTTTGGAGGACCTATTAGAAATAGGTAATTTGGGGATTATCCTTAGAATATGGGATTTTTAATGTGGAATAGGACTATAATATATGTAAAATTGGATGATATTAATGTGTAATTTTAATGAGTTTTGTTTCTTGGTGTTGGTGGATGTGTGCTCCTTTTAAAATTGACCGAGGGAATTTTCTTTAGAAAGGAATGCTATATAATGATTATGAATGGAGATGAGTGAAATTTAGGTGAGGAGATGTTAGTGGGATGTGATGATTCTAAATTTTTGATATATTTAATAAAATTTAATTTCAAAATATCATAATTATATCTTTTAAATTAAAATATAAGATATAGATAAATTTTTTTTAAAGGAAAATGATTTTCAAAATAATAACTGTACTTACTCTAATTTCAGATCAATTACTAATTAAATTTGTGTTAATTAATTACTAATATCAAAAATATATTTTATTATAATGATATATTTATTTTTATAAAATAAAACGGCATTGTAGAAATAATGTTTTTTATAAAAAAACATTTTTAAGTGTAAAATGATCTTATTAGTTATTTTTATATAATTATTGAATTTTAACATTATTATTAAAAATAAATAGTAATTATATATATATATTTCACATTTTGGTTTATTTTATTATGCCATCCCACATAATTACAACATTATAATAGTTATAATGACATCCTATATATCAATCGTAATAAAATGCATCATGATTATTTTTGGATTGGTGTTACATGTGAGACAAGTTATTTAACAATATTTTTAAAGGAGAAATATATAGTCAAATTAAGGGATATTATATATATTACTAATATTTATTGAGTAACAAATGAGACAATTTCTGTTCAAATATAATGATATAATTATTAGTTTTGATGTGTTACTTTCCTCCAATTATATTTGAAGAACTTCCTTTCTGATAGACCATTGTGGCTGAGGAGGGAGTCAATCATAGAGTAATGAAAAATAAATTTTCTATGTTTGGTATTAGGAAACTCTAGAGAGGAGATTTATACAATTATTTTAATTATTATTAGGGGAGTGAGTTCCCTATATTATTTTTTTTCATTATGAGTAATATGGGTTCCTTCTTGTATATTTTTTGTTAGGAGTCGAGTGGGTACACTCTTTTATGCTTATGGATTAGAGGAGAGTGGAAAAACACTATAGAAAGTTATGTTATGCTAATGAGGAATTCATAGTGATTGGGAATATAGATTACAAGGAATTGGTGTTTTATGATCAACATTTTGAACTAAATATATCTATATTAATGTTTACATCATGGATGACCTCAAGGATCAACATTATTCTCAAGTAGTGATTATATATATTTCAAGTGGGGATATGTGCATTGATTGATCATATTAGTTTTAATTTATATATTTTATATTTATTCTATTTTCAATGGCTATCTTGAAATGGTATACTAACAGATTAAATTATTTTAGAGATGGTGGGAGGCTCTTGGGAAGAGTCTATAGTTATATAGGGTGTATTAACTTACAATAATACCATGGTCATGAAACTCATTGATATTTATTGTAATGTGTTACTTGAGGAACTTGTGTGAAACCATAGTTATATATGATCATGAAATAAAATAAACCACCAAGGATAACTTGTGAGATATGGGAATGATCCAGATGTTCATAATGTATAGTTTGGTGGATAATTCTTGGGATGGATGATGTGGTGAGATGGGGCATGAGAAGAGGGATGTGATATGACATTTCTTAGCATTTAGATTCATCAATTGTTTTCAAATTTATTTAATGGGATTTTATTTTAGTAAATATTAGATTTCATTAGGCCCTATATGAACATCTTCCATTATCACTTTATGGCAGTTTTTGATGGTAAATCCCTATTTAATTTCATATGATTGGTATTTTTTATGATTATTGTTTCTAATTATATTTATAGTTTTATTTGTTAATAAGTTGGTATATGGTTATTTTCTATGGAGAGATTATATTGAGTGAGATTATTTAAGGATGTGGGGTAAGACCTTATACTAACTATGCCCATAATGTGAATAGAGAACTATTTGGTATAACTTATTCATAGATTATGGTATAATACTAATCACTTATATATAAATTTTACCAGACAAGAGTGGGGTGTTATATAATTTATTCTCAAAGAGTGTGTGTATTATTTACCATAGTGGATTTATGTTGTGAAATTGTTTATGCATAAATGGAAAATGAATTTAATAATTTTCAATGGTATTCATCGTAGAATTACACTGACATCTAATTGGTCAATAGTAATCAGTTAGTCATGGTGTATTGGTGAATCATATGGTGATCATTGATTAACCCTTGTCCCATGTACATGAAATCAGTATTGATCTATATGTATGGACCATGTATTTCATGGTAGGTACATGTTTCCCCATAGAGATGGAGTTATATCTTGGGATGGGTTACCTCATGGGTGTAGACCATCTATTATCGTAGTTATTTAAGAGAGAGGGAAATCATTTTCATGTATAATATATAATTATACCTTATTTCTATCACCCAAGGTTTAAAACTATTATTTTTTATGATTCATATTTTTTTATATATGGTCTTTCGGTTCCCTATGCATGTCTTATGCTATATATACTATTTTATTTTAAAAATATTTTTCTACAGGAAACAAAATATGGATACATGTAATTTTTTTTAAATATTTTAGATCTATCTATTATATAAATGGTTCATGTTTTTTTGTATTATGAGGCATAAACCTTTTGAGATAAAGTTTAGGGATTAGTCACTACAAGAGTTTTCTTGGACCTATTTTCTTATATGTATTATACAATGTAAGAGGTGTGCTTAAGGTCTAGTGGCAGTCTACTTCATGCATTGTTTGAGATGATAGGATTGGGAATTACATATTTTTACATGATCGTAGTTAGATTATTATTTAACTCATATCAATTAACTATAAAATTATCATTTTTTATAAATTATTTGAAATAATATTAAGGAACATTTTTGTAAGATGTGAAGGAACCATTAAATTAAATGATCCCTTATCAAATAATATTTTTTTATTAAAAACCCATATAACAATAATTAAATTGTTTCTTTTTTTATAAAAAATAATAATGGTTATTGGACCATATTTAAAATATATATATATATATATATATATGATTATAAGTATTTTACCCTAATTATAATTTTTTTTAACTATAATCATTTGTTCTAAAAAATGTTGATTTAAAAAGTTTTAGTAATTTGTGAAATAAATTTTGGTTGGTTCTAAGATTTTGGTTTAGTGGTATTTTATAGTTATAGAAAATTTATTTTGAGTGTATTATATTTTTATCCATGTTAGATTATTATTTCAATTTGAATATTTCAAAAAAACATTTCTTAAAGTATTTTTTTTATTTAAAGAGATTTAATATTATTTTTTTATGAGACATTTTTTTTCTTACATTAGACTATTGGAATGAAAACACTAACTTTAAAGTTGTTATTAATAAAAAATATTAGTGATTTTAAATGATGATGATCCCCAAAAGTGTTTATGGATGTTGAAACCATAAAATACTTTATTTAAACAAGTAACATCATATGGAAAATGAATATAATTATTGTTTTTTTGTATTTATATCTATTTTAACATATCTATATTTTTTTACTTTATCAATTTAACTAATTTTTAATATATTTTGAGTTAAGTGTATTTGAGATGTTAAAATCTATTTCGATTGCAATAAAATGATATTATTAATATAATTTATATTTAATATTAATTTTTCCATGAGAAGATGAGTTGGGTTAAAAAATATTTTAATGGATTAAACATTATATAATTCCTAATTATGTATTTTTAGATTAATATGGTTTTAAAATTTCATGTAAAAGTGATAAGTTTCTATTTAAATGTGTTCATTTTTAGTGAAAATTATTAATTTTGGAAAATTATTAATACATTTCAGTTATATTGATTTCAATATAGATTCATGTGGAATAATATTTGAATGTTTTAAAATATCTCCATAAAATAAAAAAGTATTTTTATTGAATTCATGTATGGTTAGTAGTTTATTAATTAATGTTTTTGAATGATTATATAGATTTTTTACACATAATCATAATTTAAAAGTTATCAATTTTAAGGTGAAATTATATTATATAGTTATCTTATAAATAAAAAACCCATGACTTATAATAATTATTCAATGGATTTATATCTATTAAAATGGTTTTTTATACCTTTAAAATATTTGTAACATTTGTTTTTATGAATGAATGGTTATAAATTCTAAAGTAATTCTATGATGTAGTTTTGTTTGATGTTATCTTTTATTTGATTTTAAATAAATTAAATGATTATTTGGAGCACTATAGAATTATTTTAAGGAGTTAAAAATGTATGAATTTCTATTTATTTAAGGAAGGCCATTTTATATTTTTTAAAGATTAGTATTTTTTGTCATTAAATAATAATTTAGTTTATAACTCTTTTTTCGAGAATGAATGGATTTATTGAGAACGGAATAGTGGGATATCACATTTTTAAATATTATTATCATAAATATATTTATAATTATTAATTTATTAGTTTATGTAGATATTTTTTAGATATTTTTTGGTTTTAAAAGATGTCGATTTAATGATAAATGTTAATATTGTAATTATATAATTATATTAATTACTTTTTTATTATAGTTACGAATAAAGAATGATTGGTTATTTTAGGAAATAAATTAGATCCAAAATTAGTTTCTAAGGCTGAATCATATTGAAATTACCTTATTTGTTATATTCAATTATGTTTTGAGAAGAAATGAATAAAAATTATTGATATTTATAACAACTTAATGAGTAATATACAAGTTAAATATCTAATGAAGGAGATAAGGGTATATTATTTTTTCATTTCACTGTGAATAATTTCATGTAATTGAAACACCACATAAATTTTTATGTTATGATCTTTTACATGTCTCAAGAAATCTTAGAGTTGAAATAATGAAAAATGGCCCTCAATTAAATATTTGATGAAAATAAACAACTTAGTAGTATAGCTAATGGTTTCGGCGCATGCTTTATAAAACCATACAATATTTAAGTACTAAAATATATCTAGTTTTATTACAAACTCATGATCAAGAAAATAATTCATTCTAATATAATTTTTAATGCATGGATATGTGCAGGGGTCTCCAATGTTTTTAATAGAATATATCATTTCAATTTTTTATTAAAATTTGAGTCTAATATCAAATGACCATAAAATCGATTTCTATTTCCTTTTTTAGATATCAATGATCTAAAATTAATGACAAAAAAAATAAAATACACCCCTTTCTATTGGAAAAAACCACATCAATTGATTTATTTTTGAAAAGAGGCCCATAAGGCATTCAAATACAAATTTGAAATCAAAGATGAAAATATTTCATTTGATATAGAAAATATTAGGAATCCAAAATATATTTTTTAATTTATAGTAAAAAATGGAATTTAATTTTAACTATATTTTATATAATAAAAATTAAAATATTTTTAAAATAAAGTTTATTAATAAAATATGCTTAGGTGAATATATGTATTTTAACTCCATTCTAGTTAATTCTCAATTTTTAATTGATTTAAATGTTAAAAAATAAATTTAAATGTTTTTTTATGTATTTATATAGAGTGTGGTTTAATTACTATGTGATTTTCCTTGAATAAAAATAAATACGGTTGGAAATTTGGGGATATAGATAAAAATATTATTATTTTTGAAGTGATTTATTTAATATTTAAACTAGTGTTTCTAAATAGTGATTTATTAATTAGTTTTTGATTGGTATTAATTTGATAGATAATATATTTTTATAGGTAGATATAATCCTTATTTTTTCATTATAATTTAAAAAATTATGGGTGTTAAGTTTTTATATATTCTCATTAGAAAGAATATATTACGGAGTATAAAATTAAAATTACAGATGTTTATTAATTATAAACATATTTTTTATTTTAATTTGATAAGAAAAGGAATATTTGGAAAAAATTTAGATGAGATTTATGGTCAGGTGCCTCCTCCATAGATATTATGGTATAACTATGTACTATGGGAATGGATCATGTAAATGATGTACATTTTGGTGCAAGATCCATGGATCATGAATAATAATAACACATAATAAAAATGTCATATAGACTATCTTTATTCAGTTCTATTCTTATTACGCCTTAGTAGTGTAAATTATTTTGAGTTATATTACAATATATTTATATTTTTAAATCTATGATCTAATTAAATTAGTAAGGTTGGGAACCTTTTTTAGAGGATTTGACTAAATCCCATTATTTTTGACTTTTTACTGATTTATTTATATGTAATTTAAGAGTTATCTTGATTAAAATGTTTCGATACCCCCATATCCTTCGTATGTAGAATTTTTCAAATGGAGTCTTCCCACTTTTGTTGGATTATTATTAATTTTAATTCTCAAGAAAATGAAAATTTGGATCAATGTTTATTATATTTTTTTTCAAATTTTTATACTTTGTTTTCAAGCTCCCTCTTTCCCCTTCATGGAAACATTGGTATACATAATGCTTATATTTCTATAATTTATGATTTTTTAAATTTATTGAGAAAATAATGATAATTAAAATTAGTATTTTTTCCCATATATATTTGAGGAAGGGTAAATTGTGGTGAACATATATCGTTTTATAATTTTTCCTTGACTTATGGATGTCGGTATGTGATATTCACAAATATATTTTTGAGAATCTCAAATGCTCTGAAAATAATAATATATATTTTAATTATATTTATATCTATGTAAGGGGAAATTTTAATAGTTTTGAATAATGAAAAATGATTTTCTATACATCATCAATGATGGTTTCTAAAAAATTAGACTATAAATGGCATTAAATATACTTTTTATATGAGGAGAATGAACATAATATTTTAAATTCCTATTAATTTATTGATAGAATTTTCTATATAATATATATTACCTTAAGATGTCTAAAATTGTTAACATTGTTGATTAGTCATATTTGATATTATTTAATTCATTTTTAGAACAAAGGTTTTTAAAAATTCAGGATTATACAATTATTTTATTACATGAAAATTATGAAATATGCCAATATAAAATTTTATTTTTGGGATTTAAATTAATTATATGTTTTATATAATGGATTGACAGAGACATATTTGGTGAAAATTTCCATTATTTTGATTTCACACTTTTATTATTATTTTTAGGATAGTGGAATTGCCTTTCATTTATTGGTTAGAAATATTTGTTATTTTCATTGTTAAATTAATGAGATTATATATAATTATTTTACACAATAATTAAAAAGGCAGGGGGATGTATGGTTTTTATTAACTCCGGGCACATGACCCATTATGTTCTACCACTATTACATTCTTTCATGGGATTCTAGTGTTAGGGCCACCATTTAGGGATTCTTCATTGTGGAGGAGTTTATTTCTTTTTATATTTACCTTTATTTTTCTTACTATGTGTAACATCTCAATTTTTCATAGGATTATTTCAAAAAAATTTATTTTTTTCATAGATATAAATGATTTAGTATTATTTTAAATTTAATGTTTAATGTGAATTAGGTGATTATATGAGTGTGGTAGAGTTGGAGGTTACAATAATACTAAAAAACACAACACTGAGAACTCAGTAATAGTGTATGAGTTACACATTATTCAAGGTAAAAGGAGATAGGTTTCATAAAATTTACCAATGAGTTGATGGAGTTTATGATCCATGTTTCCAACACCTTTCCAAACCTCAATTTTAATATTAGAAAATTTTATATTCTTATATCCAAAAATTTTCAACTTTATTGAGTTATTCCTCTTCTAGGCTAATAGGGTATGAATGGAGATCCTCTATAACTATCCTATTAATCATTAATTTTCTGGTGATTTCTTTATCATTTTTAGATATAGCTTTATTCAATTTCTTGAATTATGATTGATATGTTATGCTGATCATTTAACCTAAAGTTTTTCTAAAATAAAAATAGTTTTTGAATCATTTTATTTCCACATTTGAATTTACATTCTATTTTGGGAAGGATTTATGAAATATCGTGATATGTTAGTAATTATTATATAATCCACGTGAGAATTATCTACATGACATAATATTGGAGTTATCTTCCTTCTTTTTTGGTCAAATACACTTTTAAGGTTTATTTTTGGTAAATATTTTTCTTGAATATAAACTATTTTTAAAAATTTGGCAAGGATGTTGACATTGAATAAAATAATTAATTAAAATTTTTATTATATGTTGATTGATTGATTAAGTTATAAATGAAATTATACTATGATTAAATTATTAATTAATTAATAATTATAAAAACTTATGGTTAAAATAGATTAATTAATAAAATTAATATATTTATGAATGAAAATATCAGTTAAAAAATTTATAAATAAACTTTAACCTACATGTTCAATATAATATAATTAGTACAATTGATCCGGTTTGTTTATAATAATTATTTGTTTATAATGGTTATTGGAATTTATTAGATAAATTAATGGATTCAAAAATCATCATTTCATATGGACTTATACTATTTTAGATTGGAAATTATTATAATATTGTTGGAATTTATGAATAATGTTTTATTAAATGTTTTTTATAGTGATTAAATCAATTATGGGATTAAATGACCAAAAATAATCTAATATTTAGATAAATACATCTATTATAACGTGTTATAAAATATTTTTATATAATTTTTGTGTGATATAATTTATGGATTAGTAGACTATCTATTTGAAATTAGATTAAGAAAATCAATTTTGAGTTAATATGATGTTTTATAGACTATTGGCATTGTTTATATAAATTAAATTTTTTGAATTTAATAGAAATAATTTAATGTGATGTGGTGATAATATAATTATAATAAGATTATGGATTTTCTATATAAAATACACGTGGTTATGTTTCAATTTGATATACTTGGGTATTAGCATTTAACAGAGGAAATATGGGATGGATACAAATATGTCTTCAAAAATGAATTGAATGAAACAAGTTGATTAATCAATATTGAAATGATATATTAAATTATAAATAATATTAAACTTTTAAATGGTTTATTTTTTATGCATTGTGATTATTATTTATTTAAAAGTAAGTTTGGTGGAATTTTTCATTTTAAAAAGGGGCATTTAATGATCCTTCAAATGATGTTAGTTTTGATTGAATTTTTGGTAATAATATTGATGAATTATGAATATGAAAAATGAATGATATCCTTTTATCGCATTTTTTTGAGTATGAAATATGATATAAAATTGATGTTTAATTTATAATTTGGATTATTCATACTAAATTCATAGTTTTATAATTTAAGATAGAGTGGTTTTAATTTTTATTATCTTCATTGAAGTTGTTAAATGATAATGATGTTTAATGGGTAAAGAAATGGAATTAAATGAATCTGGTTTTGACCCATAATAATTTTGAATATTTTAGAGAATATTTTCAGAGCTAGGCATTGAGTAGGAATGGGAAACTGGGGCCCATGGATCCTCAGTGCGACGATATTAAAAATATTAAATATATTTTTTTGCATGCACATAGTTTTTCTTGAAACATAAATTACCCCATTGTGGAGTCTCAGATTTTATTTCTATGACCGTGGTTGAGTTTAGAACATCGTGTTTACCTTTGGTTCAACTTAAGGTTGTCTATGCCAGGAGTTTCGATCAAGGGTGTTTTGGGTGACAAGGTGTTATGAGGTGGATTAAATTAATTAAAAGAAAATTTAATTAAAAATATAAACTAACCGTTCCCTCCCCTCACATTGAGTATGAAAGATATAAGCAGGAGCGAATCCTCCCCCCTCTACTCTTATTCCCTTGGGAAATGAACACAATTAACACAAAATCAATGAAGCAAGGTGCTTCTGATATCCATTTCTGACATCGATCACCATCAGATCTAAGAGTGGCATGATCTAGGCATTGTTCTTCATAAAAAACATCATCATTTTTTCAATGAGTTAGGTGGATTTTAGTTTTCATCTTGATCCCTTTCATTATGCATTGTTTTATGGTTATAGTGCCTAAATACAATTGTTATTGATCCCTAATAGGTATATCTATGGGTTTTGGGGAAGAATAGGACAAATTTGGGTATTTTTTAGGTAATTCCCAACTGGAATTACCATCCACATAGCGTGTAGTTTAGTGAAACATTCCATATAGCCCTTTATATTTGGAGAAGATGAACTCTGGGGACTATACACCGTGTACTATAGTTACACATCGTGTAGTGATCCAAGTCATGTAACCATGGGACATTGCTAGGGTTAGCCGTGTGAAACTACATTGTCATGTACTAACACATGAACAAGGTACATGGACACGAGGTCCGGTATAGGACCTTGGGAAAGATACATGGGCAGGTGGATGTTTATCCTGAACATGCTATTTAGTATGGGATACATGGCGTGTGAGGGACACGGTTGGATGGTCTATATAGAGGTGGAACATGGTCAGGGGATGAGTGAAGAGGGAAATTGTGTGTACCTCATTTACATGTCATTTAACACTATATGGGTTGGTAAACCATGTAGACAGGGTACATGGCCATGTACTTGGGTGGGCTCACACATTGTGTGTACCTTGATACACTCCATGTATTTCTAAGAGATTCTCTTTAGATCTTCCGTATTCCATATATTCTTCTCTGGGATTCAGATTCAGGAGTGTGAATAGCCAATCCTGAGTAGGTTTCCACCAGAACGTGATGGTGTCATTCATTAGGGCTTATGATATTTGAGGTGGTGTAAATCGAGCAAGACGCTCTTGAATCTATGTTAAGATAATGTTGCAAATCAATCTTGTTCATGAAGAGAGACGTTGGAACTGGTACTCCCCTATATCTTCAAGGAAGAGGTTTCCCTTACCTCTCTACATAGGTAGATATGAGACTCCCAATGTTATGCCTACAGGTTCATTACCTTTGGGTAGTTTCTTCTTGGGCTGCTACTACCCTGATAAACTAGGGTGTGGGTTGCACATGATGTTTCTGACGATGGATTGTTCTCACCTACCGTGTCAGGGTAAATTCCCTCCATACTTGTTGGAAGGTAGAGTAGGTACTCAGCTTTTGGACTAGGGTGTGGGTCCTCTATCTTTGGATTTTGTACTCCCATGTTGGAATAGGGTGTAGGCCCTCCATATTTGATGTATAGATAGAGTGGGTAATCCTCTACTGTGTTTGGGAGTGGGTCCCCTATCATAGGAGTCAGTACTCCCATGTCATTCCAGGGTGTGAGTACTCTATACATGTTGTTTTGGTAGATTCAACACTCCCCTTCCATGTAAGGGATTTGGTCCTCTAGCCCAGGGTTTGTACTCCCCTACCATGCCATGGTGTGGATCCCCAATAGTGTACGATCTCACAGAGTCGGTACTCCCCTGTCCTACCAGGGTGGGGTTCCTCTATCCATTGAGTGTTACTCCCCTATCGGGTTAGGGTGAGGGTCCTTGATCCATAGAGTAGTACTCCACTATTATAATAGGGTTTTGGTTCCCCATTCTCTTAGTGGTATTCCCCCATTTTTTCAAGGAATGTGTCCTCATTTACCTAGTAATACTCCCCCATATCTTTGTAGTAGTAGAGAGAAGGTCTTACATTGGAGATGGAGCTCCCTCGGTTGTGGGATACAGTTACAAGGAGCGATCCCCTCCAATTTACATGAATGATACCTAGATAAGTGTTAGTTCTCCCTTAAGGGACTGGGGTGCGAGCTACTCCATACAGGAGTGAAATAGGTTTCATGGGTTAGTTAGGATCTGTACTCCCTCAACTGTAGGGCAGTGGCTAGGTGAACGTCCCTCCATTCACTCTCGTTAGAGAGAATACATGCAGTGTATAGTATGGAGATGTGCACCCTCAACTGTGTGAAATAATGAGGTATGGTCCTCTTCATTTGGTTTTATTTAGCTTGTGTTGGGTATAAGGTGATGATGACAGGGCCTATGGTGCTTGGCACTAGAGATAGACATAGTGAGATGTTCCAAATAGATCATGTTCTCTCAAACGTACCATTTGGAGTGGTATAGTTGTTCTTAATGGATTGCATCTCTTAGATGGGTGTGATCTGGTATGGCTTAGCTCATGGAGTGTGTTCTCTTAGTTTTGTGTTATGGTTAGAGCCTATAAATAGAATCCAATTGATGGCTATGATGTTGGAACCTCATGAAACCTAGAGTCTGAGATGAGTATATGTGAGTGATTTCTTGAAGTCCTTGTGGTGTTGTAACATGTTGGGGTTGATTCCACTTGTATAATGAGCCGAATTGTCCTGTACAACTGAGGATTGTTTGAGATGGAGTTTCTCTCTTGATTTGGGATTCCTTCTAGATAGGTTTAGAGTACTGTTTCCTTTCACTTTCTCCCTTTTTCTTTTGGGAATTTTTGGAAACCTACTGAGTATTTTTATACTCACCTCTAATCGAGCTTTTTCCACACATTTTTTATGTCTTGAGTAGACCACATTACTTTCAGTGGAGTCCACGAAGGACCTGAGGCAGGCTGATCTTAGTGAGATAAAAAGAATGATTTGTTTACCAGATCTGGGAAAAAGAGCTTTTCGACAGTTGTAGTTGAAAGAAATCCCCTCCTTTTGTGTTGTTTGAACTATTTTATAGTTTTCTTTTGTGGTAATTATTTTTTCATTCTTTAACTTTTATTAATTTTGTTATACTATGGTTGTGGGATATAGATGTATAAATTCTTTGGTTACATAGTGGTTTTTACATTTCATCATTTTGTGAGATTGGGGATGTGTGTTTGAGTGTGAGTGTGTGTATAAGTACATAGGAAATGCCTCCCATGTTAGTGATATGCCTACTCAGTGCTAGTCACTAGCCCCAGGCTTATTGGAGGAGAGCATTGGGAGTTGTGGCCCAAGCATTGTTGGGCCAGGTCATTATAGATTGGTATTAGAGGAGGTCAGTTTTACTTTGGGACCAATGTGTTGTGAGCTTGGATTGGGTTGCATATTGACAATGTTAGGATGTTTCAAGTTAGGCTCTATGACCATAGGTTCTATTGTTAGTGTGGTGGCTGATGTATCTATTCACTAGGAATCTAATAACCTTATTTTTTACTCGGTACATTAGGAAACTAGTCACTGAGAAATAAATGGTACATTCATCCTGTAAGACTGTGTTTTGTTTTTTCATGTCCTTCTTGAGCTATCTCCCCAGATATACTCTTTTACTGCATTACACCTTGATTATATTTTAGGATGCCAACATGAAGAAAAACATACGAGATTCAATAGTGTGATTGTGATTACAATCTTCCACTTGACGAGGCATCAGTGTAGGGAACTATTTTTTGAGGCATTATATCTATTTAGTCCACTGGTAGTGCCACCGCCTATTGAGTAGTAGGTTTTATAGGTAGTTCAATATAAGTATTTGTTCAGGTTGAGTGCACTATATGAGTTCTAGAGGTAGTGACCTATGAGGTACTCGGGTGATCCATACCCCCATGAAGTGGATGATTGGATCAAGGTAGTCACGTGAGTTTTCCATATAGTGAGGACTACTCTCGATCAGATGGTTGTCCTAGCGGAAAAATTTATATAGGATTTATCTTGGAGATAGTGGAGTTTGGTGATACAGTCTCATGAATATGTGGCACTCAATTGGGTGAAGTTCAAGTGACTCTTCAGGGAAGATTTTTACCCAGCCACGTTGAGATCAATTCGTGCCCAAGATATTCTACAGCTTCAGGTGGGTAGCATGACTGTGGAAGTGTTTTCAAAGAGGTTCACAGACTTGTCATGAAATTTCCAAGATATCGTTAGGGATCCATGTTTTAGATCACATACCTTTGATAAGGGATTGCGTCAGGAGATCAGGGTATATGTGATTCCTTTGTGCATTCCCACCTATGTGGGAGTGCTGGAGAGAACTTTAGTGGTTGGGAGTTTCCTAGCCAAGGAAAATGTGGATGTGACCTGTAGTAGTGGTCACAAGGATAATGTGTTAGAATGATCTATTAGAGTAAAGGTGACATGATTTCAATGTAGGAGGAATTCACCTACCCAGACTCAGGCATAGGAGAAACAATGAGGACCAGGTCAACCGCCGGAGGGGTGGTATTATGCTTGTGATGATCAGGGACATATCGCTAGAGAATTTACAACCCCCTATTATTTTGAGAGGGAGATTGATGATGAGCCTCCTTTGCAGAGAAAATTATTTGTGCAAGGAGTTCCGTATGGTGGAGGATGAGGCAGAGGAGCCGGTAGAGCAACAAGAGGTAGAAGGAAGTTTGAGGTGTTGCCACGACCACCCCCATGTTGTCTTCACCAAGACCAGGGAGCCAGAGGACGCGAGAAAGGACAAGTATAGTCTATAGAGTCATTTGACCCAGAGGCTTCAAGGATGAATATAGGTACACCTTTTTAATTTCTACTTTCTATAGTAAAAAGTGTTATACAATTTTGTGGGTACACTTATCTTTCTTCTTTTTCTTGACGTTTGACTTGGTTGAGGTGGGGCGTCAGTAAAACCCCATGCTGGTAGTTGTGATAGAGGGCCCAGTAAGACCCAATGTGTGTTTGGGAAGCCCTTTTTTCATTAGTAAACTCATGTGTTTGGAATAAACTTTGTATTTGACACACTTGAGGAGGTGGTGATGAAGTTCGACGTAGCATTAAACTCACGATGAAGGGGAAAACATTCCCCACTGAGACACATTTTTGTGATGCGACCAAAACTATGAAAGAGAGTGAGTTCCACCCAAAGTGAAAAATATTGATGTGTGTTGGAAAAGTTATTTATACTTTCATGTTCAGGGAGAGGTTATGTGATGGGGTGTCAAAGTAGGTCATAACCTTGCAAGTGGATTTCCTTGCTTTTCCCCTTCATCTTGGAAGCCCTAGGAGAGGGAGAACATTTATTAGAATCATTCCGTAGAAAAAGAGCTAGACCATATGATATTTTTGTTGTGTATATTAGTTTCTTTCCATACATAATCATCTAGGATGCCACTAATGGGTATGGAAGTCTTTCTGTTTGGGTGAGCTGTGTTATAGATGGAGGTTTGTAGACAAAGGTCTTGGTATGACTCAGTGATTACTCTTGGGAAGCCCTGTGTTGTTCATGAATACCCTCACATGTTCGAAGTCAAACATGAACAAAATATTATTCAGGATGTTGTTGTACATTCCATCCAGGGGTAGATATGAACTATGGGGTTCCGTTAGTATCTGTGTTGGCTTAGAAGGGTCGTGTACCACTAGACCCCATGACTGGAGATGGACCACGAGGCTAGGTGTTTTCCCACCAGTCTCAACTAAGGATACATGTCCCCATTGGCTGCATAATGTTGGCATGGTATAAGATATACATGAGAGAGGTTTGATATTGGTGGTTCCTCTGTGTGTATTCTTGTAAGCAGCATGAGAAACATTTGTGAGCTCACTCTCATGGAAGTCTAGTTGGAACCTCAGTTTCTTCCCCTGTTCTTAGGTTTTCTCTTTCTCCGAATGAAAATACCTATGGTGGGGAGAATAGAATGACTTAGGTTTTTACCCATAAGACTTTGGAATAGTTTAGAGAATATTTTGGAGTCAGGTGCTGAGTTAGCATGGGAAGTCGGGGCCTGGGGAGACTTAGTGCCGTGATATTAAAAATATTAAATATATTTTTTCACTTACATGCAGTTTCACTAGACCTAACATCGTGTTTACCCTACGCATGACCTAAGTTCATCTGTTTTTGGAGTTTCGATCAAGGGGTGTTTTGGGTGATGAGGTGATATGAGATGTATTAATAAGTTAAATGGAAATTTAATTACAAATCTAACCTAACCCTCCCGTCCCCTCACATTGGGTGTCCACGACACAAGGAGGAGTGGATTATCCTCCCCTCTCCTCTTATGCCTTTTTCTGACAAACAAAATCAACACCAAATCGATGAAGCAGGGTGCCTTCGATATCTGTTTTGGACGCATATCATCATCAAATCGAAGATTTTCATGATCTGATCATCGTTCCTCATCAAAGATTCAAAGTTTCTCCAACAAGGTATGTGTATTTGAGTTTTGGTCCCTATCCCTTTCATTATGCATTATTTTAAGGTTCTAGAGCCCAAATAAAATTGATATTGATCTTTTCTATGTAGATATATGGGTTTTGTGGAAGAAAAAGACGAGTTGGTATGGTTTTTAGGTAATTCCTGACTGGAATTACCCTCAACATAGAGTTTAGTTCAATTAAACATGATATATATCCCTTATTGTTCAGGGAAAATGAACTTTGGGGACTATACGCCGTATACCAGAGTTACACACTATGTAGTGCCCCAAACTCTGTGCCCATGGGACATGTATGGGGTTAGCCATGTGAAACTACATGTCTGTGTACTAACACATGAAAAAGGTACCTGGAAATGGGGTCTACTACATAGAAATTTTAAAACTACATTGGTGGGTGACCATTTATCCTAAATGAGTTGTGTATTATGGGATACACATCATGTGAAGGACATAGTTGGCCGATCCATGTGGAAGTGGAACACGCCCATGGGAAATGTGAAGAGGGACATGGTGCATAACACCTTTACAGGCCATGTAACCATACATGGTTTGGTCAACCATTTAGATAGGGTGCACGAATAGGTGCTCAGGTGGGCCCTCGCACCATGTGTGCCCCGTTTCAGGCCGATTACTCCTAGAAGATTCTCTTGGGATCTTCTTTCCTTTACATATTCTCCTCTGGGATTCAGATTTAGGCTTCTGAATAGCCTATCCTGAGTGATTTTTTATGTAGAATGCTATGGTGGCCTAATTTATGAATTAAGAGATACAAGTTGGCTTAAATAGATATATACTCTCATCAAGATATGATTAACCGATGTTTGAGATCCGTGTTATTTGTGAAGAGAGATTTTGGGACAGGTACTCCCCTATATCTTCATGACACAGGTTTTCGTTACCTCTCTAATTAGGTAGACATGGGAATCATAACATTGTGGGTGTGGGTTTGTTACCTTTGGGTAGTTTTCCATGGGGTTGTTTCCCCCTAACGAACTAGGGTGTGGTTTCCCCGTGATGTTTGTGAAGATAGGAAGTGCTCCCCTTCCATGTTAGGGTGAAGACCCTCCATACTTATTGGAAGGTAGAGTTGGTACTCCCTTATTAACCAGGATGTGGGTCCCCCATATGTAGAGTTGGTACTCCCCTGTTGGAACAGGGCATGAATCCTCCATATATGACTTATAGAGAGAGTGGGTACTCCCTTACCATGTCAGGGCACAAGTCCTCTATCCTAGGAGTTAGTACTCCCCTATAATTCTAGGGTGTGAGTCCTTTATACATGTTGTTCTAAAAGAGTTGGTACTCACCGATCATACCAGAGAGAAGGCCCTGTAGCCTAGGGTCGGTACTCTCCTATAGTGCTAGGGTGCAGATCTCCTACAGTGAATGAGATGGTAGAGTCAGTACTCCCCTATCCTACCAGGGTGCGGGTCCTCTATCCACTTATTGGTACTTCCATGCCAGGTTAGGGTGAGGGTCCTCGATCCATAGAGTATCACTCCCCTATAGTAACAGGGTGCATGTACTCCATTCTCTAAGTGGTAATTCCCTGTCGTTTCAGGGCATGAGTCCTCACTTACTGAGTAGTAATCCCCAATCTCTGAGTAGCAGTAGGGAGTGTTTCCTCTATTAGAGTTGGAGCTCCCTAGATTTTGGGATATAGTTATGTGGATCAATCCCCTCCACTTGATATGAATGATACCTAGATATGAGTTAGTTCTCTCTAGATGTACTGAGGAGCAACATACTCCATACAAGAGTGACTGAGGTTTCACAGGTTAGTTAGGAGTAGTACTCCCTTGACTGTGGGGCAGTGGAAAGTAATGGGTCCCTCCATTATCTCTCATTAGAGATAATGCATGTGATTCATAGTTTGGAGTAGTTATTACTCAACTATATATAGTGGTGATGGGTGGTTCTCTTCATTTTGGTTTCTATAGCCTGCACTAGATGCAAGGTGACGACGATAGGACCTATGGTGTTGAGAAATAGAGCTAGACCAAGTAAGATGTTCCTGATTGAGCACATTCTCTCAAACATGCCATTAGGAATGGTAGAGTTATTCTTGATGGAGTGAATCTCTTGGAAAGTTACCATCTGAGACGACTAAGCTCATGGAGTTTTTTCTCATAGTTTCATGTTATTGTTAGATCCTATGAAAACAATCCTATTGCTGGCTATGAGGTTGGAACCTCATGAGACTTGGTGTCTGAGACGAGTATATATAAGTGATTTATTAATGTCCTTGATAAGTTTTCATATATAGGGGTTGACACCCTCGTAGAATGAGCTGAATTTTTGTGTACATTCGAGGATGGTTTGAGATGGAGTTTCTCAATAGGGGATTCCCTCTGGCTAGGTAGGGTGTATTGTTTCCTTTCAGTTGCTCCCTTTTTCTTTTGGGGGGTTGGTACTTCTTATGAGTATTTTTATACTCATACTTACAATAGATATTCCCGTACATGTGTTTTATCTTGTGTAAACCACATTTCTTTTGACGAATTCCATGGAGGACCCTAGGTATGCAATACTTAGTGATCTAGACAGGTCGATGTGTATATAGAAGCTTAGACGGGGTTCTTTCTGACAATTGTAGTTGATAGTGATCCCATTCTTCTAAGTAGGTTGTACACTTTTACATTTTTCTTTGGCTGTGTTGTTTTTCCCTTGCTTCTCTTTAAATATTTTTTTCATATTCTACTTGTTGGATATGGATGTATGCATGCATTGGTTACTTAGTGCATTTTACATTTTAGCATTTCATGAGCTTGGAGATGTGTTTGTGTATATAGGTAAATAGGAAATGCCTTCCATGTTAGTGATATTCCTACTCGGTGCTAGTCATCATCCCCTAGCCTATTGAAGGTGGGCTTCAAGAGTTATAGCCAGAGCTCTGTTGGGTCATGTCCTGACATGGATTCTTTTAATTTAATGATATGATTAAAATATATTAATTTTTTATATATTTGGAAGTATTTATTAATTTAAAATGGGATATAATTATTATTGTGTGTCTTGGGTTGATTTATATGTAGTTTGTTTTATCACACATATTCTTTAATTTAATGCTCAAGGGGAAAATGATTTAAAATTAAAAAAAAGATACTTGATTGGTGAAGGGGATAAATAGATATTGTTTGATGATTTAATTAATTTTTTAGTGTTGTGTGATGATGTAATTGTTATGTTAGTACCATGAAAGGATATAAATACTGTTTTTTATTTAATGATGATAAAATTACTGACATAAATTTAGAATTAATAATGGAATATTACATTGATTATTTAGCATTATGATTTGTATAGTTCTTGTTTCCAATATCTTTGTTGAATTTTGTTAGAAGAAAATTGTTGAGTTACATCATGGAATAACCATGGGAGTTGTTATGATATAAGTTAATCCTTAATTTATTCTTTGTTTATAAGATAAATGGGTTCACCTATGTCATTATTTTTAAAATAATTGCATTATAATATGGTTTTTTCTAGGTTTTTGTTTTAGTAATAATGATATAATTCCCCATGATTAGTTGGGTTCCAACACCATTCATGTGTTTGAATATGGAAAACCTCAAATGTTATATTAATCATTTATTAAAAAATCCTAAGGTGTTTGAAGTATTTATATAATGTGTCCTGGTTATAATATCATTCTTCTTAATATGTTTTGTTTCTTCAGGTTAAACTCATAAAATAATTTCCAATAAATATATTTTTGATGTAATCAATAACGTTAAAATTTTATATCTTTCATGATAACATACTTTGATTTGTTTTTCAATACATTTAAATTAACCATTTATGAATTCATATCTACAATTTATTTCATATTTTTACGGGTAAGGTCTTCAATTAGCTGGGTGTTGGAGTTCCAGGTCAATGTGTTTATTTTAAAGAGGACCAGGAGAGTCTTCAGAGGGTTATTTTTATATTTTATTTTAATTTTTTTTATAATTTAATTTATAATAATGAAGATATTATTATTATTATTATAATCTATGGATTATTTTTACATGGTTCATTATTGATGTTTTTTAGAGTTTTTTTAAAGTTTTGTTAGTTTATTTTCATATTTTAATAATTAGGAAATTATTTTGTTTTAATTTCAAGGATATATTTGATTGTAAATCATTTCCAAAGTGATTCTCTAAACCCTTGGTACTCATGGGTATCCTATTGTAGAAATAAAGTGAAACTGAGTTAATATTTCATTTCTTGGAATCATAATTTTTTTAGGGAGGGAAGTTAAAAAGGGTATCATAGTTTTTTTATTTATATATAATTCTTATATTTATTAATATTTATATAAAAGTGAATGGTTATTAGGAAATGAAATGAAAACTATGTGCATGATCTTGGATTAGATATCCAAGGTGGATATATACAAGTCCTCAGAAGTATAATATTGAGTACATTTATTTTGATGAGTTATAAAATGATGATTTCCAAATAAATGTGATTTCACAGTGTATTTAAATACAGTAGGAATGAGGGTGGATAATAAGATTTTTTTGATTATTTTTTCTATATCGAAACATATAATCTATTAAAAATAATATTATTTATTATGATTGTGATATAATATAAGTAATTTATAATAGAATAATAATTAAATTAAAAATAACCTACTTAAATGATTAAATTCTTTATAAGGGAGTAGATAAAAACATCAATGTGATGTTTTTGATGATATATTTAAATTTATATGGTATTATTTTATATATTGTTAATATTGATGTGGGATTAAATTTTAAATTAGTTAAAATGTGTTGAAATAGGGTAATCATTAATGGCATATAACAATGATTTAAATTCAGTTAATTTATTTAATGTGGAATATAATGTGCATTTTATGTGATATTTTTACATTTTTAATGAAGATAATGAATGGAAATTTTATAATTGGGAGGTATTGAATAGAAAATAATGCAATTTATTATATTATAATAGATATAAGAAATTGATTATGAGTTTTATGTTAATTAATTTTGTCCTTGATCAATTTATTCACCATTTCTGTGATATATTTCTCAATAATAAGAAGAAATAAAAACAAGAGGGACTCTCAATTTATTTTTTATAAGAAATAAAATATAAAAATAATATATAATTATATTTCTAGGGATAATTGAAAATGATATTCAATCATTTATTATAAATAAAAAAATAAATAGTTTACCGAGTAGTGTTAATATTGATGTAATGATTAAAGTCATATAAGTTCATTTATTGTGAAATTATTTTAAAAATACTTATGATTATTTTTATTACAACCATTGTGTTTGTCATATTATTTTAAAAATAATAATTTTTTTCAAAGATATGAATTTTTATTAGATTATGTGGTTGATTTAAATTAGTTTTGTTTGCTAAAGAGCTTTTTAAATTACTGTAAAAATTGTTGGAGTTAGTGTTTTAAATTTAATAATGGGCTCAAAATGTGTAATGAGTGTGTGTATAAGAAAATTATAATTTTTCACATTTTATATTGAATTTATTAAGGAGGATATCATGTTTATTAGAAAATATTATGTTCATTGAAAATGGAATTTCATATCATTAAATGGAATTTTAAACTGTGTATTTTTTTTATAATTTCATATATGAATTTTTTAGATTAAGTAATATTTATATCATTTATGTGATATTATTAGATAATGTGTACTAATATAAATAACAAATAAATTATTTTAAATTATTTAAATTGTGATATAAATTGTTTCAAAATATTTTTAAATTTGTTAATAGTTTTGTTTTAAAAACATTAGGGGATGCTTTTTAAATCAAGTATTTGGATTTAGAAGTGTGGCCTAACCATGTACCCTAATTGGAACCTCTAAAATCTTTAAATTACCCCTTTACCAATTATTCTTTAAGTCTAATTAGAAAACTAAAATTACTTAGGCTTACTGTAAAACTTCCCTTGTGATCTAGAGGCTTTTCCCCTTGGATTCATGCGGTCTTCCTCTGATCTAGATGTATATTTTCAAGGTATGTCATAGTTTTTATATAGTTTTCTCTCCTCGTAATAAATACTCTATTGATGTCACCTCTTATAGTCTTATTGGAATATTAATGGGCTATTATTACAGGATCTCTTTTTTTGATAGATTATTGATGTTTTTTCTTGTTGATCTAGTATTTTGGGTACTCAATTTACTCGTTTACCAACATATTTTAAAATGTGACTAGTTTTCCTGCATTCATGAGGTAGGTATCTCTATGAAAAGGTTCTAACTCATGAATTAGTTGTTATTCATACGAATTAATTTGGTTTGTTTTATGAAAATTCATGTTTTTATATCAAAGGTTATTTTTATAGTAGATTCATTTTTATGGGGTTTTGAGGTAAAAAAATATTTTTTCTCACTATGAGTTTGATGAAAGTCATTAATGATAGTTTTGGTTCTAAAATGAATTTTCCATCATGGAATTGGTGATAAATAACTGTGAAAATTTCTTCCAAATTATGATCATGGATTTCAAATGTTTTTTTGAATAAATGGAACATTTGGAACCTTGGTTAAGTATGATAGTGTACATTTCACTTTAGTGTGTTTAATACCACTAGAGGTTCGATATTGACAGACAATAACATGACTTGATATCTATTAGATTCAATTATTTTTATGCGTAATTTTTTACTTTCATGTTTGAGTATGTACTCTAATTAGATAGATCCCAATTTTTTTGTTTTTCATTTATTCTAGGATTTACATATGATGGTATATTTCATGGTTGGTTTCCTAATTATTTATCTTATGGTGTATCAATTAATGATTTTTCTTATGCGTACATGCTATCTAACATGTACTTGTAATATTCATTATTGGTGGTAATATAAAAGTCTTATATGAAACCCAAAGTATGTTTTACCAAATGTTTAAATTTCATAAATTATTTATAAACACAATTTTTTATAAATATAGACTTAATGTTTTAATGGTGTTAGAAATTTTATATATTCCTTGGTGAAATCCTACCAGGATTTATCCTCACACCATAATTTTTCTGTTGGGTATTTTTAGATGTTCTTTTGTAGGAAACATGTATAGGTAAGGGATTTATATAGATTTTATAATCTTTTGAGTGTCATCGCCTTCATATAGAGATGGTTTGGTGGTGAGAGATGGACACATAGTGTTTCAGATTATGGATGTTCTTGTTTTATTTTCTAGTTAAAAACTTCAGGATTTAAAACGTATATCTCAAGGATGTGTAAACTTTCTTCCATTATGTAAACTATTTTATTAACCTTTTCTTGAAATAAATGAGACTTTTTTTGTTCCTTTATTTTCTTTACCTCTTAGTGGGTTCACTTGGGTGACGTTTTAGGTTTCCTCAGGCTAGTTCACTGAATAATTGTATTAGAGGGATTACTCAGCTGAAAGTATTGTGGAGTGGCCTAGGTTTAGTTCAAGTTATTGGGTAGATAGGTTTTAGGACTCTTGGAATTTGGGTAGTATGTGTGGGAGGGTTGATGACTAACTCACATCGCTGACTAAACACCACTTACCACCATTGATCATTGTTGGAACCACTTTGTGTATAAGGTTGTATTTGTAGTCAATAGTTGTCAATGAAGATCAAAATGAAAGAGATCAATAAGTACTCCAAATAAATGGAGGAATGGAAATTCAAATGATTGTTGTACTGATCATAAGTTCAACAAACATGTGTCAAAGGTGACTCATTGTTACAACAATGAATAACATGAGGTATAATCCATCTGAGGATGATACAAGAAGAACAAGGTTTTGATGAAGACCATTCAGTTCCTCAGTATTTCATGAGAACCATGCAAGAGACTTCTTGAAGAACTGAATCATATGTTTTGCATGATGTAGATAATGACGGATGAAGAAGAAGACAATGTACAAGTGATTGGAATTCTAAGATGACCGTGCACATCACATTGTCTCAAAAGATGATGATGCTAAAGTGGCTCCTTCAAAGAATATATATCACGATAGTGGAGTTTGTGATGAAAGCAGAAGAGTTGCCGGAGGATAAAAATCAGCTAAAAGAAGTGTTTTTGAGGTGATCGTACTTGTTGAAAAAGCAAACAAACAACATAAAAATTTGTTGACAAATGGAGATTCCATGGTGGCATTTCGAGTTCAAAGGATGTGGATAACGATCCATGTCTGATTCAAGAATGTCAACAAAGGAATGAATGATCTGGTGACGGTACAAAAAGAGCGTATACAAGGTGGCACCGTTTTCCAGTGTTTTCCAAATTCATGGGCCTAAAAATCGACAAATGGAGAAAAATGGTTTTGGCAAAGAGACTTGTGCGCCGTGTACTTGCAGAAAAGGGAACTTTCGCGCCTAGTGTTTTTCAAGATCAGAACATGGAAAAATGGAAAAGGAAAGAGGGTCGTGCAAGTGTTGGGATGGTCGTGCAAGTGACCAGCACGCCGTGAAGAGACTTGCGCGTCGGTGCCTAATAGGATTGGAAACTTGAGCACATATTGTTTTTCAATAATAGAACTTCAAAATACAGAAAAGGAAATAAGGTCGCGCAAGTATTGGTTGGGCCGCACAAGTGAGTTGTGCGATAGAGGAAAGGGTGGTTGGAGCTGCGTGCCGGAACATGCGCACCGAGGAAGGACCTGCGCACTGCCGCGCAGGGTGTCCAATTTTTCTATAAATAGTGGACTACCCCTCCTCATTCGGGACGAAGCTTAAGACTTAAATACTGTTCAAGCTCTCGTCGCATAGGTGGTTGAGCCTGGCAAGTGGTATTTGGGTCACGCAAGTAGAGGTTGCGCGCCTGTTGTTGGTTGCACGACCAAGGCATTTTGGGAGAGAAAGTAAGTGTGTCACACAAGTTTGGTATTGAAGAAGGTTGAGTCACGCAAGTGTTGGAGGTGGACTTGGGTGCCAGTTATAACCTGTGCGCCGAAGTTGTACCGCACAAGTGACTTGCGAGCCATTCTTGAAACATGTGCGCCGGGATTGGACTTTCGTGCTAGATATTGTTGAAGCCTGTTGGTCATCTTGGAGCTGTACGAAGGCTAGAATATTTCCAAATACCTTCGGTGCAAGGAGAGATTAAAGAGGAAGTCTAAATGAAACATTCATGATCTCATGAATACATGGAGAACTGATTCTGACGATTCCAAGTAAGCTGAACTTCATTTATTGAGCAATCATGAGAGTGGTTGTGATTCAGGCAAACAAAGACAAGGGGATCTAGTGCATTATTCATTGCACTAAAGATGAAGGATTGAACTGAAAAGAGCATCAACTCTGATCCCTGATGCAAGAAAAGTCTCATGCTGAATAGGAGACAAAGAAATTAATGTCTATCTATTGAAGAGACCTTCACATCTATAAACTGAGTGTGACTTCACCAATGGTAGTGAGCCAGGGGGAGTTAACGGGAGTGACCTGAGGGACACAGTAAGCTATTCCTGAACCTTTGTAAAGGCAGTGAGCCTGGGACAGAGTGACTGTGCCTGAACCTTTTTAATCCACAGCTAGTGAAGTATAGTGAAATTTGGTATGACCGAAAACTTGTTGGCGTATTCTCCTTAGACATAGCCCTTAGTGGTGAACCAAGTAAAAATTGTTGTGTCATCTCTTTGCATGTGAATGTTTAATTGCTGATCATATCCATTATACAGGTTTAAGTAGTTCCTACCAACGTGGGAACAAGATCCACAACTTTAAAGAGAAAAAGTTGACACCCTGATTCACCCCTCCCCTCTCAGAGTGTCCCGGGGTCCTACAATCATGAATTTTTATGAATCTTGAGACATAGTTTTTGAGGTTATTTAAGTGAACTATATTTCAAGATTATTAAAATGAACTTATTCCTTCAGTAGGTGTTTTATTTTATTCATAGGATATATTGATGATTTAAATTATTTTTTAAAGGAATTTATATGGATTCATGAGGTTGGTATTATTATTTGGGAATTTTCTTTTAAAGTGAGAGGATATTTTTTTAAACAATGCATCCTTAAAGGGATTATCTAAATCCGATTGAGGAAGCATCTAGAAAAAGTATAAATTAAAATCCTAAAGTAGACCTTTATTTAGAGGAATATTTATTCTATACTATGAAAACATTGGGTCAAGATGGTGTTAGGAACCAAGGATGTGTATTAGATCATTTATTGGATTTTACTAAGCAGAATCCTACCATTTCCTATGGTGACAATGGGCACCATGAATCTAAAGGGTGTCTTGAGAAGATCAAAAGAGTCTTCTATTTTATAAAAATAGTTGATGAATCGATGGTGATTTTCACCACTTATATGTTGGGTGTCCTGGAATAAGTGGATGAAACTGCATCATGCAAGCTATTTTTCATAAGGATCTTACCTAGACTTCTTTCAAGAAAATCATCAACCAATTGTTTTTCACGAAATGATGAAAGTGAAACATATCTGGGAATTTTATTATCTTATTATTGGATAAGAATTATATTTTGGAGTTTTGAACCAACTTTACTAAGTTGGTATGCCTAACACATGAGTTTTTTTTCTAATGATTACCTAAATGCTTAGAGTCTTGAGGTGGGAAAAAGGTCTTATATTCAGATGATGTCAGCTATCTTATACCATCCTACCATTGTGAAGGTGGTCGATAATTAAGCTATGGTTGAAGTAGATAAAACTAGGAAAATGATTTTAGGTGGAAATTTAGTTGTTAAAGGGGATGCCCATGGTGTGTGGTATAGCCAGAAAAAAAAGCCTAAGGGTAACCAATTTTCATCAGGACCATTTTTAGGAGCTTCATCAGGGAATTATTATTTTTTCAAGTGTAGATGGTCTGGTAATACTAAGACTAATTGTATGACATCAATCTATACTTGTTGCCATTGTGGACAATCTGGTCATCTTAGTCAATTCTTTGGAAGGATGTCCTAAGTAATACTGCTGGTTCCACACTCCCTAAGGGTTCACACGATTGTTTTCATTCATCTAAGGGTGGTGGGGCATATTCTTATTTCAATGGGGATATTCTCGTGGAAAATAATTCTCAGAGGATCAATGACTGGATATCTTTATATAGTAGAGTATATACAAGATGAATATGAAGTAGGGAAAACTATTGTTAGAAGTACAATGTTTATTCCATCACCTATTGTCATATATTTATTTGATATTGGATGGTACTCATAATTTTATATCAAAAAATTTAATTAATGTGTTGTTCAAATATTATGAGCATAGAATATAACGACCCATAATTTCATTAATAGAAATTCCTATTGATCTAATTAAATGTATCATTATGTAAAATGTTTATATAAATGTTAAATTCATTGGTATTATGTTTTTGGATTTTAAAATACTGTTAAGAATTGTAACCATGGATAATATAGCTACCGAAAAGTAAACACATGATTAGTATAAATATAGGGCTTTAACAAATCCAATTTACTCAAACAAAGGAAGTGATGACCTCGTCCAATAGACATTCCCCATACGAAACCCATTTGTCGGAGCTTGTAAAGGAGGTGGTGTAATTGGGATTCGATCTTGACCAATCCCAATCTGAGCTTGAACACGTTAAGCATGAGCATAATCGATTACGTGAGAAGTGAAAGTTAATAGAGATTACCACCCAAGTTATGTTATCTGAGCCACCCTAAGATTCTATCACTATCACACACCTTACCCTTCGGTCTTATGCAGGTGTTATAAAGAGTTATGTAACAAGACCCTAGCACTATGACTACGTACATTATTTTTCTATAAATAATGTGCATTCATTTTATTATTTTTACTTTGTAAATAGTTTTTAAAGCACAGATAGTATTTTTAGTTAATATTCAACTAAGAAATATATTTTGATAAATTAATGGAATATTGAATTAAATGATATTTTAAAAAAATATTATTATTATTAAATTAATTTTATTAAATACAAATGACCGTATAATTTTATGAGTGCAGTTGTAATTTTTATTAAGGTTTGAAAGCTGTTTTTGTCAAAACCCATGATTTGTCGATAAATGTCGGTTTTTATTTAAAAAGTAAAAATTCAAATTTTTAGAATTTTTTTTAAATAAAATTAATATTATTTTTGGAATCTTGACGTAAAAATTATCCAATGGTTAATTTTTCATAATTTTCTGAGACAGTAGAATTTTTGGGTAAAAATTAAATACTGTTTAAATATATAATGTGTTTTATGACATCATAATGACACAATAGTGTTGTAATAAAATACTATAAACATTATTTTCAGCCAATATTTGTTTTACCATTAACATAATTTGACTTTGGGTTTGTTTTATTTATTTTACAAAGCTTTAGTGGACCCTTCAACGCTTATAAAACAATTTGTCTTTTTAAGTTGTTTTCCTAGAGAGTGTGACTCACCTCAACATAAGAAACCCTATTATTTTAAGAATTTCTGCAATAGGACTTATAAATTATTGTCTCCCACTCCCCTTTGGAATAAAACATGGGAAAAACCATGGGTTTGTTTGTGGTTTTGATTAGTTTAATATGAGGTGTCCCAAACCTAAATAATAAATAATTCCCTCTCCTTTCCTATATAAACCCATCAAAGATCCCACTTCCTCTTAACTCAATGACTTTGGAGTTTGTAAAACCCCTTCAATCTTCTATATATAATCCTCCTAATGTTCCCCAAGCTCTCAAGAAGCCTCTCTCAAGCCTCTCCCAAGCTTTTGGGATCACACTTCCAAGTAAGGGATTTCTTCCATTCTCATTTTTGTCCAATTTTATTTAAGTTGTTATGCCCTTTTTTTCAACTAAAAATGTTGGGGTATGATTTCACACCTTACCCATACTTCAATATTTATTTTTGGATGATGGGATACCCCTTTATCTCTCATTAATTCCTCCCTTGTACACCCGTTACCATGCCAAAATTCCATGAGATATTTCTCTCTCCCCTTTTACATCCAAGTAATTATTTTGTATTATGCCTCTAAATTTCATTAAATTTGTTGGGAAGTGGATCTATATGACCCTATAACTATCCATTTCATGTAAATATGATGATGTACCCATTTCTCTCTCATAAACCATTTTTTATGAGTTCTTATTTCACGCCATTATGCTTCCGAAATTTCACTATTATTTTCCAAGCCAATGTCATTGTGTAGTTAATACCATACCCATTTCTCTATTAAGGGTATTCACCTTTATGCACATTTACTTATTTATTATAAAGTTTCATGTATGTATTCCACATCCATTTATTGTGGAATAAATGAACATGATTGATTCCATGTTGTATGATCCATGTGGCACACTTATGCCTGAAATGAAATGTTTAAGAAGGGTGCGCCCTGATAGTGCTCCAATGCATTGGGTAAATTATATTATCATGATACATCATGTAAAATGAGTGTTGAATCATGATAATACATGTGAAACTAGGTTTTACTCATGCTCCATTTTCTATGAGGGTTTACCCAATCTCCATGTGCAATGATCCTTGGCTCATGCTAATTCCATGTTAAATCTTGTTTCCACATTTCCATGTTATGATTATCATTATTTATCAAGAATTTATTTTCATGTTTATCTTTTGATCCATTTATATTCCTATTGTATAAAATGTGTTGTATTCCTCATGTTATTCCATGTTTATTCCATTACTGGGATTTATAGCTCACCCTTTTCTTATGCACATCCTCAGGTTATCCCATGGAATGCTAAGTACGAGGGAATGTAGTGGTCATGTAAAAGAAGTTTTCAATAAGATGTTGTGTTCTATGTTTTAAGTATTTATATAATGTTCCTAATCCCCAAATACACTAGACCTCTCGATCTTCCATGTTGTATCAGGTTAAGGTTTTATGTAATAAATCATGTTTAAGTATGAAATAAAGAGTAGGGTTGCTATAGTTGGTATTAGAGGATTGGTTTAGTTATTTTTGGGATTAGGATTAGAAAACCCTAGTGAATCCATAGAGACAAGAATAAGTATAATGAAAACATACCTATGTTTTGGTGAGTATTGAGTTAGTGTATTATCAAGAAAATAAATCCCTATATGGATATGATCAGGTAGAGGCGGCTCGGGCACATATGTACCCTAGGGGTAAAACCCAAAAACACCACTTTGAGCTAGACTCGAATAGGAACTAGATCACGACAATGGGCTTTGATGCACTATTGGTTACGACACAACCGGGGGATATGCGTTGGTAAATTCCCAAGCTTAGTATAAACCATTATTAAGGGACTAACAAAATTCCCTAAGAATATATGTTAGGAAGTAGATCATGGATAACTTAGACTAAAGCCGATAGATTCATAAGTTAAGGAAATAATAGTTATTTATAAGTCATCATTTTTGTCCTTGGATTACCATTTATGTGTTACCCCTAAATTTCCTTTAATTCCATCCAATGGATGGTAATAGGAGGACTCATGCTTCCAATCGATGTGAAGATCAATATGATGACTGTGCTAATGAGATGCCCAATCCTAAAGGAGCGAGAATTGCAAACTTTGTCACGCTTCTCTCTCACTTAACCCAAGATTTGAGTAGAAACATGGGCTAGGAGGAATGTTCAAACCCCCCACTAATAAAGAACAAGTCTCTATTTGGAGCTTCATGAGACAAAGGCCTCCTCCTTTTAATAGATCATTTGATCCCTCAATCACCGAACAATGGATCAAATCCATTGAAAAGATCTTCTCCATTCTTCAATGTTTTGAGAAAGAGAAGGTTCTCCTGGATGCTTATCGTATGGCAGTTGAATCTGATCAATGGTGGACGTTGATAAAAAATATGAAGCCTAAGGAAGAGATCGAGGCTTTAGAATGGAAGGATTTATGGAAGATGTTTTTCGATAAATATTTTCCACACACCCTATGACTTAAGATAGAAAAGGACTACCTTTCCCTCAAGAAATAAGACGAGAAATCTGTCAGAGTGTATGAGGAAAAATTCACAAGGCTTGCACAATACACCTCCTACATTGTTGTTACCCCTGAATTCATTGTTGAAAACTTCTTTGGTGGGCTGAAACCTAGTCTACGGAAAGCGCTGTCAATCTATGACTTCGACAGTTATGAAGAAATTGTCTGATGTGACCTCAAGGTCAAAATGGAGATCGAAGAATCTAAGGGGTATCATGGGGATACGAATCATAAGGTGGACTTTAATTTTTTCGGTCCGATGGATAAATCCAACAGTTCTATGAAGATACAACACCCCACTTGCCAAATTTTTGGAAAGAAGCACCCTGGAAATTGCCTGAAGGAGATGAGGAAATGATTTAGGTGTGGATGATAAGGGAACCTAGAGGTTAACTACTAACAAGAAAAACCTACAGCTACAACAGATGAGAGGAATGCTCTGTTCAAACCTCAATGCATTGTTCATTGCTACAACTACAAAGAACCATGGCATATTGCAAACCAGTTCCCTAATACAAGGGTTTTCAGAGGCAACCAACAACCTCCAAGGCAGCAAGGGAGATATTTTTCCATCACTACTGCCAAAGTGAACCCCGAAAAATTGGTGACAAGGACTCTAGTTATTCATTTAAGAATATAAAATGTAATTTTTGATTCAGGTTCTACACATTCTTTTATATCCTGATATTTTATTAGAACAATCCTAGCAACACCACAAATCATGGACGTAATGATGTCGGTGAGTATGAAAAATGGGGGAATCATTGCATCCCATGAATATAACTCCTACCCTATCATAATTTGTGGATTGAACTTCCCGGTGAACCTCTTCATACTCTCTCTGGTGGAATTTTATGAAATTATTGACATGGATTGTCTTTCCTTATATAGAGCCAGCATATTTTCCCGTGAGAGGGAAATCACTCTCTATGTGGAGAATCGACCCCCGATTATGTACAAGTGAAAGGAGGAGGATGAATATTCTTTAGCTCCATCATCTCAAGCATGCATATTAATTCCTTATGAGCATGCATATCTGTCTCAGATAATTGAGTCTAAGGAGGAAACCATCCTTGAAGACATGCCTATTGTGAGGGAATTCACTGAAGTGTATCTTGAGAAATTGCCTGGTCTTCCTCCTAGAAGAGATGTTGAATTCTATATTGATATTATACCTCATTTGTTTCCAATATCCAAGACTCAATGTAGAATGGATGTTGTGGAGCTTGAGGAGCTGAAGAAACATTTACAAGAAAATCTGGATAAAGGGTTTATACACCCAAGTGCTTCACCCTAGGGTGCACCAGTCCACTTCGTAAAGAAGAAGGATTAATCAATGCACCTTTTCATCGATTATCATGAGTTTAACAAAATCATGATAAATAACAAGTATCCTCTCCCACGAATTGATGACTTGTTCAATCAGCTGTATGGAGAAAAATAATTCTCCAAGGTCGATTTGCGGTTGGGATATTATCAAGTAAGGGTGAAGAAGGAAGATATCCCCAAGAATGCTTTTTGTACAAGATACTGGCACTATGAATTCATAGTAATGTCTTTCCGACTCACTAATGCTTCAACAATATTAATGGACTTAATGAATAGAGTCTTTAGGAATTACCTTGACAAATTTGTTGTAGTCTTTATAGAGGATATTCTGATATACTCCGAAGCCAAGGAGGATCATGAGGAGCATCTAAGAACTGTACTAGAGACCTTGTAGAAGGATAATCTCTATGAAAAGTACAAAAGTG
The DNA here is from genome assembly GCA_963277665.1 of Viscum album. Classification (NCBI taxonomy): domain Eukaryota; kingdom Viridiplantae; phylum Streptophyta; class Magnoliopsida; order Santalales; family Viscaceae; genus Viscum; species Viscum album. Next base: position 805,122,988 of record OY728155.1, read on the forward strand.
TGAGTTCTGGTTGAATGAGGTCTCATTATTAGGCCATATCATCACAAGGAATGGGATATCTGCGGATCCCTCCAAAATAGATGCAATTGAGGGATGGATGAGGCCAACATCGGTAATAGATATCCATAACTTATTAGGGTTAGCTGGATATTATCAAAAATTTGTGAGAAATTTCTCACAATTGTCCAACCCTCTTACCAAGATAACTCAAAAGGAAGTAAAGTTTTCTTGGAGATATGAATGTGGAGAAAGCTGCAAAGAGTTAAAAAGGAGGCTTATCACTACACCAGTGCTCACTTTACCCACAAGTGGAGAACTCTTTGTGGTATTTAGTGATGCTTCAAAAAATGGCCTAGGATATGTGTTGATACAAAATTAAAAATTAATTGCCTATGCTTCAAGCAAATTGAAATTTCATGAGAAATATTATCCAACACATGATTTAGAGTTGGCTGTGGTGATCTTCGATTTACAAATTTGGCAGCATTTTTTCTTTGGGGAGAAGTTTGAAATACATATGGACCACAAAAGCCTCAAGTATATATTCACAAAGAAAGAGTTGAACATGCACCAATAAATATAGTTAGAGCTGATCAAAGACTATGAATGATCAATCCATTACCACCCTGAGAAAGAGAAAAAGGTGGCAGATACTCTAAGTAGAAAGGACCTAGCGATTCTATCATTGATGAGAATTGAAAGGGATCCAATCTTCTTAAATTTGATAAATATGGACATGGGAATAATAAAGAAGGGAACATCATCAATCCTTTAAAAAATTATTGCTCAATTGTCTCTTTTGGAAAAGTAAAAGGATGCTCAAAAGGATGATGTGGGAATTCAGAAGAAAGTGGAAGCTATCAGAAAAGGGAAATCCTTGGAGTTAAATGTTAATGAAGAGGGAATTGTGTGATTTGGGAAAAGACTATGCGTTCCATCAAGTTCAAAGCTGGAGAAGGATCTTTTGGATGATGCACATAGTTCAAATTTCTCTATTCACCCAGGAAACAGAATGATGTATCAAGATCTCCAAGAGCATTATTTGTGGGATACTATAAAGAAGGAGATCACTAAACTTACATCAAAGTGCATGGTGTGTCAGCAAGTGAAGGCTGAGAGACATAAGTATAAGGGGATGATGCAACCATTACCCATACCAGCATGGAAATGAGAGAACATCACCATGGGATTTGTCACCGGACTTCTAAAGACATCCAATGGTAGCAATGTAATCTGGGTTTTTTTGGATCGTCTTACAAATTCTGCACACTTTATTTCAATTTAGGAGGATTTATCATTGGATCGACTAACACATATATATATCAGGTAAGTGGTAAGGCTGAATGGAGTACCACTATCTATTGTATCTGACCGAGATCCAAGATTCACATCTATGTTTTGGAAGAGTCTTCAATATGATCTGGATAGTAAGTGGAACTTCAGTACGACTTATCATACTCAAACTGATGGAAAATCTGAGAAGACTATCCAAACACTTGAGGGCATGTTGAGAGCATGATCAATGGACTTCAAAGGAGGATGGGATCAACATATTCCTCTGGTTGAATTCTCCTACAATAGCAGTTTCCACTCGATCATATAAATGGAACCTTATGAAACCATGTATGGGAAGAGGTGCAGAACAATGACATGCTGGGATAAAGGTGGTGAATGTAAGCTACTAGGACTAGAAATGGTTGATGAAATGGTGGAGAAGGAGAAAACCATTCAGCAACATATAAAGGCAGCCAAGAGTTGATAGAAGAGTTATGTAGATAACCATCGATGAGACCTTGAGTTTATAGTTGGAGACATGATATTTCTATGCATATATCCATGAAATATGGTCACAAGGTTTGTAAATAAAGGGACGTTAATTCCTAGGTACATCAGCCCCTTTGAGATTCTTGATCGTGTTGGGGCTGTGCCTTATAGAATAGCACTTCCACCTACCATGGCCAATGTACATGATGTCTTTCATGTATCCCTCTTAAGGAAGTACATAACAGACCCTTCACATGTACTCTATTCATAGTTAGTACAACTAGAGGATGATCTTTCTTACGAGGAGCAACCAGTGAAGATATTAGATTGTAGAGAAAAAGTTATACGAAATAAGACAATGCCCCTCGTTAAGGTATTTTGGTGAAACCACAAGTTTGAAGAAGCAACGTGGGAATTAGAGGAAGTGATGAAGCAGAGTTACCAACATCTGTTTTTGTGTGGGAAAAGGAAATTTCGAGGGCGAAATTTCTTAAGGGGGGAAGATTGTAATGAACCAAACATTCATTAATGGAAATTCCTCTTGATCGGATTAAATTCCTCAATATGTAAAATGTTTATATAAATGTAAACTTCATTGGTTTTATGTTTTTGGATTTTAAAATTATGTTATGAATTGTGACCTTTTCTAATATAGCCATTGAACAGTGATCACATAATTAGTATAAATTTAGGGCTTTAACAAATCAAATTCACTCAGAAAAAGGAAGTGATGGCCTCATCTTGTAGACTTGACCCATATAAAGCCCATTTTTCAAAGCTTTAAAAGGAGGTGGCGTCATTGGGATTCTCTCTTTACCAAGCCCAATCTGAGCTTGAACACGTTAATCTTGAGCAGAACTGACTACGGGAGAAGTAGAAGTTAATAGAGATTACCTCCCGAGCGATGTTATCCGATCCACCCCAAGAGTCTATCACCATCGCATACCTTACCCTTCGGTCTTATGTGGGTGTTATAATGATTTATGTAATGAGACCCCAACACTATGAATATGTACATTATTTTTTGTATAAATAATGTGAATTCATTTTGTTATTGTTACCCGGTAAATAGTTTTTAAAGCACAAATAGTATTTTTAGTTAATATTCAACTAAGAAATATATTTTGATAAATTAATGGAATATTGAATTAAATAATATTTTAATAAAATATTATTATTATTAAATTACTTTTTATTAAATATAAATTATCGTATAATTTTATGAGTGCATTTGTAATTTTTATTAAGGTTTGAAAGTTGTTTTTGTCAAAACCCATGAATTTTTGATAAATGTCAGTTTTTATTTTAAAAGTAAAAATTCACATATTTAGAAAATTATTTAGATAAAATGAATAATATTTTTGGAATCAGGACTTTGAAATTATCCCACTATGAATGTTTCATAATTTTCCGAGACAGTTGAATTGTTGGGTAAAAATTAAATACCGTTTAAATATATAATGCGTTTTATGACATATTAATGACCCAATAATGATGTAATAAAATACTATAAACATTATTTTTGGCCAATATATTTTTTAACATTAAAATAATTTGATTTTGGGTTTGTTTGATTTATTTTACAAAGCATTAGTGGACCCTTCAAGGCTTATAAAACATTTTTTCTTTTTATATTGTTTTCCTTGAGAGTGTGACTCACCTCCACATAACCAACCCTATTATTTTAAGATGTTCAGAAATTGGAATTATAAAATATTGTTTTCCACTCATATTTTTCAAAAACCATTGGCTGGTTTGTGGTTTTGATTAGTTTAATGTGAGGTGTCCGAAACCTAAATAATAAAGATTCCCCTCTCATTTCCTATATAAACCCACCCAAGCTCCCACTTCCTCTTCACTCAAAGACTTTGGAGTTAGTACAACCCCTGACCACATCTCTATATAATCTTATTAATGTTCCCCAATCTCTTTGTAAGCCTCTCTCAAGCCTCTCCCATGTTTTTGGGATCACACTTCAAAGTAAGGTATTTCTTCCTTTCTCATTTTTGACCAATTTTCTTTAAGTAGTTATGCCCTTTTTCAATTAAAAATTTTGTGGAATGATTTATCACCTTCCCCATAATTCCCTATTTATTTTTGGATGACGGGATACCCATTTCTCTCTCATTAATTCCTCCCATGTACACCTGTTACCATGCCGAAATTCCGTGAGAGATTTATCTCTCATCTTTTACATCCAAGTAATTCTTTGGTATTATGCATCTAAATTTCATTACATTTGTTGGGACATGTGTATATATGACCCATTACTATCTATTTCATGTAAATATGATGAGATACCCATTTCTCTCTCATCAAACATTTTTTATGAGTTCTTATTTTACACCGTTATGCTGCCGAAATTGCACTACGATTTTCTAAGCCAATGTCATTGTGTATTGAATACCATGCACATTTCTCTATCAAGGGTATTCACCTTTTTGCACATTTACTTATTGATTATAAAGATTCATGTATTTATTCCACATCCCTTTATCTTGTAATAAATGACGATGATTGATTCCATGTTGTATGATCCATGTGGCACACTTATGCATGAAATGAAATGTTTAAGAAGGGTGCGCCCTAATAGTTCTCTAATGCATCGGGTAAAGTATAGTATCATGATACGTCATGTGAAATGAGTTTTTAATCGTGATAATTCAAGTGAAATGAGGGTTTACTCATGATCCATGTGTAATTAGGGTTTACTCATGCTCCATGAGAAATGCGCTTTGGCTTAGGCTAATTCCTTGTTAAGTGTTGTTGCCACATTTCCATGTTATGATTATCATGCTTTATCATGACTTTATGTTCATGTTTCTCCTGTGATCCATTGATATGCCTATTTTCTAAAATGTATTGTATTACTCATGTTATTCCATGTTTATTCCCTTACTGGTCTTTATAGCATACCCTTTCTTATGCATGTCCTTAGGTTATCCAATGCAATGCTAAGTACAAGGGAATGTAGTGGTCTTGTAAAGGAAGTTTCCAATAAGATGTTGTGTTCTATGTTTTAAGTTTTTATGTAATGTTCCTAAGCCCCAAAGAAACGAGACTTATCGATATTACCTATTGTATCAAGTGAAGGTTTTATGTAATAAATCATGTTTAAGTATGAATTAAAGAGCATGGTTTTTATATAGATAATTATTGTTTTATATTTCCGCACATTTTGGAAATTGTTTCAAATAAGGTTTTAGATGTCCCACGTGTTGGGTGTTGATATTTTCTCTGGATGTGGTGTTTGAAATCCTAGTAATAGATAATAATACATTTGACCATATTATTTGAATAGATTCTATTATAGTTGTTAAGTCTATGATTGACTATTATCATTTTTGAGTTCAATTTTTAACTTCTGATGGGGTCTCCCTGTCCTTTTAGGGTGTTTTTTATTCTAGTTCAATGAAGGTAGGGCTAGTTATTACTTATGTTATATAGTCCACTTCCTACAGTAGTAATAATGTATTCCAAGGTCCTTCTTAAATATTTTTCTAGGATACCACCAAATATAAAGGTCAAAATATCTACTGAAATGATCCTTAGTATGATTTACATTTCTATTCCATCTTATCGCATGGAGCCTGCTGAGTTAATGGAATATAAGGTTAATATTTTATACCTATAGAAGAATTTATTTATTTTTAATATATTTTCATCATGGGATCTACCTATTATCTTTGGGAAGAATTTAGAATAAATCCTCAAAATTTTCATTGATGATCGAAAGTAAAATTAGGTAACCATTAAGAATATAAATATCTTTCCATGAATTGATGAAATTTTTGATCAAATAAAATGTTATAATTTGTTTTATAAAATTTAACTACCTTTAGGTTACCATAATTTAAGAGTATGATAAGATGATATTAGTAATACAATGTTTAGGATATGTTATGGGAATTTTCAGTTTCTGGTTATGCCATTTGGTATCTCTAACTCTCCTACAGTATTTATCGAATTCATAAATGAGATTTTTAATCTATTATTAGACTATTTTTAGTCATATTTATAGATGATATTATAGTGTGAACCATGTTAGTGGTAGAAAACATGGATCAATTATATATCATACTTAAAACCATGTGAGAAAATAACTTCTATTGTATTCTCTCCATGTGGGAATTCTGGATAACAATGTGATGTTTCTGGAGATTGATTGGTTATTATTGAATGTTTTTTCCAAACTTATAAAATAGAAAATATATTATTAAAACATTTAATCGTAATGTTTTTTATTGAATAAAATGAAAAATGTTAGAGAATATTTTAGGAACTCAAGGTTGTTTTTACATTGATTCTAGTTATTATTCTCATAAATTAATTTTTATGTTATGATGTATTATGAAATGAATTCTTTATAGTATTGGTGTGTTTCTTAATACAAGTAAAATGTGTTGTGAACTATGGATATTTCTAATTACACCCTCATGAGAAGAACCAACCTAATAAAAATCTTGAGTTTGCAGTGGTAATGTAAACCTCAAAACATGGAACCAATATCTCTTTGGGTATCATTTATGCAATATTATTATCATTAAAGAAAAAATTTTATTTTTGACAAGAGGGATATGATCATGTGAAAAAGATTATGTCTTGTGTATCATCATAAATTCTATTTTGATCTTTCCTGTACTGCATAGCAAGGGAATGTGGTATCCAACACTTTGAGATCGAAATTACTACCTCAAGCCTTAATGGAATAAAAGTAGGAATGGTCTCTAATGAGTTTGTTCACTAAGATGATATATGGAGTGGAAGAGACTAGTGGATAGGTGTTATTAGCTTATGAAAAGGCAGACTGGTCATTTGATGATCAGGTTCAGATTGAAAAGGTAATAGTTTCTGATTCCCAATGTTTTTGTGAAATCCAAAATGGTGGGGAGACCTAAGGTGACTGGTCTCAATATCCTATTAGTGAAAATGTTTTTCTAAAGAAGGTTTGTTGTTTCTATATCTCTGAGGTAGGATTTGATGGAAAATGGACACTGGTCTAGCTGGTCCATATGCCTTGGGACAACCAAAATTTTTCATGATATGAGATGTCGATATTAGTGGCTGAGGATGGGGTGGTTGATCACAGGATTGTATTATGGTTACTTACTTGTAATAGAATTAATGAATATCACCATAAACCAACTCATTTGTTTAAAACTTTTCCCATTTTGATGTGGAAGTGGGATACAATTACTATGGACATTGTAATTACACTACCAGATAATCATAGATGTAAGTGTGTGATTTTTGTGATCATTTATCGAAATTTAAAATCATCTCCTTTCCTTTATATTAAGTATATGATGAAGGTAGAGTAACTCAGATACTTGTACATTTGATAGGTTTTAAATCCCCATGAATAACCTTCAACATTTTATTATAAAATAGATCCATGGTTTATAGAAATGTTTTGAAAAGGTTTGAAAGTAGTGATGTATTTTTATCTAAAATTAAACATGGAATATCATCCAAATATGGATGGGAAAACTAATCAATCCATCACAATTTTTGATGGTATGCATTATGAATTTGTACTTGATTTTTGTGGCTCATGGTAAAAGTATCATCCTCTTGTTGTTTTTTCCTATAAAAATACTTATTAGGTTTTTATAATGATGGAGACCTTAGAAGATTTGTTTAGGTGGCTATGTAGATTTATTCTATGTTAGATAGAGTTTAGATAATTATACTTGGTTGAGATTATCTTTATTCCATATATGAAAGAAAAAGTCCATTTGATCCATAAGATATTTTTCATGGAATATTGTCATAAAAATTCTATATTGACTGTCTTCATCGACTTCTAGAGATTGATGTCGGTGATCAAGAATTTCTCAGAGTTACACCTCACTTGGGACACCATTGTTTAGTTAAACATGCTATGTTTGAATAGAGTATAACAACCCATAATTTTAAAACATCATTATTAAATATAAGTAAATAAACATTTATTATATAAAATTTCAATCAACCCCATAATTATATAGGTCTAGTTCCTTTGGAAACTTGGGCACACAAACAACTGTTTCATAAATGACTTATATCATCCCCCACTAAGTTCTTTATAACTACAAACCTTCTTAGAAACAACATTAAAAAAACATTATTTATAACCTAGGGAAATGAAACATAAGAAAAGGGTGAGATGATATTATAAATAAGGTTAAACAAGATATATATCAGTAATATCATAAAAATAACATGAGAATAAGGGTGTGAGAACATGGACTTAACATTAGAAATCTATACCCTATATATCACAGATCATAATATTGAGTCCTAGAATACTAATTGGAAGTTCATAAGACATGATTCATAAAATAATAAAATAAAATAATCCATTAGATTATTATAGTGATATGATACATAGAGTTGTGGCATACACATAAACTTATAGCTTTGTGAACATTTCTAAAAAGAAATATTTTCACTGATTAAGTTAAGGACATGAAATAATACCCTCGAAAAAACTATTGGAAATGAATCTAGGTTCACAAATAATCTTATGAACATGAAATCTAGGTCCATGCATAATATTATGGACATGAAATCCATGTCTAAACCAAAACTTATATACATTAAATCTCGGTCCATGTATAAAATTTTGAACATGAAATTAGGTTGACATATAGAATATTTACCCTATGAGTTATATATATTTACCCAATGAATTGGTGGGAGATATTTTTACCTACTGTCATATAAATAAATTCATACTTATTTGTGCCATAATATCATAAAATATATTTCACCTTATAACTCATGAAAAGAAATTAATTTTATGAATGTATAACTCTTGAAAATGGGAACAAGTTTCATCAACATCTTATCACCATAAACATAAACCATCCAGAAAAAGAATAAGTATGGTATGCTTGATTCATATCCAATTAAAAATTATGTATCATAAAATTATTTCATTTATATGGAAATATTATTTTGAAATATTTACTGGAATAATTAATGAGGAAAATGACTTTTCCATTTTAAAATCACATCTCTTTTTAAAAATATACAAACTTATAATTGCAAATATTTTATTTGATAATAAAATTCTAATCTTATAAAGTAAGGTTAATTTCATTAAGGAATTATGATGGTTAGAAAATAATATCTTGTTTTATAAGTTAAAAAATCATTCCTACCTTATTTTTATTGAAAAATTAATAAAGTACAACATTTAGAAAATGAAAAATATAATCCTTTAAATTTTTTTAGTAAAAATCAAAGCATAGATAAAAATGAATATAAATAATTTCTAGTGAATAGTAAAAACCTCTTTGAATTTTTTATAAAAAACATATACATGGATGAAAAATATTTCCCAGTAGAGACTTATAATAAATTGTGAATAATGATGAGATTGTGAAATATACCCTTACCTCAAGTCTCTTATTTCCCCATTCACATTTAAACCTTCTATATAATAAATATGGATTTATTATAAATTTATTACATAACCACATATCAATAATACCATGTATTATTTATTTATAACATCGTATAACCTGTTTATTAATAATTTATTATTAAAATTTCTATTCTAGGTGATAACTACATTGTTTTCCAAGCATGTTTCGGTTCAGTAGTACCAATCCTTATAATTAAATCATAGTCCCATAATTTCAGTAATTTTAATCAGTATATAAAAATAAATTATATTAATTATATACATATTTATAATCATATAAATATGTAGATGTAGAAAAATGAATCACACCATCAATAGAGATGATAGATCATACGTACCCATGAATGTTGTTTCCATTTTATGATTGATGAAATGAAAAAAGTTAAATAATAAATCATGTTTCAATAATTGTTATTATATCATATATACTATATATATTAATAAAATCTATCTTTATTACTATCCACATGAAATATAAATGAAAACAAATCACATCGCATCATGGAGATGGTAGTCCATATGTATACTAGAGTGACATTATCATTTACAAAAAGATTGTTTGATAAGAATTTAGTCTTGATATTATCATTACATGAAGTATAATTATGTCATAAATATCATATATAGATATTAAATCCGTAATAATTTCCATTCATAAAATATAGTGATTAAAAATGAATTATATTTCCACGTGGAGATGGTTAGTCGTATGTATGCATGAACGATACTTACAGTTATTATTTGATGGGAAAGAGGGTGTATAATGGTGTTTTAATAATCATAATAAAATTTAAGAATATTTAATATAGTTTATTTATTATTTTATGATAAATATAATATATTTATAGAAGGTAATTAAGAGTATAAAAATAAAGTGATCGGTTAGAGCGATTACATTTTCTTTAATAAATCAGTTATAGATCTCCTCAAAAGGGCTCTAGGGTTGATATTTTCAGAAGAACATACCCTCTATAATGTGTATAGAGAATTGGAGAAGATATTTTTTTAGATTATGGTAAACCTATAATTCTCAATGTGGTGCAATGAAGCGAGGGATGAGGTGTGCTTTTATAATTGAGGTGAGGGGAACTTTTGGAATTTCATGAAAAATAAAATATAATAACACTATTATTGAGTTAAATACTTCTAAATGGAAATGAATGAGAACATAGAGTATAATAGGGTTAAAATACCATCCAAAATAAAAATTATTATAGTTTTATGTGCTATTTTAAACCTTATATTTTGGTTTAACCCCTTAAATAATATATTTTAATATTAACCATTGTAACATATTTTTCACTCCTAAATGGTGAAAATTTTACATATAAGGTAAATATTCACTAATAAATGGATATGGGATGAAATATTCAACCATATAATTCTTATTTGTTCTTATTTATGTTTTTTAAATTATTTGATAATATATTATTTTATTAAAATATCATTATTGTTAATTTTGATACTATTCATTACATTGACTTTAATGACATAAAAAACACTTATAATTTGACCAAATTAATTCAAAACATCTTAAAAATACTATGGTAATAAAAAAAATACTTAGATCAAATTCAATATCTTGGATTTTAATTCTTTTAAAACTTTTAATATCAATTATTTGATTTTCCATAAATTGAATAATCATTGTATCAGTGTTGTGTAAGTATTTATGGTAATTATTAAATTCCTAAAAATTAAAAATATATTATAATTTTGAATAAAATTAAATTATTCACAAAATTACTTTTAATATTAGTTTATAACTAATTTTTTTCTCTATGTGAACACATAGATGATATTTAAATCTAAGAGATTGACATTTCATAGCTTCCTTCAGATTAAATAATATATAACTAATTTTCACAGAAATGTAACACCTAAACAACTAAAATTCAATTATAATGTGATATTTATCAAATTTAATTATTAAATAATAATTAATATGAATAATAATGGCCTTATCACTTAGTTTAAACCTATATTTACTTGGTTTACACTTTACTACAGTGATAAATTTTACCACAGTTACTATTCATTTTTGCAAAAAACCAAATGAGGCCTATTCACCAAAAATGAACCTATTGATTCAAAATATGGAATAAATTTTTCAAAATTCAATTTATATAAGTGTAATAAATTACTTTTAATATAAATGAGTAAAATGCAAAAAAAAGTTTTTTAAAAAATGCATTTTAAGCACCGAAAATGTACTTATACCAAAATCATGTATAATGATGATTAAAATGAAATTAATAAGAATATATATAATTAAATATTACATATATTAATTTGAGATCAAATTAAAATCATAATTATACTTTATTTGAAAATAAAAATGACATTTTTATAAAAATTGGTATTTTCACTATTCACTGAAATAATCATCCTTTTAAGAAAAATATCAAAATTTCACCCAAAGTTAATTTTTATTTGTTTATTTAAAAAATAATTTTATATTTATATTTTATTTTTTCTAAATGTTCCAAAAGATAATTATAATATTTTCTCATAATAATTAATAAGAAATCATTTTTGAAAAACCATATTTTTGAAAAATAAAATGGCAACTAAAAATTGAGTGATTAATTACTAAGTATTTATATTTCATAGGGACATTGTATATAATTTATAGGGTGTTTAATCCTATTAATAAACTCAAATATAATATCAAGGCTGTAATAATATGTTAGATAGTATAACACAGTAATCTTAAAAGTGTGGCTCTATGTAATGCAAGCAACTAAAGAAGTTAAATATATCTGAAAGCATAACTTCATAAAATATAGAGGGGTAATATTACAACCATAATAAATTGAGTCATAAAAATTTATTCTCTATAATGAAAATATTTTCATTTTAAAATTCATTTGTGGAAATCCACATCATAACCAGAATTAATAAAACTTCCTCTTGAAATGAGATAAAGGGAAGTAAGAAGGTCATATGGAATAACACATAACTAGGTTTCCAAATAGGAGAAAATAGGTGGTAAGTTAGAATATAGATTTTGAAGAAAAACTTAACTCCAAAGGACTGATAGAGAGTGGTAGAGATCATTTTCAGGATAATACTAACCATTACAAAACATTAAATCAGTGATGGTTTAAAGGACCTATGATTTCTCGGTAAGAAAAGTAAATGGATAATGTTTTTTTCTCAAGGTCCTTTTACTAATTTAAGGGGATTATTTTACTATCTAGATAAAACTCTTATAAAAATAAAATCAATTGATTTATTTCTATGTCATAAGAATAATATCGTCCTTTAGTTATGTTTTGATCTATTTCAACATGATCTCTTACTCCTAGAAATGGATATTATAGATGTTTTTTTCACCCCTAAATTACTTTTTGTCGAATAATAAGACTCCTATGTAATTAATTCATCCTATAAGTATTTACTAAAACCAAAATGGTTGGAAAAATATTTTATAAATCATACTCTAACCTCAATAAAAAATATCTAAATTTTCAACTTAATCCATGCCACATGTATTTAACCTAAAGACTCCTCTAAAATATTACCGACCATATTCAAAACTCTAAAATTATTTGGTCTCATATCTATTTAGGATAAACATAATAATTGTTTTTAATTACTCATAATTTCTCATAAAAAAATTTATATTCCTTGATCTTATGTTCTCTAGGGTGTGATAATAATTTAATAAACAGTAAAAATCATATAATATTTAAATAGATATTTCAATGTTTGTTATTCAAATAATATATTACCATAGAAAAAAATATTTCCATTGGAGGTTTGGGTTCATACTTGAATTGAAAGATAATCATAGGTTAATTCAGGATAAAATATGATCTATTTAGTCTAGAAATATATATGGAATATTTTTATAGAGAGCTATTCTTTTCATAGAAACACATATTACATAACGAAAAGTTAATATATTAATAGGGTTTATTCACACAATCATCAAAATGGAATCCCCTATTCTAGATTAGAGGATAAGCGTGACCTAACGTTTATGATTCTGTTCAAATATTTTAATTTCATAGGCATTCCCTCTGTCCTTTTACTTTAGAGGTTATTGTGGCTTACTATCTTCAATATCCACGAGATTAAAGAATTTATTCACTTAGTTGTCAAAATCTTTGAATTTATATCACAAAAGTGTGATTGGTTCATTTTTTAGGTCTCTTACCATTCATTTAATTGACTAGACTCTTCACATCACTCTGACATTATTTTTCTTGATGTCTAAGATTCCCATACTTGAAGCATATTCTTCATCCTTTCATACATTCACATAAGTGATCCTTCCACATTTTTTGACAAGTTGGAGGTAGAAACCTTTTCATAAATCCATGTATAAAACTACTGGAGTTTCCATAAATCTCCATTTTTATTTTATTATAATCATAATTTTAAGGGTTTCCATCTTCCATTTCCACTTTCAACACACATAGAATGATTTTTTCAAAACATCCAAAGTCTCTAATGGTTAATTCCTTCTTATGTCTTGATTTCAAGACACTAACGAATTAATAAGTTTTTATTTCAATGATTGTGATTAAACCGAAATAATACCTTTAAAGTTTTGTAAAAGTTTCCCCATAGGGACCAATGGATTTTTCACCCTTCTACATAAGCTCAAGATATTCCCTCTCCATTTGTGTACATAGAATATGAGTAAGTGCTTATTGAAAAATAGGCCCCTAACCTTATCCCATCCCATAGAGAAAATTTCCCCCTATTTCAAAATTTTATAAATATGATTCCAGTATGGATCTTATTTTCCTTAAAAACGATAAATAGTCAGGAAAAATATTTCATGGTCTGATAAATGAATAATAGAAAATATATTTTCCATAACATTGAACCATTTAATTGCAACCAGTTGATCAAAAGAACCATATAAGGATAGTGTTATTTTTCACATAAAAGATTCAATAACAAGTTTCTCCCTTATTTGTGAATTCAATTGTTTAAAATGATCCATGTTTCCACTTATATCACAAGATAGTTAAGAGATAATATTCATTGGAAATTTCTTTACAACTCTTATGAAATTTGGTTTCTCATGAGGTTGGTCATTGCATTGGACATCACATTCATTTTTCACATGCTTCCTTCTAGTTCCATCAAATTTCTAATACCAAAAATCATATTTTGAGAAATGATAATTATAGTGAAAAATCACATAATCCTAAAACATCATTCAGTTTATATTTAAATAAAAACACCTTAATTTCTATATATGAAACATTAACTTTAACTTAGTTTATCCATTACTAAAAAATTTATGATGTTATCCAATTCTTAGACCTATACCTCAGGTTCTTAATAATGTTTTCTCATCCTAGTTTCAAAAGGTTAACTAAACCATTCTTTGATAACAACTATAATGACCAATAAATTCCATACGTAGTTATTACATCTAATTAGATGAACCTTAATTACATAAAATTTTGATCCACTCTATAATCATATAGGTCTAGTGACTTTGGAAACATGGAGAAACACAAAACTGGTTCATAAATGATGTATATTATCTCATACTAAGTTATCCATAACTAGAACCCTTATTAGACACATCATTTATAAAAAATGTATTCCTAAACTAGGGAAAGGAAAAAATATGAAAAGGGTGCGATCATATACTCAGTAAAGGTATAAAAGAGAGGTACCAATAAATATATAAAAATAACATGAGCATAAGGGTATGAGAACATGAAATTAAAATTTGAAATCTACTTCCTATATATCAGAGATAATAATATTGAGTTATGGAATAAATATTGTCTATTCAAAAGACATAATTTATAAAATAATCAAATAACACAATAAATGAGAGGATAATATTGACATAATACAAGATGTTGTGGGATACACATAAACATATAACTTTGTGAACATATATAAATATAATAAGGTTCACTCGGTAAGATAAAGAAAATAAACCAGGACTTCACATACACTTATGGACATGAAACCAGGTCCCCACATAATATTATGGACATGAAATCCATCTACCCACATAAACTTATTCTCAATAAATAAATGTTCACACATAAAATTTTGGACATGAATTCCATGTATATTTATAAAATTGTGAATATGAAATCAGTTTCACACATAAAATATTTAAATAATGGGTTATCCATCTATAAATACTGAATTATAGGGAGATATTGGTCCCAACAATTACATAAAAAATCATATATACATTTTCCACAATATTATAAGATATTAACAATATCAAAACACATGAAAAGAAATGAATTTAATCAAAGTATAACTCATGAAAATGGGAATGGGATTCATCAAAATATTGTGATCATAAACATAAACCATCTATAAAAAGAATAATTTTGGTATAATTATATCATATCCCTATAAAAACTTATGTATCATCAAATGATGTTATCTTATATGGAAAAAATATTTTGACAGATCACTTGGAATAATTATTAAGGAAAACTAAACCGTTAAAAAAAACTTTTTATAATTCTGCACAATTGTAGATTAAAATGTTTTATTTGAAAATAAACTTGTAAACCCATAAAGAATGTTTGAAGTCATTTATGAATTATGAAGGAAAGAAAATCCTCTCATTCCGTATAAGTTAAAAAACATTCATTTTGTATTTTATTTAAAAAGTCACAAGGTTACTATTTTGGAAAATGATAAAAAAGATCTCTACGTAAACATTTAGTAAAAAGTCAAACATGAGTAAAAATGAAATTAATTTTTTTTAATATAATAGTAAAAACCTTTTGAAATAATTTTTATAAAACAAAGACATGTAATATAAATATTCCCCATTGGAGACTTAAACATGAAAAATCCCAAATAATGATGAGATTACGAAATAAAACCTTACCTCAAGTATTTCATTTCCTAGTTCACATTCAATCCTCCTGTATAATAAATATGTATATATTATATATTTATTATATAAACATACATATATCATAAATTTTTTTAATTATTTATAACATAGTATAATCCTTTTATTAATTATTTGTTATTAAAAGAACTATTCTTGGTGATAGAAGCTTCGCTTTCCAATAATGTTTCTCTTAGGTAGTCACAGTAGTAATACTTTTATCATTGTCCCATCATTTCAATAATGTTATTAATTGTATAAAAATAATATATATTAATTATATACATATTTATAATCTTTCATAGAAAGTAGATATCAAGAATGAGTTACACCATTCATGGTGATAGTTGGTCATGCGTATGCATGAACAATATTTCTATTTTTTGACTAATGGAATTAAAATGGCATATAATAATTAAACTTTATAGAGTTATTATTATATGATATATTTCATATATATTCCTAAAATTATCTTTATAACCATATATGTTAAATATAAATTAAAAAATAATCTCATCTATAACACCCCAAATTTCTAAAGTAAGAACATTGTATTTGATAGAGTGTATCACACGCATCATCGAGCATGTAAGAGAATATAATACCTCGAGACATTAAAATATATTTCATATTTTTAAAAATTAAATATATAATATATCTTTAAATGAACCTTCTACTAATTTATCATGTATCACACTTGAAAATATGATTTTTAATGTATTGCGTCACACGAAAGACAGAGTTTTACCAAACAATATCAAATTATTAAAATATATTATTTAATATAAAAAGATATGAAATAGATATTAAGTTAGAAGTTATCGAAAAGGTTAAATGAAATATTAAAATATATGGTTTACACAAATATAAAAAAATCATAGGTTACAAATTATTTATAAATTAATATAAGAACCAATTGATTATAAAGGGAATGTTTTATAGTAAACTATTTCTATGCCCACAAAATTGTTTTACCCTAATAAATTAAATTAATTACAATTACTGATTTATATTAATTTAATATTTAAATATATTTTATTAAATAAAATATTTCGTATATCCATCCAATAGATTCAGTAGATACAAGATAAAGACAAACCCAATATTACACATAAAACCCAATATTTTTATTACGGTAGTTTTAACATATTTTAAGGGATAACCGATTTTAAATCCATTTTTTGGAACTTTTATTGATTCTATATGTAAAAATAAACTTTATATTTGAAAAAAATATCAAAATTAGGTTAGGGTGAATTTTTTGTGTTTTCGCTGAAGTTTCATTTTATAATGAATAGTTAAAATTAAATAATTTTAATTCAAGACTGATTTTTCTTCTAATTTATTTATAGCGTTAAATTATATTTTACAATATTTTTAGAGTTTAATTAGAATTTTTTGAAATCAAATTTCGGTCATTGAAATCAATTTACCTTTGAAATTTGATATAAAAACATCTTAAAATTTTAAACGTTTTTACTTTAAAAACCCGCATTGTCATCCCATTTGTGGGATTAAATTTAAATTGATTTTCAAACTTATGTTATATGATTTTGGAAAAATGGATTACATATTTGGAATCATAATTGTTTATAATTTATAATAATTTCAACTTAGTTTTTGACCAAAACTATTTTGGAATGTAATTAAAATTAATTACAATGATTAAGGTGGAATTAAGCTTAACAAAGGACTAAACATTAAACTGAAGGGACCAAATGACCTATAAACTATTAAAAAATCCATAATATAAAAATATTTACAGTCTATAATCACTTTTAACTAATTTTTTACATTTTTAACCACTTTAAATTGGGAAAATGTGGGTGGAATTCCCTTTTAAAAAATTTACAAGAATGTCACTCCTCTTACACTATAAAACGGTACTCAAGACTCCCACTTACACACACCTTTCAAGACACTTTATATCAACCAAGATATTCCCAAATAGATCCTAAAAATAAATACCCTAATAATATATCCTAATTTTTTTCATAAACCCATCTAAGGAATCCCTTTGGTGCAAATGAAAATAATTTACCCAAAGAATAGGTAACATCATTCCTTAAGCTCTTTAGATATATTTCCATTATACAACCCCTCAAATATTTTTATTACATGATTATAAAAAAATTATCATAAATATACTATTTTATTTATGTTAATGGTTATACCTTCACTTACACACACTTACATCTATTGGGTAATGAACTTACGTTCTTGTGTACGGAAAACTACTACCACACGAAGCGAATTTGTACATTTTTTAATTTACTGAATTTCATGGTGGATATTATTATGTAAAATATATTTATATATGATATATATTATATTTATTATGTATTTATGCTTCTTTAATTGTTTTATGACACATAAATTTATACTTTCAATTTTGTGTAAATACGATAACATAGTTTGTGGAAGTGTGGACTACCGCCTCCTCAAAGTGATGTGATTCGTTCATTATATACATGGAACATATTAAATATGATTTTAATAAAACTATGTCAAATATAAAAAACTAATATTATATTATAGTTATAATATACATATGTATCATTTAAATATCACTGTTTTAATACAATAAATAAATGAAATTAGTGTTTATGCATACAGACAGCTTATCATCTCCATAAATGATGAATTTCATTTATTATCTCAAAATATTATGGATTATTATAAATTAATATTTAATGAATATATATGATAATTACATAATGGTTTAAATTATAGATATTATGAAATCATGATATAATTAATAGGAACAAAAAATAACAAGTCAAAACATAGTCGAGAAACTAGGTAATTAACACCCAAAACATTGAAAATAATAAAACTATGTTAAAAAACGGGTAAAAAGATATTATAATATGATAAAATATGATATAATAAATATTAATAATTTTTTATAGTAAGTTATTAACACTCTTAAAACCCTTATACATGAGTTTAATGTATGATCTCCCAAAACAAAACTTAAGGTAAGGGATTCTTGTCTCTGTTTTCATTTCATGAGGCATGGAAAATTATTCACCAATTACTTCTTTGTCTGGTGTATCTAACAAAAATTTATATACATTATATAATGAATTATTTTATATTTATGTTATTTAATTTTTAATTGGACACCATTTCAATCATGGGTCTTACGATTAAAATGATTCAAAGTTATATGGGACACTTTAGAATATTTAAATGTTATTTTCCCTTAGAACATTTTTACAGTATTTCATGGGTCTGTGCATTCACAACCTTCAATAAAAAATAATTTCACTTATCCTACATTGAGTAATTATTGATAAATATGTTTTTCTATTCAATATGGATAGATTTTGATAAGTCACATTGTTTTTGAATTAAATAAATTTTGAGGAATACTTTGGACATTAAATACACGGGTTATGTACCATTTAAGGCAATCCCTATGGGTTTAGGATTGGTTAATACAAGACCCTCGATGAACCAGTAATATTATGAGATGAATTAGTCGACCAAATTAGAAAATTTTAAAATTTCTATTGACAGTATAGGTATCATGTTCTTGGGAAACATGACATCCAGTAATTAAGAATTGCCTTTATTGATAATCAATTGATTATTATTATCCATGAGATTATTGAGTCTATATATATATGTATTCATTTCATTCTCAGTTTATTGATTAAAAGGAATGTGTTTCAGTTTCTTACCTTTCTATATTGATTACACCTTATCTAGTTTATTTTAATGTTAGTTCTTATATGTTATTTACCTTGCCATATTGATTTAATGTCATAAATTCATCATTTCTTCCACTTTACTTTCCCTTAATGATAATTTGATCTAACCCTTTTCTTCGTTTCCCTATTTTATGAAGAAGAAAATTTTGAATTATATTCCAAGGATGCATTTTATTTTATTTTATTTTGTATTATGTTTAGATTTTCTATTTCCTAGTGTATTATGGGTTTCATGTATGTAATATGGATTTCTAAAATAGCTAAAATGATCAGTCATTCAGGATTTGAATCCTTATAATAATGAAAATGTAATAAAATAATACACCGAATCTAGGCTTCTGAGTTCAGGACGTTATATTTTGTGTTAAAGGGAGTTTTAGCAGCAAACATGGAAACTAGATTTAGAAAACCTAGTTTGAAGAACATAACCCTAAGATAGACTATGAGGATAAGTATTGAACAAATGTCTTGAATTTTTTTAAGGGTGATATTATGTGGGTATTCCTATCAATACATTCTTATATGGATACTACAAGAGAACGTCGTTCTAGAAAAAATGTACCTTGGAGTAACAACATAGACAAGGTGTGTCCTGCTTGACTTAGCGTAACATGGTATAGGGAAATGGGCCCTAATGTGCACCTGGTTTGAAACTCCTAGGGAATATGATTAGGATAATTTACATTTTATTTACAAACCATTATAAAGGATTTGAAATTAAAGTCATCCCCAAAGAAACAATGCTTATTATTATGAGATTAGTTATTAAAATGTTTTTCAATTTATTATTAGTGTTTCATTAGTTTTGGGATTACAAATTATGTTACATAATATTAGTATCTAATCTATTATATTCCATTTTTTAGAAATGGAACCTACAAGGAGGAATGGTACCAATACTCATAGAAAATGTAGAGATTTATATACGAAGGAAACTAATACATTTGGTATTAGAGTTGATAATGTTATGGAAATATTAGGGAATCTTTATCAGGTCATGACATATAACCTTTCCTAGATTGATCAACCAATTCCATGATGAGACTCCCTAGTGTTGGATCACTTTTTATGACATCAGATCCCATTATTTAGTGGGATTAATAATCTTATAGTAGCTAAGCAATGGATTAAGTATTTGAAGAAGATATTCATATAATTGGGATTTTTTGAAAAGTAAAAGGTTACAATTATAGTATATTTTCTGAATGGAGATGCTGATCATTGTTTTTCATTGATCTAAAATACTAAGGAGTAAGAAGAAATAGTATTCAAGGAATGAAAAATATTTAAGTAGTCATTATTTATAAATACTTACCTCGTGATCAATAGACTGAGATGAATTGAATGTTCCTTGTTTTAAAGAAAAAGGATGAAGAAAGTTTTGTAGAGTATGAAGCTACCTTTAGAAGGATATCAAGGTATAATATAGATGTTATACATTATATAGAGTCCAAGATTGACCACTTCTTTAAAGGTCTTACGCCAGTTCTAGAAAGGGCACTCGTCTCCCAAATTTTTTCATCATACGATAAAAAACTTTTATGTTTCAAAAAGATAGAGAAAGTAATTTCTAAAATAAAAATATTCAAGGGAAACCTAGACAAGAAGAGGCTATATGATAACCATGAATGAGGGAATGAGTTAAAAAAGAATAAGGGAAATAATTATTTTCCCAAATGTGATAACTATAGAAATAATAACCCTTGAATATGCTTTTTATAGTATTGGGAGTTATTTATAAGTGCAGATAAAAGGGTCACTATGTAAAATAATGAAAAGGAAAGAAAGAAAATTCTATCACTCAATGTTACAATTGCAAGGAGATAGGTCACTACCCAAATTAATTCCCCAAGCATTAAGGGAATATAGCTATGAAGATGATAATGTATCAAGGTCAAGAATATGTTATTGAAACAAATGAAGTGTGATAATTAATGTACTTATATATTTAGATATAAAAAATATTTTGTAAAATTATTTAATGATGTTATCATTAATTTATTTATGAAATATATAATGATTTTACTACTGTACTTTTTCTTTAAGGGTTTGATATCAAATTTTGAATGGTACCAAGGAAATTTATTCAGATTTTTTTTAGAAAACACATGGTTGATATAAATATTACCATTAATATGTTCCTAATGTTAAGACAATGATGTTTGTATAAAGAAATTATTGGGTTGGGTAACATAAATAAGATAAGTGAAGACTACATTGGAACTGAGTAATGATTTATTAAATTTATTTATTTTATTATTTATGGAGTTTAAAACATGTTTGGATTTATGTAAAATATCAAAAGAACTTCTTTCAATTTAAGGAATATGTTATCATGCATGTTTTCAATAATATTTTATATAAATTAAAGTTATTACCATATTTCAAGTGGAAACAAGATGAAGGTTCTCACATGTTTGGTATGTAATACATTATATTGATTAAAGGCTAATAATATGTTCATTTTGGAAATTCAATGACCTTCCTTTTAATGTGATGGATCATAATCTTTTAAAAAATTTAAAAATTTATGTGATGGTTAAATTTGATATTTGGATGATGTTTTATAGGTTAATGTATTACATTACCCTACAATATATCCTATGTTAAGAGGTGAAGTAGGAATAGTTTAAGGAATAATCAAAGGAAAATATTGTTTCTATAGAAACATATATTTTATTTTATTCATAGAGTGTGATATAATTTCCCAATACTATGGAAAAAATGGTCTTGATACAAAAAATATTATCATATTATCATCCTTTTTTATGATATCAATGACCTTTATTCACACCTATGGTATATGGTTTTGTGGTCAGAAACTTTCATCTGAACATGTTCTCTAGCACTTTCCATCAGAACATGATTGTTGGATTTTTATTCCGTATCCTTGTTTCCATTTCCCATACAGTTTCTCCTAATAGGGAACATAGTTCTATTCCCATTATACTGCCCTGTCTTAATTATTAAGAAGATGTGATATTAACCCTATTTACGATGTGGGATTTTCAACAATAGTTTACTTTCAAATATCAATTCCTTGAGTATCGAGATCATGTGTACATTGAGAGGACACAATTTATTTAAGGTAGGTATAATGTCACACCCTAAAATACTTTTTATATTAATCTAATATATTCGATAGACATAGGATAAAGACATTCCAAATATTACACATAAAACCTATATTTTTTTAGTATTTTTTACCGTCTTTTAATGGAAAACATATTGTAAATAATTTTTTTGAACTTTTATTTATTTTATTTGTAAAAAATAAACTTCATTATTTAAATAGGAATATAAAAATAAGGTTAGGGTGTTTTATTATTATTTTATTGTGAAGTTTCATTTTTTAACAAATAGTGAAAAATACTGAATTTTAATTCAAAAGTTCTTTTTATTAAAATTTTTTATAAAGTAAAATTATATTTTAATTTTTTTTAATGTTTAATTTGAAATTTTTTTAATCCAATTTAGGTAATTGGAATAAATTTTATATAGTAATTGGATATAAAAACCTCTCAATCTTTTAAACAATTTTACTTTGAAAACCCGCATTGTCTTCTGGTCTGCGGGATTAAATTTAAATTAATTTCATCCTCTTATGTTATTGAAATTTTAAAAAATTTATTAAATATTTGTAATCAAAATAATTTATATTTTCTAATAAGTTCAAATTAGTTTTTACCAAAAAATTATTAAAAGTTATTAAAATTAATTGCAATGATTAAGGTGAAATTAATATTAACAAATGACTAAACATTAAACTTAAAAGACCAAATAACCTATAAATTTTTATAAAAGACGTTTTATGTCCATATTTAGACACTACACTACCTGTTATAGAATATTTTACAATATTTGAGTCACTTGAAATGGAAAAAATGTTGGTGGAATTCCCTTTTCCAAAAAATTTATGAGTGCCACGTATCCTCCATTATAAAAATTCATTCAAGCCTCCCACTTCCTAAAACCTCTCAAGAAACTTTTTATCATCCATGATATACAAAAATAACTCTTAAAAATAAAAAACCTCATCCTAGAATGCTCTCATTAGTCATAAATCCATCCAAGGAATCCATTTGGTGAAAACCCAAAGAAATTTCCCAAAGAATAGATAAAATATTTTCGGAAGATATTTAGTTTAATTTCCATTTTATATACCCTAATATATTCTTATTAAATTATTATATAAGAAAAAAATTCATAAATATACTATAATATTTTTATGTTAGGCTTTTTACCTTCACTTACACTCACTTCCATCTAATGGGCAGCGAACAAACCATTCTTTTGTACAACGTACTACCTCCTTATGAATAAAAGAGGTTAGTTTTTCATTTTAAACTACCATGGAAGAAATTGTGATGTAAAATATATTTATATATTATATATTTGACACAAGATACTTCAATTCCATGCTTTGTTTCAAATCCTCTTTTGGTTATTAGCTTTCTCTCGATTTTTGGGTGTTCCGGGTTTGGAATTTTGTAGTCTCTTGTGTTCTTGACCTAGGACCTTGGTCTTAGGGGTTTTGTATGGTAATTGGAATAATATTTTTTCAAAGGAATGTTGTGAGGTTCTGTTGTTTTGGATTTGGATTAGTGACACTCCTAGTGTCACCACTTTTGGGGTAAGCTGTTGAGGTGGTTTATACCCAAGAGTTGGATGATTTTTGGGTTGGAAAGAGTGCATTGTATTGGGAATTTTTCTCCCCTATACTTGGCCTATCTTTACCCATTGGTTTCCCCCTTGGACCCCCTGAATTGTTCGGATTATTTAAGGTTTTTGGGTGCCCAGAATAGGTGTCATGGTTTGGCTTCATGGTTCCAAACCGTGCAGCCAAATCGTGCAAGAGTGTCCACCACATTAAAATTTTATGTGTTTTGACCCTTTTACCATCCAAAGATAAACTAAATCCTCCCTTATCTTCTCCATTTCATGCTATACCTTCATGGACAACCTACAATCTCTCTTTCCCATCCATGGGATTCAATTTTGAAGGGGGATTTGATGGGGGAAACTTCAAAATCATATAAGTAAACCATTCTCTCTTTGATATCTTCCATTTCCTTAGGGTTTGACCCCTTTTCATATTGTTCCAAATTTTATAGGAGTTAGGGTTCGAACCTAGGTTTTGAATTTTTGTCTTTTTGGTGTAATCTTGAGTTTTTAGGTTGCTCTACACTTCCTTGTGGTGCGTCGGTGGTGCGCATGATGTTTTACACCAAGATTTGAGGGTTTCGACTAAAAAGGAAGTTGTTTACAAGTTTAATCAAATATTGATGAGTTATATTGATTTATTTACTCAATTTTAATATTCCTAATATGGTTTTTGTGGTGAAAAAAAGTTTATGAATGATTTGGTTAAGTGTTTAATTTTATAGTTTCATTTTAGCTTGAAATTGGGTGTTTTTCATGTGTAACTCTTGAGGTATTGTTTGGGTGAATTTTATAAGATATGAAATTGGTTTAATAAATATTTTTAGGCTTAAAATTCTTATTTGGTATGGTATAGGGTTTCCATTGGGATTTAAAGAGGGTTTTTGAATGATTTTAATGCGTAAAACCATGTTATGCCTCTTGAAAGTGTTTCATGAAAATGTGTGTGTTTTCATGTGCATATTTTGTGGTATTATTCGAGGTGATTTTATAATACTTGAGGGTGGTTTATTAAATCTTTATAGAGATTCCAATTTTGTTTTGGATTGTTATTGGTATGATTTTTTTCCTTCAAATATGGTTTTGAAATGAGTTTTATGTGCAAATCATGGGTATACTCCTTAGAATTTTTGTTTGAAAGATTTGAATGCTTTAATGATTTATGTCAGAGGTGAAACCATATTGGAAAAATGTTTTGGATTGTGTATATTTTTAAATGTTTAATTTTAAATGTGAAAGGTGCTGTCATGTGATGTGTATACTCTTGGAAATGTTTTATAAAAATGTTTAACGAATTTAGTGAAATGTGAAAGACATGTGAACGTGATGTGGGTTGATTTGTGTGAGTGTGATTTGAAAAAAGGATTTTGTTTATGAAAAGGGTATTATGTAACATGTGAGTGGGATGGTATGTGATGTTTAGAATCTTGGGAAATATTTTATAACATTGTTAAAGGATGTGTTTAATTGTGAAAGATATGAAAAATGTGTTGTGGGCTATTTTGGTGTGAGTTGGATTTGAAAATAAATTTGAATGAAAAGGTAGATGATGTGCTTGTGTGATGTACAGGTGGGATGTTTGGTTGATGTGTGATGTTGAAGTGGTATTTTCATGTGAAAATTATATTTCATGGCTTGTTGAACTTGTTTGAACACAAGAGGGAAACCCATGTATCTAGGTGGGTGGACGTGTACTAGTATGCTAGTGATCCCGTGGGGTTTGGCCTTAGTTTCACATAGAAAGTTTGATTCTTAAAAAACTATCTAAAAATTGATGATGATGATTATGGTGATGGGGGATAACTAGGTTATGGGTATGTTCCCTACTAGTGGCTCATGCATGAGAATAGATATTTTTGATGGTTACTTTCACCGAGATACTAGGTACCTAGGACCCACAATGAGCTACTGCCTAAGGGGTATTTTCCCATTGCTTATTCTCATTAGTTACTTTATTATTACCATCAGTATATGGTATGGTTGGATAGAAAATTCAGAAACATTGAAATATTTATTAAAGTGTTGATTCTTTAAAATATCCCACTTGAAAATTGTTTTTATTTAAAGTTGTATCTTTTAGAAATTGTAGCTAGCATTTCATGTTTTAAAAACTTGCATGGTTTTATTCTCTAAACTTTTATCACATAGAATATATTAGTGGTGGTATCCTAATGGGATTTGGATCACACCCTACTTACACCTTTGGGTGTAAGTAGAAACGATTATTTCTGTCGCAGGTTTGAGTACATCTTTTGTGCCAATGGTTTGGGTTTCTAGCAGTTCATCGTGGTGTTGTCGTGGGGAGATGGATTGAGGGAGGTGTCTCTAGCTAGGAGGATGGTTCTTGGGCTGTCATTTTTTGTTTTCTTCATTTTTATAGTCTTTTAGTGTTTTTATAAACCATGTAATTCAGTTCTGAAATTTTGTAAAGGATGGGTTTTTTAACAAAAATCCAAATTCATTTTATTAGATTCATTTGTTATTTTAATATTATAAAATCAGGTAAATCATTCCCAATTTTAAGTTTATGATACCCATGAACTTTTTAGAGCTTATGGGGATCAATAATACCCTTTAGTCCTTGTCATAATATGGGTTTGGTGCTAGTGTTTTATGGCGGCCAGATTCGGTTCGTGAAAAAAATAGTATCATAGGAGGTTCATGTTAACTCTTTGGGTCATGTTATTTGGGGAACATTCGAGATAGTGTGGAGTTAATAGTGTTGGGACTTGGAATTCTGGTTATGGGTAGTGTGCTTGATCCCCACACTTCATGATTGGATTCAATTCGCTTTGTTAAGTCAGGATTTATCCAATTCCTTTGGTTTTCTTAGTTTGATGATGATTAGGGGAAATGAAAAGAGAGTTGGATTAGTGGTCTCAGTGAACTCACATGGCCCTGAAATCCATATTAAGTTGGGGATATTTCCTTAGAAAACTCTATATGATTGTTAAGTGATTGAATTATGCCCTCCAACCATATTTCCAAGTCACCCACCAAAGTTAGTTTCCCCTCGCATTGTATTTTGTCCTTTAGTTTTGAAATTTTGGAAGTTTAGTTTTAAAGATAAAAATGACATGGTTTTAAGAAGTGTATTGTTTTTGTGAATTTTTTTCTGATAAAGAGGTAATGGTCTGATTTGTGAAATGGTGGAACTAAATTTTCAAAATTGTTTTGAAATGAAAAAATGGTGTGTTCACACAACTTTTGAATGTAAGAAATTATGCTAAAGTTGGGTTGGAAAAAAATGTTCTCAATAGAGTTTTCTAAACCATTGAGAGGTGTTTTAATGAGATAAGATATTTTGAAATTAATTTGAATATATTGAAATTGAGTTTTCATTTGAATTTTTGTGTCTTTATGAAATATTTTGTAATATTTAAATTGAGATTTTGATCTCATGGTTAGTAGTCTTTAGAAAAAGGAAGTATTGGTTGACGGTTTTTGATTTGAAACGTGGAATGAATTTTTTTTTAATCTTTGGTATTTCCATGATTGACCACATTAATGGGGTTATATAGGATGATTAATGTTTGATGGCATGTCTGGATGAGTGCCAGGATTGATATGAAGATAGTGCCCAGTGTGGCACAGAAAAATGCATGTGTGAGGCCCATGGGGTACCATTGGTGGATATGCTAACCTCTAAACCATTTTTTTCAAAGAAATGTTTTTAAAAGAATACTAGATGTCTTGATGAATGGTTTGGGATGGTGTGTATTATGTGTTTTTGAAAATTTTGTTGTTGTGGGATGTTTTGAGTCCAAGGTCCCGTCTTGTTTGAACTATGTTTTGGGTTTGTGTTTGGTTGGTAAGCTCGGTAGAAGGACCAGTTAGTAGTCCCTTCTGATAAATGTTTTGGGACACCTTTATGGTGGTTACCTTCATGTGTTTGGATCTGGTTTTTGGCACATTTTTACTAATGGACCATCTTGGTTGGGTCCTTGGGTTATCTTGTAAGATAAGGTATGCCAGTCAAAGGTGTAAGTGGTCTGGGGTTGTCAGTGTGGATGGGTATCTGGATGGTGTCTTGGAGGGCCTCTGGGTCCTTCATTAGTCTCTTAAAAGAAGGAGTTAATGATAAACCACCAGTATAGGAAATATGTTCATGAGAGGTTGTTATAGGCACTTTATGGAATTTTGTGATGTTTGGGGACATTTTATAAGGCCCCCCTCCATGTATTGTTTCAATCAGTCGCATTGGTCATGTTCAGTGACGCGTTGTGATGTTGCATGCTCCTTTGACTTTAAAGGTGAAGGTCATTCAATACTCTGAGAGTCTATATTGTTTTTAGAGTATGTCTACCTTGGAAAAACATCAAATTGAACTATTATAGAGGAAGGTGATTATATGGGCCCTTTCCTTCTATTTTTCCTCACATGATGAAACAAGGTGTAATGTGTGTGCATCCTCTAAGACCTTGTTTTAGTGAAATGTCTGGTTATAGTAAAGTGAGTTTGTAATGTGTTATGTCTTGGTAAACTTATCAGGGATTGAGGTGTAGTTCTTCATATCACCAGAAGAAGAAGTTATATACAGGGGTTTCCAAAGCCTAATTGTGAGGTTGAAGATGCTTCAATCTTTTGGGCTCTATCCATAGGCCTTGGAGTGAAGATGGCGTGGAGTGAGGGGAAATCCTAGGGTTGTTTAAATCCTTTTAAAAATTACCATCCACAATATGAAGGATAGGAATAATTTTAACCACTGTTTTCATCGTATTTCCTCCATTGTTCCCGTTTGGTGGAAAGAGGTGGAGGGCCTCGTGCCCATGTTATCCCCCAATGTCATTCCCTCACCCTTTGGTTTCCCATTAATTTTTAGAGAATGTTTTAAAATTTGGCTAGATAGTTTGATAACGTGGTTTGTGTATGATTAATAGTGACTATGTTCCAAGAATACATGTAGATAGAATAATCCCCACGGTTAGTGCATGGTTTCCCTACCCATGCAGACTAATCATACGCCCACCCCAAATTTTTAAATTTTGGGGTCTTTCTATGCTGACCCATGATAGTTGTTAATATGGATGGTTCTAATGGAAAGGTGACCCACTATAAGTCTTATGTAATTTCCTTTGGAAAGGTCTAATGGGATTCTTCCCCTTGTACCGGGAGTCTATTCAAGCCTCCCCTAGTTAGTGTCCCATTTTCATCTTGGGAAAATTTAAGTTGTCTCTTATGGTGGGGATCCAATTTGCATCTCCTCGTATCAGAAACTCATATTTTTCCGTGGTCTTGGATTGGTGGTAGGTAGTATTTCTATAATCTATCTAACTACTAACATTTTCCTTGGGTAAATGTTTAGATTTGAGAGCACCCAACGATTTAGCTAAAGCAAGGTTAGTGTAACCTTCTTCGTTATTGTTGTTCATTTGGGTAAACTACTTGAATATTGTCTGGATAGTGATTGAGAGGTTTTCTATTGGTATAAAATATGAATGTTCATGATCATTTCAGGTAAGTGATGTAAGTTTTGGTTTGTGGGAGTATCCCTTTTTTAATTGACCAGTGAAGGTGTTTTTGCCTTTGTGGGAGAAACTTGGAAAAGAAGTGCCCCTTGGTCTATAAGTTGGGTTTGGTTTTTTTACTTTTGTCCTTGATATTGATTTTTAGGGCTAAAAATATTTATGGTGGGGAGAATTTTCACACCCATAATTTCAATTCCATGATTTTTTTCAAATCCTCTTCTAGTTAATAGCTTTCTATCGGTTTCCGAGTGTTCTATGTTTGGAATTTTTGTGTCTCTTGTATTATTTACCTAGGACCTTGGTCTTGGGGGTTTTTATAGTAATTTGCCTCGACTTTATTCAATTTAATGTGTGAGGTTGTGGTGTTTTGGAGTTTTATTAGTGAAAATTCTAGTTGAATAACTTGTGAGGTAAGTTGTTGAAGTGGTTTGTACCTAAGAGTTGGATGATTTTTGGGTTGGAAAGAGTGCTTTGTTTTGGGAATGTTTCTCCCATATCCTTAGAAAATCATTCCCCCATTTGGTTTCCCTCTTATACCCCCTAAATTTGGAAGATTATTGAAGTTTATTTGGTTCCCAGAACATGCCGCATGGTTTGGATGCACGGTTCCAAACCATGCAAGGGTGTCCATAACATTAAAATTTGATGTGTTTTGACCCTTTTCAACTTCTAAAAATAAACCAAATGTTCCCCTCTCTTCTCTATTTCGTTCTCTAACTCCATAGAAAAACTCCAATCCTTCTTACCCTCTATTGGGACTAAATTTTGAATGGATATTTGAAGGGGGAAAAAAATTCAAAATCATGTAAGTAAACCATTCTTTCTTTGATTTCTTCCACTTCCTTAGGGTTTAGTACCTCTTTCATGAAGTTACAAAATTTATAGGAGTTTGGGTTAAATCCTAGGGGTTTAATTGGTTTCTTTTTTGTGTAAGTTGTAGTTTTTAGGTTTCTCTTCACTTCCTTGTGGTTCGTCGGTGGTGTGTTTGATGTTTCACACCAAGATTTGAGTGTTTTGACTCAAAAGGTAGGT
The DNA here is from genome assembly GCA_963277665.1 of Viscum album. Classification (NCBI taxonomy): domain Eukaryota; kingdom Viridiplantae; phylum Streptophyta; class Magnoliopsida; order Santalales; family Viscaceae; genus Viscum; species Viscum album. The sequence goes on from OY728155.1 coordinate 805,153,900, forward strand.
GGTTCCATGTGTACACAATTATTGATGTGTTATATTGCTGTATTTACTCATTTTTTATATTCATCATATGTTTTTTGTGGTTTAAAAACATTTTATGACTGATTTGGTTAAGCGTTTAATTTTATAGGTGCATTTTAGTTTGAAATTGGGTATTTTTCATGTGTAACTCTTGGGGTATAATTTGGGTGTATTTTATAACATATGAAATTGGTTTACTAAATCTTGTTTGGGATGAAAATTATAATTTGGTAGGGTCTTGGTGTTACATTGGTTTTGAAATAGGGTTTTTGAATGGGTTTTATATGAAAAACCATGTTATGCCTCTCGAAAGTGTTTTATGAAAATGTGTGTTTTTTCATGTGCATCTTTTGTAGTATTATTAGAGGTGATTTTATAACACTTGATAGTGGTTTATTAAATCTTTATAGGGCTTAAAGTTCTGTTTTGGATTGGTATTGGTGTGATTTTGTCCTTTAATGATGGTTTTGAAATGGGTTTTATGTGCAAAGCTTGGGTATACTCCTTAGAATTGTTTTATAGTAGATTTTAATGGTTTAATGATTTATGTAAGAGGTGAAACCATATTGGAAAACTGTTTTGGATTGTGTATATTTTGAAATGTTCCATTTTAAATGTGAAAATGGTTTTCATGTGATGTGTATCCTCTTGTAAATTTTTTTCAAATTTTTTTAATAGATTTACTGAATGTGAAAGAGATATGAACGTGATGTGGGATGTTTTATGTGAGTGTGATGTGGAAAAATGGATTTTGTTTATGAAAAGGTTATTATATAATATTTGAGTGGTTTTTTATGTGATTTTTACTATCTTGGGAAATATTTTATAAAATTGTTAATGTATCTGTTGAATTGTGAAAGATATTCAAAATGTGTTGTGGGATATTTTGGTGTGAGTTGGATTTCAAAATCAATTTGAAATAAAAGGGGATGATGTTCTTGTTTGATGTACATGTGGGATGTTTGGTTGATGTGTGATTTTAAAGTGGTATTTTCATGTTCAAATTATATTTCATGGCTTGTTGATCTTGTTTGAGCATAAGAGGGAAACCTATGTATCTAGGTGGGTGGACGTGTACTAGTATGATAGTGATCCCATGGGGTTTGGCCTTAGTTTCACATAGAAAGTTTGACCCTTAAAACACTAACTAAACAATGATTATGATGATGATGGGGGACCACTAGGTTATGGGTATGTTCCCTACTAGTGTCTTGTGCACAAGAATGAATATTTGTGATGGTTACATTCACCAAGATACAAGGTACCTGGGACCCACAGTGAGCTAGTGACTAGGGGTTATTTTCGGTTGCTTGTGATCATTAGTTACTTTTTGATTACTGTCAGAATACGGTATAGTTGGATGGAAAATTTAGTAGCATGGAAATTTTTTAAAGTGTTTATTCTATAAAATATCCCACTTGAAAACTATTTTTATTTAAAGTTACATGTTTTTGAAATTATAGATAGCATTTCATGATTTTAAAACATGCATGATTTTCATATCTAAATTTTTATCACATGGAATCTCTTAGTGGAGGTATCCTACTGGGCTTTGGATCATACCCTACTTACACCTTTGGGTGTAAGTAGACACTATTATTTCTGTCGTAGGTTCGGGTATAGATTTCTTCAAATGGTTTGGGTTTCTAGAAGTTCATTGTGGTTCTCTCTTGTGGTGATGGCTTGAGGGAGGTGCCTCTTGCCACGAGGATGATTCTTGGGCGGTAATATTTGGTTTTCTTTATTTTTTATAGTCATTGAGTGTTATTTTAAAACATGTAATTTAGTTCTTAAAATTTTTAAAGGATGGGTTTTTAACAAAAATACAGATTCATTTTATTTGATTCGTTTGTTTTTTAAGATTATAAATTCAGGTAAATCGTTCCCAAATTTCAGTTTCTGATACCCAGGCAATTGTGCCAACCTGTGGGGATCAGGAATGCCCTTCGGGCCTTGTTGCAGGACAGGTTTTGCGCTGGTTTCTGATGGAATCCAGATTCGGTTTGCGACAATATATATGATATTTATTATGAATTTATTCTTTTTTAATTAATTTATAATACATAACTTCATACTTTCTATTTTGTGTAAATATGATAACATCCTTTGTGGAACTATGGACTACCACCTTCTCAAAGTGATGTAATTCATTCACACTATACATGGAACTTATTCAATATGATTTTAATAAAACTTGGTGACATATAGGAAATTATTATATTGGAGTTATAATATAAATATTTATCATTTAATTATCACTCTTTTAATGTGACAGTGAAATGAAAGTAGCATTCATGTGAACGTATGATGTACCATCTCCATGAATGACACCTTTTATTTATTATCTGAAAATATTATGGATATTTATAAATAAAAATTTACTTTATATATATGATAATTAAATCTTGTTTTATATTCTAGTGATGATGAAATCATGATATAAGTAATTGGAACAAAAAATAACAAGTCAAAACTTACTTGAGAAGGTAGAAAATTAACACATGAAATAGTAAAAATAATGAAATAATATTAACAAATGGGTAACAAGATATCATAAGATGATAAAATATAATAATATAAATATTAATATAGATCAATAAAAAGTTAGTAAAAATATTAAACCATTATAAATGTGGTTAAAGGGTGATCACCCATTAGGAAACTTAAGGTAAGGGATTCTTGTCTCACTTTTCATTCCCTGAGTCATACACCATTTTTCACCACATAATTCTTTTTTTGGTTTATATAATTCCAATTTATATATATTATATCATGAATTATTTTGTCTTCATGGTATTAAAAGTTTCATTTGATATTATTTCATTCATGAGGATTACGATTGAAATATTTCATAGTGGTATGGGACACATTGAAGATTTTATATGTTATTTTCCTTAAGAATGTTTTAATTATATTTCATGGGTATTTCTATTCATCAATGAAAAAAACCTTATTTTCACTTATCCTCTACTGAGGAATAATTGATAAATCCATATCTTTTATTCAATGGAGATACATTATGATAAGGCACATTTTTTTGAATTAAATCAATTATGAGGAATGCTTTAGATATGCCATAATCGAGTTGGGGACTATTTAAGGCATGCCCCACTACTACAAAAGAAGGTTATACCAATGGTTTAGAACCATTGGTATAGGCTGGAAAATTGTTGGTATAGGCTATACCAACGGTTTTCCAAACCGTTGGTTAGTAAGCCGTGGGGAAAGCCTTATACCAATAGTTTGATCTGAACCTTTGGTATATTGTTTTATTAAATTTCTCCCACTGTATACCAATGGTTTATAACAATTGGTACTGCATTTTTTGAGAATTATTATACCAACGGTTTTCAACCTTTGGTAATGTGATTTTCCTGAACACCTATACCAACGTTTTAGAACCGTTGGTATTGTGTTTTTCCAGAATTCCAAAACACCTATACCAACAGTTTAGAACCATTGGTATTGTGTTTTTCCATAATTCCAGAACACCTATACCAACGGTTGTAAACTATTGGTATAGTGTTTTTCCAGAATTACAACACTCTTATACCAACGGTTTAGAACCGTTGGTATTGAGTTTTTCCAGAATTACTGCACAGCAGCCCCCCTCCAGTAGCCCCTCCACTATACACCTACACCTGCATAACAAATATCAAAAAAACCACATACAAACTTAAAACAGTATAAAAAAACCTAAAACATCACAAAAAACACATAAAACCATCAAACTCTTCCAACCATGTCATGTACTACAATTCCCTATTTCAATCTTCATATGAAAATAATCATCCGATAGTAATTCAACTCACCCCTGCACAACCCCCCAACCAGCACATCCCCCCACCTCCCCCTCAAATTCTAATAGGCAGAATAGTATGAGAAATACCTATTAGAGTTGACTAAGAGTTTGAAATTGGCTCATATCCCTTTTTTTTTCTGATCCTAGATTTGGGTATGTAATGATTTGTGATGAATTTTGAATTGAAATTGTATTGTTTATAATATATGGTGAAAAGGTATTTTCTTAGGAGTCTCGTCACTTATTACCCCATGAGTGAAACTACCCAAATCATGAAAAAGAGTTTGCGACTATCATTGATGAGTGTAAATTTCAGTTGTATTTACTTAAAATGATGTCCTTTTCAAACAAAATAGAGAATTTGAGAGGTTCCGTCCACACCACACCTCGGATTGAGGTGGGGTTGACTCGTACACGTCAAAAATGACCCATGGAAACTTGTCCTAAAGTATCAACAGAATCCCAATGTGTTTGGTTGGTTTTCCGTATGCCGGTTGTTGTTTTCACTTAAAATCCTGTCCATTTCAAATAAAAGTGAGACACTTTGAGTGGTACCAGCCACACCGTGCTTCATATTGAGGCGGGAATGAATCATACACATCACAAATGACCCATGGATACTTGTCCTAAAGTATCAATAGAATCCGAATGTGTTTGGTCCATTTTCCGTATGTTAGTTGTTGTTTTGACTTAAACTGTTGTCTATTTCAAAGAAAAGTGAGACACTTTGAGTGGTGCCGGCCACACCGCGCCTCGAATTGAGGCGGGGTTGACTCGTAAACGTCGAAAATGACCCATGGATCATTTTCCTAAAGTATCAATACAATCTGAATGTGTTTGGTTGGTAATCCGTATGTCGTTTATTTTACTTAAAAGCGCATCCATTTTAAACAAAAGAAAGACACTTTGAGCGGTACCGGACACATCGGCCCTTAGATTGAGGCAGGGTTGACTCGTACACATAAAAAATGACCCATGGAAACTTTTAATAAAGTATCAATAGAATCAGAATGCGTTTGGTTAGTTTTTGGTATGCCAGTTGTTGTTTTCACTTAAAATCCTGTCCATTTCGAATAAAAGCGAGACACTTCGAGTGATATCGGCCACACTGTGCCTCAGATTGAGGAGGGGTTGACTCGTACACGTCAAAAATGACCCATTGATACTTTTCTTAAAGTATCAACAAAATCCGAATGCGTTTGGTCCATTTTCCGTATGTCAGTTGTTGTTTTGACTTAAATTGTTCTCCATTTAAAAGAAAAGTGAGACACTTTGAGTGGTGCCGGCCACACCGCGCCTTGGATTGAGGTGGGGTTGACTTGTACATGTCAAAGATGACCCATGGATCGTTTTCCTAAAGTATCAATAGAATCTGAATGCGTTTGGTTGGTTTTCCTTATGTCGTTTATTTTACTTAAAAGCGCATCCATTTTAAACAAAAGAAAGACACTTTGAGTGGTACCAGCCACACCGGCTCTCAGATTGAGGTGGAGTTGACTCGTACATGTCAAAAATGACCCATGAAATTTTTTCCTAAAGTATCAACAGAATCCGAATGCGTTTGGTCAGTTTTCCGTATGTCGGTTGTTGTTTTCACTTAAAATCCTGTCCATTTCAAATAAAAGTGAGACACTTCGAGTGATATCGGCCAGACCGTGCCTCAGATTGAGGCGGGGTTGACTCGTACACATCACAAATGACCCATGGATACTTTTCCTAAATTATCAACAGAATCTGAATGCGTTTAGTCCATTTTCCGTATATCAGTTCTTGTTTTGACTTAAACTGTTGTCCATTTCAAAGAAAAGTGAGACACATTGTGTGGTGCCAGCCACACCGCGCCTCGGATTGAGGCGGGGTTGACTCGTACACATCAAAAATGACCCATGGATCATTTTACTAAAGTATCAACACAATAAAAATGCATTTGGTCGGTTTTATGTATGTCATTTATTTTACATAAAAGCGCATCCATTTTAAACAAAAGAAAGACACTTTGAGAACCAAATGCATCCGCAATGAAGACACCCTCCCTTAAGGTCTGTTTTAAGAGGACATCATGAATGATAAATATTATGCACCTTATAACAATATTAGTTTCTAACCATAGAGAATTTTTTATACCGTGTTTAAAACTCACAAGTTGGCCCAAATGAGATTCCACTTCAGCAATAACCATTTTGTGCTGACTTAATTTCATAAATCCCAGCAGAAGAGACCTTTCCTTTTCTTTAAGAGAAGACCCATCAAAAAAGACACATTGAACTTCATAATAACCAAACTGTTGATTTCCCTAAATAATTTTCCACCATGCATCTGCACAGCTAAGAAACAGTAGAAAGCATAAATTATATTGGAACAGGATTGCAAAATTTATTCTCAACAAATTGAAATAGTAATCCTGAAGTAACATACATTTAAAATAATAAAAGGAAACAAAATCAATGAAACATACAACACCTCCCCCTCCCACCTCAAAACCCCCCCTACGCAGCCATTTCCCCCAGCAACCCATCCCCTGCCCCTCTCCTCCCCTCCCCCCTGCCCAACCTTTTCCCCCAGTACCCCCTCCCTCCTGCCATCACCCAACCCCTCCCCTACCCTCCCCTCCCCTTCCCTGCCCTCCCCTCCAACCTGCCCAGCCCCAACCCCCCCCCCCCCTCCCCCCTGCCCACCCTTTTCCCCCAGCAACCCCCTCCCCTCCCCTCCCCTGCCCAACCTCTTCCCCCCACCAACCCCTCCCTCCTGCCATCATCCTCCTCTCCCTGACCCTCCCCTCCCCTCCCCTCCCCTCCCCTCCACCCAGCCCAACCCCTGCCCCTCCCCTCCCCCCTTCCCACCCTTTTTCCCCAGCAACCCCCTCCCCCTGCCCAACCTTTTCCCCCAGCATCCCCCTCCCCTCCCCTTCCTTGCCCTCCCCTCCAACCTGCCCAGCCCCAACCCCTCCCCTCCCCTCCCCCCTACCCACCCTTTTCCACCAGCAGCCCCCTCCCCAATGCCCAACCTTTTCCCCCAGCAGCCCCCTCCCTCCTGCCATCACCCAGCCCCTCCCCTACCCTCCCCTCCCCTTCCCTCCCCTCCCCTCCAACCTTCCCAGCCCTTGACCCTCCACTCCCTTCCCCCTACCCACCCTTTTCCTCCAGCAGCTCCCTGCCCCTCCCCTCCCCTCCCCCTACCCACCCTTTTCCACCAGCAGCCCCTCCCCCCCGCCCAACCTTTTCCCCTAATATCCCCCTCCCCCTACACACCCTTTTCCCATAGCATCCCCTCCCCTACCCTACCCTCCCCTCCCCTTCCATGCCCTCCCCTACAACCTACCCATCCCCAGCCAGTCCCCTCCCCTCCCCCTGCCCACCCTTTTCCTCCAGCAGCCCCCTTCCCCTCCCCTCCTGCCCACCCTTTTCACCCAACAGCCCCCTCCCCTTCCATCCCCTCCCCTTCCCCCCTGCCCACCCTTTTTCTCCAACAGCCCCTTTCCCCTCCCCTTCTACCCACCCTTTTCACCCATAATCCCCCTCCCCTCCCCTCCCCCTGCCCAACCTCTTCCCCGAGCACCTGCTCATTCATTAAATAAGTTTACATGAAAATATATTAATATTTAAAAATAACAATACATACTATGTATGAGTAATATGGAAACACTTTAATAATAAAGTCATAATTATGCATAAGAAATCCATTAAAAAAAATAAGCATGATAAATTTGGAAACAATTCAATTAGAATTCTAGAATTGAGTTGGCATCCCCAAATTCCCATGAGATCCACCATTACTAAAACAGAAATCATCATCTGAGCAGAATGGAAATTCAAAAACAGAACGATTCACTTCAAAAACACAAAAATAAGAACATAATCAATAATGTACTATTACTACTTGCAAAATCACATTTATTTTCATTTGATTATTCTATGAATGTTACTATCATGCATAAAACTATAAGGCATAAATGACATAAAATTAACTTCTATGGGAAAATGACATAAACATGAAATACATGGATAACTAAGAAAGATAAGTAATAAAAAATAGAAAAATGGGTATCACAGTACCAAGAAATACTAAAGGTCTAGGTTGTAGACTAATCATATAATAAGAATCAAGTGCAAAAAAGAGATCTGATAACAACATCTCTATGAAGCAGAGGAAAACCCCAGAGTGGAAAAAAAGGTTAAAAAATAAAGAGTTATACAGAATTCAAAAATGTAATGGATCAATTTTCCCCCGATCACCATCACCATCACCACTGTCATCATCGGCCTCATCCTCACCGCCATATCTGTCCTCGTCGCCTTCCTCATCATCATCCCCATGCTCATCATCGACCTCATCCTTGTCCTCGGCTCCATCCTCGCCCTTGGCCCCAACCTCACCCTCGACCCCATCCTTGCCCTCGTCCTCATCCTCATCCTCGCCCTCGTCCTCTTCAACATCCTCGTCATCACCAGGAATGTCATCATCACGACTGCCACTAGAGCTGCTGCCTGGTGCATTGGATAATGCACCCATCAACGACATAAATGTCTGACAAGCCGCGCTAGCCTCTGGTGGAAGTGATGAAGATAAGGCTTTCATCAATTGCATAAATTTTTTGTCCCTCGTTTGAACTTGTACTTCCAACTCTGTCACCCTTTTATCAGACTGTCTTGCATGCTCCTTGAACTATTCTAACTCGGTGGTACTAGAATGGATACCTAGATATGACCAATACCTCATCGAGACTATATTCTCACCAGGTCGGCAGCGTACTCGACCGGAGTGCTCCTCTCCCAAAACCTGATATAAATGATTGTGTGGCTCAAAATTGTCAGGATCCTGGGAATCAAGAGCCTCTAAAGTAGCCTATTAAAAATATTAATATATTAATAAATTTTAGAATATATATTAAACTTTGAAATAAAAAAATTAAAACTTACAATCGTTTCTTGGGTTGATTCATTTACCGCAGTTCCATCTTTTTTCTTATACCCGAGAAAAACAATTTTGCTCGAGGGATACATCCTTAAATATTCAATTTGTGCTTATATAATGACATTGGAACAATATAAAGTGCAAGTATAATCATATATTCAATATTCAATAAATCACATAATTTAAGTAGGAAACAATGAAAAGGGAAAGTCCTAAAAAAAATTATAAACAACTATATCGTACCAGCTACCTCTCATGATTTGACATAGTTGTGCGCCCTAAAGTGTGGAGGTATTTCTTTGAATCAATTTTTTTTCTTCAGAAGATTCCTAAATAATGTTTAATAATAAATAATATTATATTAATTCAAAATATAAAAACTCTCATTTCAATACCTCAAATGAGATTAATACCTTAAATTTGGAAGTCGCCCAATGGCTAATAATTTGGAGATATTGCTCTATCAGGAAGTCATCCACGATAGGTAATGTCTCTAACTCCGTGCCCACTCTATCACACCAGCCAACATACAGGTCATGCTTATAAGCTCTCTAAAGCTCTCCTAACTCTTTTAAACGCGCTGGTTGTGCACCTTCACCATCAGGGATGTTAAACCGATCTGAAACCCAATATATTAGTTCATATAAATAAAACAAATACTACATTAAATCCAATATATTTTTTACCATATTTGTTCCCAAGCGTTATCTTTGACTTCGTGTGGCAGATTTCTCTAAGAGAGAGGGATGCCGGGAATGATATCGGTGTATTTGGCTAGCGTCGCCAAAAAACTCCGACATTCCTGCCCAGATTTCTCAATCATTTGTCCATCAACATTTTATTCAACCATCAACTGTGTATGGAAGTTCCATACCACACGAAAGTGTGTACACCCCTCCCCCACCTCCTATCTGTAGATGAATATGTTATTAAAGAAAAATAATATCAGTACAAGTTATAATAAAATAAATTTTGGTATAAAAATTTGATAGAGTTATATAAATATACCTATGGTATTCGGATCAATGGGCGTCACTGGATGTGCAGAAGTTGAAGGAATATCCTGTACAGGTGGAGTGTCCCTCAGTGTACGCTCCTCAACCACACACAATGTCGCAGCAGGAGTTGAAGAAGGTGGAATATAATAGCTCGAAGATAATGAACCAGAAGCAAAAGATGATGGCATAGACGTCTGGCCAACTGGTAGTGTAAACATCGGAGGTCTAAATATCCCATGTGTCCATGAAGTCATTCCAGGATCAAAATGGGGCGAATAAGATACGTCTGTGGCAGTGGATCGTCTAACTCTCACCCCATGAGCCCTTATACCACCGACCTCAGAACCAGGACCACTAGATGATCGTCCATCTCTGACACCACCCCCCTCCTACCACCAGCCTCTCTACTGGGAGAAATATCAGGATCCTCGTAAGATATCTCTCATCTAGGGGGTCGATCCTGAAAAAACATTTAACACAAAAGTAAACACATGAAATTATAAGTTATTGAAATATTTATATTTGAAATAAAATACTCACAATAGGGATGAGTGGAGGAACACCCATCTGTACCATGCGACGATTATTATCTGTCATCTTTTTCCATCACCTCTCTTCAATGGGTGTCATTTCCTACAATGAAAACAAATATGGAAGTAATTAGAAACAGATAAATAATGTGTAACCCAAAAAAAATATAGAAAAACCATTTTGATAAAAAAAACATAAAGTAAAAGAATATTTATGGTGGTTTGAAGGTAAGTACTAGGATACACACTCTGAATGATGTAGGTAAAACATGTAGGTGAGAACACGACTATATAATTCAATATATTTACCACCACAACTTCGGGTTCACAATCAACTCTGAAAATTGAGCTATTGGTGTCATCATAAGTAATAAACGGATTGCTTCCAATTTCAGTAGGGATAGTGTCAACTTCATCATCACCATCATGAAAAACATGTCTGGGATTTACTTCAATAATTACACCGAATTTAGGATGATGATAATCTTTGACATAAAAAACTTGTTTCACCATTTATGCTAATACATATGGTTCATCGGTGGCAAGAGTGAGAGTCATGTCAATAACTCGAAATCCACAATCATCAATAAAGGTGCCTTGCCTCGTCATTGAATAAAACCATTGACATTTCATCATCGTGACTCGACCATGCGAGTAGTAATCCAAAATTATTATTTTCTCCACAACTCCATAATAAGAAACATTTTCAGAACGAGGTCTAGTATCCGATGAACTGGCATAACAGTCTGTTGTGGCAGTTAGAAAAACACCATTATTCCGTGTTCTCATGTTTCTTTCTCATTCAGTGATAATATATTTTTATCCATTGATCGCAAGTGATTTACAAGCACGAACCATGGTATTAAGACCAAAATCCAAAGCTCTTATTTCCTCAGAAACAGAGTCTGCAGGAAAACTCGATACCTGAAATATAAACAAATAGTAAACTTAATTAAATATTATTTTTATTTAGTTATTACAGAAATATTTTTACCTTCAATTTCAACCAAGTAGAAAACCCTTTGCTATGCAAAGTCTCTTTCCTTCTCAAAGATAAAGAACGATTCTTTCTATATATCAATTATTTATCTTCCCTATAGATAAAAATAATAATAGTTTGACAAATATTTAAAAATACAAGAGATAATATAATATATACATGTATAATTTACTTGATATAATCATCGAACAAATCACAATTGAACAACACTGTGCGATGTGCCATCTCTCGCTCTTCAAGGCTTAATGTCGTCAATGTATATGATCCCTGAATTCCTCCTGTCTGAGGAAGTGATGGAAAAATGGGTTCAATTTTCCTATACTGTTCTTCTTCATTTCTCATTGGTATGTTTATTCTTGTAGTAAGATAAAACAAATACATTGCGCAGAAATCCATACATTTTTGAGCCAAGTAAAACCTTCGGGATAATTTTTGTTCTGAACATATGATTTCAATGTGCACATGTTTCTTTCAGTTGGATACATCAAACGGAAAGCAACGGGTCCTCCAAGAAGTATTTCGGTCGGAAGATGGACAGTCAGATGCAACATGCATGTAAAAAATGATGGAGGGAATATTTTCTCTAACTCACACAAAATTAATGGTGTCTCTGCCAACAGTTTTTGCAAGAAGGATTTGGACAACCTCTTATCACAAAGATCTCTAAACAAATATCACATCCGAATAAATGAGACTCTAACATTATTGGACAAGAGATAACAGATTGCTATTGGAATCAAATCATGCAAAAGGATGTGATAATCATGAGTCTTCAAAGATTTCAGATTCAACTCTTTTATCTTGACCCATTTTGATATATTTCTTGAATATCCATCAGGAACTTTAATAGTCTCTAGAACTTCCAGAAATTGATTTTTTTTTCAGAAGGTGTCATCACATAAGAAGCACATGGAACTTTCCATTTATTTTCACTGATACAGATAGGATGTAATTCTGGTCAGATCCCCCAATCTACCAAGTCACGCCGAGATGGTAAATCATCTTTTGTCTTCC